>CM060628.1:31441220-31903720 GCA_030578275.1 Meda fulgida
GACGACTAACAGAGACTAAGCCGATGGATGTGGAGACCCAGGCAGAGCCGCAGCAACAAGCATCCAAGGTGGAGCAGGGTGCCAGAGGACTGAGGAGGAGCCGGTGTGACTGAGAAACAAGGTGGAGCTGGAGGGAAGGTGGAGCCCGACAGAGACGAAGGGGTGAGGTTTGAGGTGCAGCTGGAAACCCAAAAGTCTGTGCTGTAGAGAAAGCAATGTCTGACCAAGGCTGAGTTGGAGGGACGAGGGAGCTCAGTGGAGCTTTAAGGGCGATGATCTAAGTTGAGCCAAGGGAGGGAGGAGCCAAGGTGGAGCCGACTGGTCAACGAGCTGAGTTTGAGTTATGGGCTTGGCGGCTGCAGACGGAGCCAAAAGATCCTTATGCTGAGGCAGAGATGGAGACAATAAGGCCCGAGGCGGATCCGAGGAGCAGAGTGCAGTCAGAGGAGGATCCAGGGGCTGAAAGGACGCAGTGGAGGTGGGCCAGAGGAACTGGCTGTTATTAGGAGGTGGGAGAGGGAGGCTGGGTGGGATCCTAGGAGACACAGGAGACTTGGAGCTGGGCGGAAGCAGCGGGAATGAGAGAGTCAGGGAAGTATTCTCTTCCATTTCCTCAAAATATATAGAGACTATTACAGCTGGCTGTAGCTCACTCTCACTGGTGGGAATGTGGGCGGGGCTATCCTCCATGCCCTTTGTACTCTGCATGCAGTCCCACGGTGATGCATGGTATTGCTGGCTCACACACCTTGTCAGACTCTTTGTGAGGCTCAGGCTTCGGGACGATGGTTGGCTCAGTTTTGGCTTCTGGCGCTGGCATTGCGGCAGATCCTGGCTCTCCGTCTGTGGTGGGCTCTGCCGTTTGCTCCATGCAAGGCATGGGAGTCGGCTGGCTGGGCTCTGGGTCTGGAGTGAGGCTGGTGACATCCTCCTCGGGGCAGATGGTGAAAGTCGATGCCTTATTCATCAGCACCCACTCCACAAATGTGATGAAATCCTCACCGGACCAACACCGGACAGGCGTTCCATACACCGCTCATTTAGGCTTGTTCGAAATAATACTCTAAAGGATCGATCAGTGAAGGTGGTAAGGCAAGCCAGGTCTAGAAATTCTTGTTTCCTTGCTCTAAACTGAGCATCTGGATGGCCGGTAAGTCCATCTTGTTTCGGTTTGGTCTTCTTGCATGTCTTGGTTGTAGTAAATCTCACGACGCAGGAGATTCTGTTGAATAAACTTAATTGAATAATATATCCACAGAAACTGTGATAGTTGTGTGAAACACAGAACACAACCATAAAACATTGATGAGACCGAACACTGAACAGAAAGAAAGTAGGGCTTAAATACAAGGGTAATCAACTGAACAGAAAAAGGTGTGTGGAAATGAAAGCTCTAGCATAAGTTCTGCCAGGAAGACTCAAATGTTACGTCACCCCCATCCTCCCCACCATCACCAGGATGGTCTCTGTTCATCCGTCCCCGGGGGACGTCTGCGCCCCTGCCTCCATCTTCAGGCAGGAAATGCAGAGTCCGCTACCCTCCGAATGTGAGCTACGGACGGGGCCTACGCCAAAGAACTTTATCATTCATATTTTTGCTTTCATTTGCTGGTCAACAAATTAATAAATGTCATTGTGATATTATCTTGCCTTCCAAGTAAGTAACTAATTAACAAGCAAGGAAACTAAATAGGGAACACAGACAGGCCAAACCGGGACAGAACTCAGTGAAAACAAAACCAAATATATATTCAATGCAGTTGTTCTTTATTTAATAATAATTGTTATTATGATTTGATAATAAATACAATGATTTTAATAATATAGGCCAATTGAGTGGAATTATACTTTTATATTCTGCAAAATTCTGATGACAGCTGGCATAAGTACCCTGGAGATCTTCTTGTCCCACAAGGCCCTCTTGAAGTGATTTTCAATTTTGTGCTATAACAATTAATTTTTGAAAATGTTTCCATTTATTTCCCCTAATAATATTTTGGATGTTGCATCATTATCCAAATCATCTCTAAAAAAAATATGTTAAAGTGAAACATTAAATTTGAACAGATAGATGTTTGAACTAAATATAACCATTAACAAAATATTTTGTTTTCATAATACAGCTAAATCCTAATTATTCAACCCTTATTTAACATAGCTGTATTTACATGAATCACTTTTAGTGATTAGTATAGTTGGGTAAAAATTGGGTTAAAACCCAATTAAGCTTTTGGAAACTCCATAACAACACTTAATTAGCTTGAGCTGTTACACATGCATAAATATAGTCCAATCATGTTCTAAAGCTGAGTAGCAAATGTGGCCAAGAAAGAAAAAGCTCTCACAAAAGCTACAGAGAAGTTGTTTTGTTACATTAGAAAGTCTATGGCTACAAGACTGCACATTCAACTTCACATTCAAATGTGTGTTAATCATTTTTCTATGATGGTTTACCAGTGTCTTAGCTGAAGTGTTTTCATTACATTTTGCTTAGCAGAATGTCTTTCTAATCGGGGGATTGAATCATTTTGATTGCATGCATAGCCTGCTACAGTATAAAACCGGCAGCATGATTACTGGCAGATAGTTTTCATGTTAAACATTTGTAAAAGAGTTGTACTTCAAAAGATTACAAATACTCAATGAATCACCTTTAACAATACAAAGAGATTTAAAAGAACAATTGTTCCCAATTAGACATTAGTGCTAGCTAACCATTCAGATGTCCATCACAAAGAGGCCTCTACATGAAGTGGTTTTGAGTGACCTGTCACACCAATCAGAAGCTAATCCCTCCGTGTTTTGAATAAAGGTGTCTGCCAAATCCCCGTTTACTTCAGGGAACACAAGCCCTGTAAGTTGTGGCCACTCCTCTTCGATACACCCCATCGCGCCGCGCCTTCTAAGAAAACACAGTGTCGGGCAAATCGTATCTGCGTGTTTGGAGAGGAACTGGTGCCAGAGCACTTCAGCAGAGCCGCTGATCCACCACCTCATCCATCAGAGCTGTAGAAAGGCCTGGCCAGAGGCTGACCAGAGCGGCACGCCAGGCCACCTGCCCCTGACTAAACACTTTTGACGCTGTAAAGTCAAGATATTAGTCCAAGCATAAACCTCATTCATCATCACCAAAACAGCGAACACAGTGAATGAAAGTGCTCATGGACAGCACCATAGCCTTGGCCGGCACTGGCCTTCAAGTCTGTGTTAACCGCTTTGGATGACTTCACAATGAACAAAGAGTGCTCTCTTTTTCTCAAAACTGACACACATGCACCTTTACTCTCCCTCTGTGATGTCATGTATTATTTCAGCTCTGAAGGGTATTTCAAAAATCACAAGGAAGCTCCGTTCCGCCATTGGGAGGCTTCTAGCATGAGTACAAGTTAGGATGGACTGCTGCTGTTTTAATTATTTTATTTAATAATTATTATACTTTGATATTTAATGTAATAAGCGAACAAATGATATGGTCACAGTCAAGTTCACAGTTTCATTATCTTGGTCTGTTTAGTTTCATTGTCACTCTCTTTGTCTGAGTTCTCGTTTGTAACCATGGTTTCTAAGTTTTCACCTGTTCGCTTTTTCTTCAATTGCCTGTATCTGTGTTTATAAACCCTCTGTTTTTTCAGTTCAGTGTTCTGCGTTGAAGTTTAAGTAACACTTTATTTCGATAGTCCACTTTAGACATTCTACTAACTATAAATGGTAAATGGACTGCATTTATATAGCGCTTTCACAGACCCAATGGCCACCAAAGCGCTTTACATATTCCCTCACATTCACCCATTCACTCACTCATTCATACACCGAGGCGCCATCCAACGCATCAGGAGCAGCTGGGGTTAGGTGTCTCTCACACACACACACACACACACACACACACACACACACACACACACACACACACACACACACACACACACACACACACACACACACACACACACACACACACACACACACACACACACACACACACACACACACACACACATAGCTTGGGTTAGGTGTCTTGCTCATGGACACCTCGACACTCGGTCAGGTGGAACCGGGGATTGAACCACCAACCTTTCGGTTTGTAGACAACCTACATGAACCACTGCCGCCCCTATATAAGTAACTTTGCAGCTACATGTCAACTAACTCTCATTAGAGTATTAGTGTACTGTCTGCTTAATATCTGATAACACTTTATTTTGTTGGTCCCCCAACTGACATTCTACTGACTATAAGTAACTTGGCAACTAACCCGAACCCTAACACCTAACCATAACATAAAAGTCTAATGAAAGTTTACTACAGTCTACTAATACTCTAATGAGAGTCAGTTGACATGTAGTTATAAAGTTACTTATAGTTAGTAGAATGTCTAAAGTGGACTATCAAAATAAAGTGGAACCGAAGTTTATAATAGATGTGTTTGTTCTCTCATTCTCTGTGATTATAAAAGGAACACGAATATTCTGCTACAGTATGAACATGCCATCATGATTACTGTGGATTGCATGATTACACAAGGAAGCTCTGTTCCACCATTGGAAGGCTTCTAGTCTAAGAACAAGTTAGGATGGATTGCCTCCAGTTACAAACTAAGTCAACCTGTCAAGCAAAGTGTGAAAGACGCATGGCACCGATATGACAGTGGAGCACACAGTGGCTGTGGTCAGGTCTGGAGGATGTAAGATTAAAGGGCAGACCCAAGCAGCACAGCATTGTTGTGATTTAATAGCTCTGAATATGAGCCCTTTTTGAAGTGGAGATCTTTAAGAGCACAGACAGAGGCCCCTGGCAGACAAGCCGGCCTCTGAGCATGTAATTATGGGCAAGGGCAGGGCAGGGACCTGGTGGCGCAGGGCTTTGAAGAGCGCAGAGGTCACCAGAGGTTAGCCCCGGGTCTGACAGGAGCGAGGAACGCACAGAGGGGTAATTCATCGGACCTTCCTCAAAAATCACCAATGGTCGAGGTGAGCTATCAAATCCAGTAGATGCCAACAAAATCAATATTTATACTTTTTAATGAACATGGTCCTGGTCTTATTGTACACAATGTGTTATCCTAAACAAAAACAAAACAAAAAAATAGTTTGGCTTTTACATTTAAATGTTCAGCTTAACCTTTATCAAATGTGATACTTCTTGTACTACCTGACTCTTTTATGGTATGTATGTAAAACCAAATTTTTAACTGAATATCATGTATTACTCAACTAAAAATAATTACTAAAATTACTAAATGACAAAAAATGTTGTGGTTAGTAAGAAGGAAATTAATTAATAAATTATTGAGAGAGAGAGAGAGAGAGAGAGAGAGAGAGAGAGAGAGAGAGAGAGAGAGAGAGAGAGAGAGAGAGAGAGAGAGAGAGAGAGAGAGAGAGAGAGAGAGAGAGAATACATTTGATAGAAATTAATACTTTTATTCAGCAAGGCTGCATTATATTGAATATAATATTATTATATTCATTATATAAAAAAATTGTTATGTCATTATATCAAAATACATTTATAATGTTAAAAAAATTGTAAAATTTTGTTTAAAATTAATTGCTGACTTTCTGCTCATCAAATAATAAATCTTGAAAAAATGTATCATGGTTTCCACAAAAATATTAAGCAACACAACTGTTTATGACATTAAGAAATGTTTCTTGAACAGCAAATCAGAATATTAGAGTGATTTCTGAAGGATCAATGTGACACTGAAGACTGGAATAATGATGCTCGAAATCCAGCTTTGATCACAGGAATAAATTACATTTTAAAATATACTAAAATAGAAAACATTTTTTTTAATTGTAATAATATTTTATAAGATTACTGTTTTTACTCTATTTTTTTATCAAATAAATAAGTAAGTTCTGAACATTATGACTGATTACAGAAATGAAATTGGTTTTATGAAACGGGTTGTTCCACCTCAAATTCTTAATGGATAAGCCATGTAAATGTCTATATTTATAACTATATTACTTTGTCTTTGTAGAAGTATTTATATTTATTAATTTAGCAGATGATTTTATTCAAAGTGACTTATAAATTAATAATATTCATTTATAAATACTTATTGAACATTGTCTTTCATTTTATTACTGTTGCAGCTGTTCTATAAATCATTAAGCCACTCGAGGCTGTACAGTATGTTACAGTGATTTTACCACTCTTCATAAGTAACAACACGCCTTACCTGTGGTAAAACCACTGGAACGCAGGACCTACATTGACTATAAGTGACAAAGAATCACCAAAAATCCCTTTCAATCAACCGTGTTAAATGATATGCAGTTGTCTAATAATCTTGGTTCACTGTTAAGAAATATTCATTGTACAGTGTTTTTACTAGGTTTAGGTTTTAGTCCAGGTTTCCAATCCACCACATCTACAAATGCACATAACAAGGTTAGACAAATCTGATTAGAGCGCGGTTTGAAATTAGCCATGTATGTTATCAAATCAAACAACAGGATATATAATCAGAGAGGGGAGGGCCCCGGCTCCTTTATCTAATCAGAAGGCATCTGTGCCAGAGCCAATGAGATCCCTTCTATAGGCTAATGTGCTGTATTTCCTCTAATTCACTTTCTTTTATTTATATGCTTTGTTTTATGTGCAATACCTGATCATGAATAAAAATGACAATTTAATTTCATGTTGTTTATTGAACGTGATTCAGCTTAATTTTTTGCAGGGTGATAAATTGGAAGGGGACCACAGGGTCAAAATGCGGATGGGAGTGTAAGAGAGGAAGAGACGTGTGCTGCGTTCAGTTGGGTTTCTCTCAAACCTTTAAAAGGCTCATTCTAAACAAAAATTAAATCTTACTGTTGTTGAGAACAGGGCATTGCTCAATCCCCATAGCCTGGGTAACCTGAACCCTACTGTAGTAAAAGTTAAGAAGTCCTACTGCCATTACACCATCAAAAACCAAAGTGTACTCCTCCATTAAAGTCATAAATTAAGTAGCAAGACACAACACTCCTCTTGTTTCCTAAACCTTTCTCCTAAATCTTTTACATGAATGATGAGTTACTTATCTGCTAGGAATCAGCAACCTTGACCTTTGTGTGACAATCGAGCTGGTCTCAGCCTCAGCCTTTACTGACTATCTGTCTCATGGTCTTTGAAATCCTGGATATATCAGGGAATTTTAAAAGTATGCTTTTTTTATTTATTTTTTTTACAAAAGTTCACCAAAATTACATATTTAAACGTTTTTTCCTTGAAAAAATCTTCATGCTTTAAAATAGCTTGAATGTAACTATACAACCTTGCCTCATTTATGCGGTTCTATGAATATGCAAACTAACCCCGCCTCCATTCACTCACAACCGCTCAGAGATACACTCATTGACATTAACACATTGACGTGATTGGTTACAAGGTAGTTTGTGATGTCAGAAACACCAGCGATTTCAAAACGCGATTTTGAGACTGTCTTTGGTTCACTGCAGTTTTATGGAGAAAATACTCAGCAATGATTCAGAAATGATGAATTTGCACATGGTTTGTCTTAAAGAATATTAAAAACACCACATAGACATATAAACCACCTTAAAAACTTGATATTCACCACAGGGGGACTTTAAAAAGTTATGAAAAATATTATGGAAAAGCTTTTATAGGGTAGAAATTGCTATTTGTTACTCATTTATGCACCTGTTCTGTTTTCCCTGATTACCCTGTCTTTGTATTTAAGCCCTTATATTCCTCAGTTCATTTTCCATTGTTGTTTGTGTTATTTGTTGTTGTATAATCTTTCTCCAGTTGGCCCATTAGATTTAATTATTAAAGACTATTTCCTTGCATCTCGATCGCCGTGCTCTTCACTACAGCCACAGAATACCGGACCCAGATTGGATTTATTTTTACGGCTTTTTTTGCTTTTTTTCTCCCGCCTAAAAAAAAAGGAAGAAGAAAAATAAAGTAAACCCTGAAAAACCTTTAAATATTGTCTGACAGTGAGGGGCCTCGGAGTCAAAAAGCTTGAAAACCAATGGATTAGACAGACTCTTTCTGTCTAAGTCTGTTGTTCTTGCATAAGAATAAGCTGCAACTGGAGCATACTGACTTTGAGTAGATACGAGCAGGGTTGGGGGTAATGCATTGCAAGTATCGCAAGTTACGTAATCAGTTATCTTTTTTAAGTGAAGAGTAAAGTAACGCATTATAAATTTATTACAAAATATCTAAGTTACTTTTTCAAATAAGTAACGCAAGTTACTCCATTTATTGAATGACACCTGTCTTGACCCCATGTTGACAGAAATCAGGAGTAATAGTGCATTTGTCCTCGGATGTGGAAATCACAAACGTTGCGGTGACGATCGATCTGATTGGTTTTAGGTCTATCCAATTGCACCCAGAGGCATTTGAGCGATGTCCGTTGGTGACGCCCCTTTGGAAATGGGCTGTGAATGAACCTTCCCCAGACCCACTCTCAGTTACGACTGAGTCAACCAGGCTACCCTCAAGTAGGATTTGCGACTAGGGAATTCAGGGGAAGCACAACGACCAGAATTCAGCATCCAATATGGCTGCTCAGCGCATCAACCATAGTGAAGTAGTAAAATATAGTTTATTAGCACTTCTGTTTGTCTGTGGCTCAATAAACTAAGTGGTCCACACAGTACTGCCCAACCTCTATTTGTGGACATACTTCGGCATTATCTGTGCAAAATACAGCTTTTTATGTTTATATTTCGAAAGAGCAACAAGCACAACAAATGTCTGCCTGGATGCGTCCATCTTAGTTTTCTGACCTGTTTACTGGAATATGGTCACCTAGGGTCTGACATCATTCCCAGCCCATACATATCTCTTCCCAGGTAAATAGAAGCATAAGGTGCAGAGGCATTGTGTGGTTGTTGTTGTATTTCTAAACTAAATATAACCATTCGCTCATCTCACTTGTACAAAAACAGAATCACTATGCATCAAAATGAATTAAAACATAGGGATGCCAACTTAGATTATTAAGCAAACCTGCTATAGTTAAATGTGCAATCAAACTAATACACTTTATGTATTTAATCGCACTTTATTTACCAAAACCAAAATCTGTAATGCTGACCTTCAAGGATCCAATCCAACCATACTAATAAGAAAAAATTACATTAGTTAAACATCACATTTGTGTTTCATTTATTTAGTGTTCTTTATTCTCGTGCGTCCTATTCTTCAGCAATCCAAAGGTTTGTTTGAGCTACACCATCTACTATACATGTATGAATTTTTCCCTCAGCCTGAGGAATATTCATTTCACTTTTGGTGTGAAAGGTGAGAAGAAAGAAAAAGAAACGGAAATGGAACTGACCATTTCTTTTTAAAAAGTAACTAATTAACTAGTTTTTAGGGAGTAACACAATACTGTAATGCATTACAGTTAAAAGTAACTTTTCTTAACAGTCTGGCTACACCAAACTATCATTATTGTTTCAGTCTGTCCTGGGACAAAGCCTGCATTGTAGGCAAAAAGCAAAAACCAAGCACAATCAAGTGTTGTAAATAATATATGGTAGAGCGGTTTTATATAATCCATTCGATGAGCTGAAAAGTGAAAATAGATCAATCTAAATAAAAAAGTATTATTGTGATGTTAGCTTAGCAACAAGCAAATGTCAAACTTGTGTTTATATTTGCATTGGGTATTTTTCTGGAGAAAAAAACATAGGCAAGAGTCTTATTTTCTCTCATTTCATCTTAGAAATAACCGAAAAATGTGATTTGTCTTTCCTATGTGTAGGCCTATGTGTCAACCGTTTTTTAGAGGCAATGGAGTATAGAGAGACATTAAGAGAGAGAGAGCATTTGGAAGAGCCATCTGCCAAGTCAGGGCAAAATTTGGGCACTCTGCTCGGGTTAACATGTAACCACTTTATTTTTGGGCCAGTTGATGGCCCAGATTTTTAAATTGAGATGTTTAACGGGGTCATATCCCACTGGCTGACAACGCAGAAGTTTATGACTCACTTACTGTAGTTATTGGGTCACCCTACTTACACTAGGGTCAGAATGTGAGCGCCATTAAATCGCAGACAAAATGTCACAGTCTGTTTTGGTACGATGAGCTTTTTGGCAGCCGATCATAGGACATCTTGTGTTCCTGATGGGTAATAAAAATAATAAATAATTAGGCATAAAAAACATGTACAGCTCCAAATCTCTCAAACAGTTATACACCCACTCTCCTGTTTATGTCTTTATGCTTGACCGAAGCCAGACTCTGTCTGCCCACATACTGGCTATTAATTTCAATACCAAATATAGAATTTGTTTCTAGAAAGATCCCTTTGAGCTTAACTCGCAAAGGGGAATTTCTAAGCTTACTTTGCTTAAAGGATCATGTGGACCCTGTATTGTTTACATAACTGTCTCTTTCTTAGTCATAACCTACTTAAATTATGATTCATCATCCCGGAAGAATGAGACCAATGTGTATGGGTCAAAATGTATAAGGCAAATAAAATAAGTTCAGGTAGTTGATTTGGTTAGTAGTCAACCAGTATGGGTTATACATATACAAAATATGTCCAATTTTGTTGAGCCTGTGTGAATTGTAGCCTCAGTTTCCTGTTCTCATCTGACAGGAGTGACACCGGTGTGTCTTCTGCTGCTGTAGCTCTTCTGCTTCAAGGTTCAACATGCAGTGAGTTCAGAGTTGCTCTTCTCCAGACCTCGGTTATAGTGCTTATGTGAGATAGGCCTAGTGTTGCCTCTCTATCAGCTGAAGTCTGGCCTTTCTCCTCTGACATCAACAAGCCACTTTCACCCACAGAACCGCCGCTCTCTGGATATCTTTTCTTTTTGGACCATTCTCTGTAAACTCTAGAGGTGTTTGTGCTTGAAAATCCCAGATCAGCAGTTTCTGAAATACTCAGACCAGCCCATCTGGCACCAACAACCATCCCACGTTCAAAATCACTTAAATCACATTTCTTCTCCATTCTGATGCTCAGTTTGCACTTCAGCAGATCGTACTGATCGTGTCTACATGCCTAAATGCATTGAGTTGCTGCCATGTGATTGGCTGATTAGATATTTGCTTTAACGAGCAGCTCAACAGGTATGAAGTACTGTAAATATATTTCCAATCCATCGTGAAACTGTATTTTGCAATGTTAAATATAATTTTCGGTCTATTTATTTAAACAGTAAATGTGCGCTGTATATACTGTATACATAACATTTAACATTTAATTATTCCATTATTATATGACATGGCAATTTAGACATATTTATTTCTTTAAATATTAAAAATACCCAAATGGGCAATTTTGATGCAAAATGTCTTAAAATGCCAAATATCAGCCAATATTTATCGACCTTGCCGATATATCGTTTCAGATCATGTTTCCGCTCACACACTTCTTCATTGAAGCCATGTCAGGGAACCTGCGTGGGCTGGAATTGCCAGAGATCGCATTTCATGTCCAACATTAGCTTGTTGATCAGCTGATTTATTGCGCAGAACAGGAACATAATGTAAAAAGATAACATAGCAATGGAACAGATACAAAGCTTGCTCATTTGTGTGGGTTCACAATAGCCTAAAGCATTATCATTCCAATCTTAATCCCTACTCGTCTCCACAGCCTCAGTCACCAGTGTCTTATTACTGCTCCGTTGGCATGGCTTCTGTGTGTGTGTGTGTGTGTGTGTGTGTGTCTGCCCTTCTTGCCACGCAGACCCAAAGTCTTACACTGCCCTCTGCAGCAGCAACAGTAATCGCTCATATTCACTGTGCGCAGCCGAGTACACAAGCACCTTCCGAATATATCAGAAGTTGAAGCACACTAAGGCCAGAAAGAGCTCAGGTATTCCTGAGCTAATTTTAGCTCGGCTCAGCACGCAGGAAAACAAAAAGCTTTAACAAGGTCCATAAATCTGAGCAGTAATTCAAGTTTTTTTTTCCCACTTAGGATGAAAGACATATTAAAGCCACAGCCAAATCTACGGATAGAAATGGACGAAGACAAACACAGAGGGTGAAATGTGTGTTTGTGTTACGCTCCTCCAAGGCAACGAAAACAACAAATACACACTGGCTGCTCTCAACCCGACGTCTCACAACATTAATAACTTAACCGCAATTTTCCTACAGAGTGGATCTCTCACGTATTAATGACGAACTACCTCACGAGGTAGATATACACTTCACCAGAGGAAACCTGCAGAGAGGGACTTTTCCAGCTGCACGGGACAGTAATATGATACCTCCCTCTTTCCCTTCAGCAGTGTCCCATGTGAGAAACACATCAGAGGAGCTGTAGAAAGAGAGAGGGATTCGTCCGAACCCTCGGGCCTCTCTTCTCCCTCATGCTAAACCGCAGCCATGCGCTCTCCTCTGAAGCTCAGTCTGGTTCTCTAACCGCTCTTCCAGCACCCACAGGCTGACCACCAGGTCATCTGGACGCCGACACAAACATGCAGATGTGGCTCTTTTTGTCCAACTATTTTGCAGGGCCTCAAAATACCATTGTACTCAACTCTTCTCTAAACTCTGTGACACAAAGGCTTCGTCACAAAGGCTTGTTCTGTAACCTTTTATAAAAATGTTGTCTTCATTATACAGAAGGGCCATTTTACGTCATTTATGAGACAACGCTTCCCCGCATTGACAGAATTGAAAGAGCTTTGGGGGTGTTGACTCATCAATGTTTTGAGCATCGGTCTGAATCCGATCTTGACAAAAACGCGATTTTTCAAAATGTTGCTATTTTTTTATTAAACTTACCCATTTTCAAGTGTAAATTAAAAAAAAGAATGCATGAAGCTAGAATAAACTGTTTGTTGTTAGTTTAAAAGCACAGAGTCTGTTCTTTATTTTGATATATTGCATGTTCAGATATTCATACAACAAAATATTCTGGGGCCAAGCATGAAGCTTATTTCAAAAACATTGTCGGGGAAAGAGTTCATATTTAGGACTGTGTGACATAGCTTTTATATATATTCTTCGGTCTTTTCTATATTTATAGAAAATTAGACTATATATTTGCACATTAAATGTTTGCCTTAAAATTGCTTTAAATTATTATTATTTTATTATTTTACCAAAAATTAATTCAAAGGAACCATAATTTCATCACTGAACATTATTCTATAATTTAAAAACAAATGTTTTTTCTAACTGGAAAGCACAAAAAACAGAAAATTACAAGCTCAAATCAGACTGTCTGACTGCCATTCATTTTTTTTTAATCAAAGGAATCATCATTTCATTCATTTATTTATTTATTTAAAAAAAGTCTGCTCTGCTTCTCAAACTCCATTTTGACTGACATCACAAATTCATTTTTTTACCCATTCCAAATCCAGACTTTATCTCACAATTTTTCAATCTAAATGAATCCTTTTTCAATGAATATCCACAAGAAAGGTGACAGTCCTGTATAACAACTATAGCATGCAAAAGTTAAAGTCAACATGAAATGCAGCTTGCAACCTATAGTGTTACATCCACAATTGTATGTATTTTAAAACTGTGCAAAAGAATATTCACTGAAAAAAAAAATGATTTTATCTGTTGGATATCTAAATAGACTAACAACAAGATCATTAAAAAACTTGCATTGAAATTCATACAGTATATTCAGTATAGACTATTAGATATCACTCAACCCTATAGATAGTCATGTGCGTTTTCTGAGTGTCTCGAGATGTAAATGACCTTGCATTGGATTGACTGGACATGACCTGGAGGTTCTTTGAGGGATTTGGTTGCTTTGACTGAAATTAGACAGAATGACTATTAATGAATGACAACTAATTTGCGTGAAATATGATCAAATATTTGCAGTCTAAAACTGTTTAAGCAAATTATTCTCAGGAGTTATAGACAACGAGGAGTTATTGAAGTATAGGGTGTAGGCTTGAAAGCAGAGCTGTAGAAGAATCTATCCAAGAGCCACAAACTCAGGCTTTTCTAGTTTTCCATATAGAGGCAATGGCTTTGTTGTCTCCTTTGAGAGCTTTCCGGCAAGCTTTCATCCAATTTTATAGTTGAACAAAGCCTGCAGAGCTTTGTTCAAAATCTCAAAGCAGCTACACAGCTCTGGAGAGCCACATAAAATAAGAGTGGAAAAATGAAAACCACAGCATAACAGAAAAGTAGACACAAACATGAAGACTTTTTATATTATGCAAATGCCTTTGAATCCTAGATTGAATTTATCAGTTAAATAATGAATTTATCGGATATATCTTGTTTATAGTTTTAAACATTCATATTTATGACAGTTGTGAAATATTCTCCATCAAATCAATAGCCTCTATTGGAAACATGGAAACATATGGCAGTGACTTCAAAATAAATTAAAAAATGAATTAATACCAGGTATGATTTTAGCTAAAGCAAGATAGGACACAGAATCCGAGAAAGCAGTGTCAATAACAAAACATAGATATTTACAGTAATTTGAAGCATTGCATGATGGCATTAACCTGCACCTCAACCACTTCCTAAGTGTGATAGGCTGAAAGGTAGCACATACTGTACACTCATACTCAGACGGAACATCAACAAACCACCTCAGTCCGTTCACTATAACATCTAATGCATGTTGCACGCAAAACTGGAAAGCACTTAAGAAAATTTCAAGCTCCAATCTGGCTTTCCGACTGCAATGCAAATTCCAGGAGTTGAGGTGCCTGGAAACAAAATGATGTTTGAGGGGAAAAACTGTATATTCCACTAAATAATCACTACTTATTACATTTGGATGGACAGAAATCCATCATAAATGCACACATATTCAACTAATTTCTTTAGGGATTTCACTTCCCCTATCTGCCCATAAAAAGAAAGCGTAAAACAACAGTAGTTGGTCACCTTTTTCTAAGTAGGCGGCTCTTGGCAAGAATAAGCTGCAAACTGGCCCAGTCAAAAGTTATGCAAAGAGAGACTAGGTATCTGCATGGGCCTTAGTTAGAGAAGATGAGGTGTAGCTCTTTTAATTTAATTGGTTCTCATAAACAGTTACACATCAGAAAGCAGCTGTTTATGTTCTTATTAAAAGACGTGTTACTGGTTTGGTAAGTGTCAGCTCAGCACCTCCACTCCTGTTCCTTCATCCCGTTTCTACTCTTGCACGGTCACGGGGATCAGGATTATTATTGTTAACTATTAAAACTAAAACAGTAAAAAACTCAAACAAAGAAAATCCATTACATGAAACAAAATAAACATTAACTGCATAAAAATAAAATAAACCTTAAACTTATTTTATTTCAGCTACTTGCCAAGGCAACATTTCTCATTTTCCTTAAGTTTAATTTGAAGAACTAAAGTAACAAAAATAAAAACTATATAGGCCTAGACATTTGAAAAGACAAAAAGTGACAAAAATACATAACAAAATTCAAACTTTAAGTAAAATTAAAGTGCAAACAGAAAATATAAGCATAAAATCTAATTCAAAACATTACCAAAAACTATATATCATAATATTTTTGGGGACTCCCTTATGCTGTTATAGACAAGTGATCTTATGGAGCGTTTTCTACACATAGTGAGCAGCATTTATACAGTGTTTAGTAATGACTCACAGAGACGCAGAAATGTATTTACACAAAATGCATTCGCCTCACTTCCTTTATCAGCAATACTATTACACCATATTAGTACTTCTTGAAGACAACAACAATAAGAATGTGTGTGGAAGACATCACTGCTTGCGGACGGGGCCTTGTCTTAGTTTGTTCAGGGGTGGAGGGTATTTGCAAAGATTTGCAATAAATCACTGACTCTATCTCAAGCAAAAAACTCAAATACAATATTTATAAAAAAAAAAAACAGGCATTAATTTGCTGTTATGGCACTCACACATAAACAATGAATGAAATGAGAAAAAGATCCAGAAGCTTAGTGATCAAGTATATAATGATGAAATTATTTGGCTTCTGGGATAAGGATTAGGCGATAAATTAAAAACGGATTGGTGAAGTGTATCTAAAGCCCCAAGATATATTGGAGTTCTTGTTGAGGTTTTACACCACAAAGAAAAGTGAGTTGTAAACTAGAATAAAGACTAAAACAGTTCTCGATCTGGACACGTGCCAAATATCCACAGGGCATTAGCAACCAACTGGTGAACCTCATTAAAAAGTAGAGAAACCTATAACCATTAAAAGCCCATTAAGCAGCATGTAATTTTGTGGAACTAAATAGCAGAGAGTAATCAAAAACACATGAAACCCAGCTGGGAAACTAAGCAAATTGTTTCGATTAGGGGAGAATCCATCATCAACATCACTAGGCTGTTTTTCTGACATTCAATTCATTCTCTCTCGCTCTCTTTCAATTTCCTCACTAATGACATGGATTGATGCAGATAACAGGCAACAGTTTGTGACCCAAACACGCATAATACACAAAACAATTTAAATATTAAAACTTAAAAAAATGTAAAAGAAAAATTCTGAATCGTTGATTTTTATGAAGATAACTACATTCTTACAGAACACTGTACTAAAATACTCTGACAGTGTTTCTGCACATTCAGTGGCTACGCTGCATCACTTCTGAATCAACTGAATTAACAAAATAAATGTTTTACAAAGGTTGTGTGAAAAAAAACAACTTTTTGAACAGAAACTTATGAATCATGAATCAGTCAACAACAACAATAACAACAACATTTATTTATAGAGATATTTAAACACAATATAAATGGATTCAAATTGCTATACTTGTATACTTGTCAAAGCAAGTGTACACAATAAAAAAAAACAATTACAGGTTTCCAAAAGCTATAGAATAAATTATGATTTAATAGCAGATTTAAAAATGTCCAATGAAGGAGCAGACCTCACATAGGGGAGTCTATTCAAAGCCTGCGCCCAGCCACAGAAAAGGCCCAATCACCCTTTGATTTGTTGATACACTGCGGCACAGTTAAGAGTAATTAGTGATTAGAAGATCTAAGTGCCCTATCAGGACAGGATGGGTCACTGAAAAAGGTCACTAATATATCTTGATGCACTGCCAGACAACGCCTTATATACAAACATAAGAATTTTAAAATCAACCCTGAATTCAACAGGAAGCCAGTGGAGGAATCCTAAAACAGGAGAGATATGGTCCCTCTTTTTATACCCAGTCAAAAGACTTGCGGTCGCATTTTGTACAATTTGCAATCTAGATAATTATAATTAAGGGAGACCAGAATTAAGAGAATCACAATAATCTAATCTTTCTGTGACAAGTGCGTGAATCACTATTTATAAATCTTTAAGAAAATGAAAATACTTCAACTTTGCAATAGATCTCAAATAAAAGAAGCTTCCTATAATAAAAGCACTAATTAGTTATCAAAAAATAATAAAGGGGCAAAGATGTGTTTGCTTACACTGGTTGAGATTGGACCTAACTGGGCTTCCAGAGCAGGGGATGAATTTGCAGTACAACCTACAATCAAAACCTCTGTTTTAACCTCATTAAGCTGAAAAAAATATTTGTCATCCACCTCTTAATATCATTTACGCATTTCAGAAAAACATGAATGAATGAATGAATGAATGAATGAATGAATGAATGAAATGAAACAGTGGTGTCAAATCTCACTGAAAGGTAAAACTGAGAATCGTCCGCATAGCAGTGTTATGAAATGTATTTCTGAAAAATGTGGGCCAAGGAAAGCATATAAAGGGAAAACAATATAGGCCCCTAAATGGATCCCTGGGGCACTCCAGACAAAAAGGAGCAGATAATGAGGAAAAGTTCCCAAATGTACAGGAAAAAGTCCTATTCTCGAGGTAAGAAGCAAATCAGTGTAGTGCAGTGCCCTGGATACCTACCATACATTGATTAATGGTATCAAATGCCATGTCAGGTCCAACAGAACCATCACGATACAAGAGCCTGAATCCAGAGCAAGCAAGATATCATTAGTAACCTTCAACAGAGATGACTCAGTGCTCAATGTATGTAATGATCTAAAACCCGATTGGAACATAAAAGAATTCAAATAAGACTGAAGCTGTGAAAAAATACTTTCTCCAGAAGCTTAGCGATGAAAGGCATTTTAGAGATTTGCTGATAGTTACTGCACATTGCCAGATCAAGTTTAGGTTTCAACAGAAGTTACACAATTGCATGTTTGAAACTATCTGGTATAACACCTTTGGCTAAAGAGCGGTTTACTATAGCTGTTACCACAGAAATGAAAGCTTTAGCATAAGTTCTGCCGGGAAGACTCAATTGTTACGTCACTCATTACCTTCTCATCTATCCAATCGTGTTCTGATACTTGTGGTATAAAAGATGGATACTTACACATGTTTGAGTTCGCAGATGCTGACGCTTTCATTCACCTCCATCCTCCCCAACACCAGGATGGTCCCTTCCCTCCATCCTCCCCACCACCACCAAGATGGTCCCTTCCCTCCATCCTCCCCACCACCACCAGGATGGTCCCTTCCCCTCCTTCCTCCCCACCACCACCAGGATGGTCCCTTCCCCTCCTTCCTCCCCACCACCACCAGGATGGTTCCTTCCCTCCTTCCTCCCCACCACCACCAAGATGGTCCCTTCCCTCCATCCTCCCCACCACCACCAGGATGGTCCCTTCCCCTCCTTCCTCCCCACCACCACCAGGATGGTTCCTTCCCTCCTTCCTCCCCACCACCATCAGGATGGTCCCTTCCCCTCCATCCTCGCCACCACCAAAATGGTTCCTTCCCTCCATCCTCCCCACCACCACCAAGATGGTCCCTTCCCTCCCCTCCATCCTCCCCACCACCACCAAAATGGTTCCTTCCCTCCATCCTCCCCACCACCACCACCAAGATGGTCCCTCCCCTCCATCTTCCCCACCACCACCACCAAGATGGTCCCTTCCCTCCATCCTCCCCACCACCACCACCAGGATGGTCCCTTCCCCTCCTTCCTCCCCACCACCACCAGGATGGCCCCTTCCCCTCCTTCCTCCCCACCACCACCAAGATGGTCCCTTCCCTCCATCCTCCCCACCACCAGGATGGTCCCTTCCCTCCATCCTCCATACCACCACCACCACCACCACCACCACCAGGATGGTCCCTTCCCTCCATCCTCCCTACCACCACCAGGATGGTCCCTTCCCTCCATCCTCCCTACCACCACCACCAGGATGTTCCCTTCCCTCCATCCTCCCTACCACCACCAGGATGGTCCCTTCCCTCCATCCTCCCCACCACCACCAGGATGGTCCCTTCCCATACCTCACAGGGGTCGGCTGCGCCTCTGGCTTCATCTTCAGGCAGGAAATGCAGAGTCCAAACCCCCGGATTGCGAGCTACGGACGGGGCCTACGCCAAAGAACTTTATTATATTGTTTGCCGAGCTGTTAATAAATGGTTAATTGTTACAGTATTATTCTCCTGAGTCTTTCTGGTAGAACTAATATCAGAAACAATATCCTTAAAAAGATGGGCCAGAATAACATCCTACTTAAAACCAAAAAAAAAATCATAGTAGAGATTATATCAGCTAACCGAAGTGAAGGAACTTGTTGAAAGTTAGATGTTAAAGTTAAAAATAACTTTCTTAATTTCATTTAAATGACAATGAAAATTACCTATTAATTGTCAATTAAGTGAAATTACTGACCTTAAATATACAAGCTTGATAAAAATGATCATTCTAGAAGAAAATTTCAATTTGTATTGTATTGTATTCAATTAAATTTGTACAAAAACCTTGTGGTGGAATGGAGAAATGGTCTATTCATAAATGTCTTTAAAGTGTCCGGGTTTTGAGGCTCATAAAGAGAATTGTCAAGCCACAGAGGACAGACATACCTCAGTGTTAAACGTGGCCGGGACCACGTTTATTATGTGTAAAATGTCGTTACATGCGTCAAGAGGCGTATATTTTATCCAGATTCTGAAGTTCAAGCTTATCGAAACTATAACAGAATTTGTGAAGAATTTAGAAGTTACACCTTCATGCAGAAACAACAATTATGATTATTTTTGCGTATACATTTCTGGGGGAATTTACGGGAGGGTATACACTCTAATTTGTTGATCATAAAAGTGGCCATGAAAATAATAAACTAAGCTGGGATTGAAGATGTAAGAGCATTTGCTTGACCATGATGACCTGTTGTCAAAAGTCTCCACAATTTCTGCATGTTAAGATTTCTTTTCATATGAGTTGAAATGTTTCGCTATGCTAAAGCACTATTTTGATGATGCCAAACAATAAAACTGTCACCTCTAGCGAAAGAATCAGGTTTAGATTAAGATTGGGGGTTATGCTAGTATGTATATGAATGATTGTGTTGTGCTTAAGACTGAATAAAAGGGAAGAAACATCCAATTTAAAGTCCTGTGGCTCGTTTCTCAATACTGCTGAGATCAAGAGGCTGAGAGTAAATCCAGCAACAGCCGCAAAGCACTTAGTATGCGAGGTACTGATCCCGAAGCGAATTCCCCCGATTTCCTCCCAGCAGACTCCTCTTTCTCTGTGGATGTCAACTGACAATGGGACTACTTTAAGGCCCTTGAATGCACATTGTGAACCCTTCTATGGACTACAAACATACAGCAAATGCACAGGTATTGTAGCCAAATGAAACTCACACAAAGCTCTTTCCATCAAAGCAAAGCGTATTGTCATGGCTAAACTCTTGTAACCAGACTTTGAATTATATAATTTATTCAAACATGAACCAACAAACATGAAACATTATATCTGATGATGATGCCTTTGAAGGGTAATATAAACATTTTAGTGCTCTACCTAATGTGAACCAGCTGAACTGACCCCATCATGACCGTTTCAGTCTGTGGTTTTTATAGTGTAAGCGCTGGGGTGCGTGGGTTTCTTCATGGATGTATTTCTGCCCAGTAGCAAAATTTACGAGAGGAAATGCCCTCTATTTTGCTGATTAATAAAAGAGGCCCTGAAAACAATAAGGCATGGGGGATTGGTTTACTTATCAGGAAGAAGTTGTGCTCCATTTAGAATGTAACACATTTTATATACACATTTTCATTTAAATAATTATTGTTGTAGTTTTATTAATTATATATTTCAGTAATTTCCAGATTTTATAAGTATGCATCTGTGCATACTTTTCCCACAAGCCCTTGTGCTACATCTTGACATAATCACTGCGAGTTGTTTATTTCCAACTTTCAGAGAAAGTTGAAATCTGAAATCTGAGTTTTAGAAATCTGACTTCAAGTGCCATTCTATCGCGCTTTTCCAAATAGGAAATTAGAATTGGATTGATTTTATCACACGTTTAAAAGTACATACTATCCAATCACCAGTAAATTGGGAGGTATGTGTCCTTTACAAGTCAATATTGATCACTAACTGACCTGCATTAACTATGATGCCATCGACGGGTCGGTGCAGTGTCACGTTGTTCCTATTGCATTGTATTCTATGGCATTGTTAAACACTCAGCTCTGATTGGTCAATGACTCAGCATTGTGATGTGAACTGTGTAGTTTCACCTCGTCTGAATGCTTTATTTGCTGTGAGGCAGCACTCACCTCTGACACCTGACACTGGGAGTGAGCATGGAGGGGCTTCCGGCAGGCATCGCTTTCAGCAGAGCCACCCATGGGCATCCTACCATAGCATGCTGGTCATGGGTGGGTGTCAAGGTCACCTGACTTCAAATTCATTTCTCCAGGGGATATGTAGATCTGAAAACAACAACTGATAAGTCTGTGAAAAAAAAAAAAATCTTTCGACTGGTCCATCTCATCTTTTTTAATTAACCCACTGAGGAGGCCTAAGCGCTCTCAGATTTTTTGCAGACATTTAAAGAGAAGGACATGGAGGGACTGACTGAGTAGAGGCGAGACAAATGAGCTAGAGAGAGAGAGAGAGAGAGAGAGAGAGAGAGAGAGAGAGAGAGAGAGAGAGAGAGAGAGAGAGTGTGTGAGAGAGAGAGTTAGACCTTTAGCATTAGCCTGAAGAAAAATCATTACTGAAGAAGACAGATGGATATAGAGATGTGTCACATCAAGGTTAAAATAAATTATACCAAACGGTATCAATCAATATAATAATCATTAATCAATAACGATATCCTAGTCGATCAAAATTAGAAATCCTTTGAAAATCTAATCAAAAACCCATGTGCCAGTTTTTTTATTCATGTTGGTTTTATACATTTAAAAATTAAAATAAATTAATTAAGTACCTAAAATAATAAGTAATACATAAAATGAAATGCCAATTGGTGTATGAAGTAAAGAAACACTACTCACCTATAGACTGAACACGTAATACGCATGTGCATGACGTGACCGTTTTCACGAATTCACGTTTTTGCAGTTTACGCGGAGACAATAACAGTATCATTTACAAAAACTTGCAATTTGAAACCCGTTTTCAAAAGTTTGCAATATTCAGGCCCCCAAAATGCTGTTGTCATGTAAATGAGTGGCCAAAATGCATAAAAAGCTTATCGGTTTAAGTTGAAAATGGTGTTGTGGAAAAGCCCCTTTAGAACTTTCTAAAGACACACAAAAAAAGAAAGATGCATGGTCCCTGATCACCTGAATGAACATGCCATTGTCCTGCTGCACAGAGGCATGAGGACTGCAGATGTGGCCAGAGCAATACACTGCAATGTCTGTAACATTGATAGTGCAAAGGGAGACAGGAAGGACAGCTGATCATCCTTACATTGCCAAACCATATGTCCCCTAAAGACGTGTTTGAGAACTTGCAATGCCTTGGTGGAAGAATGGTGTAACATCTCACAGTAAGAACCTGCCAATCTAGTGCATTCCTTGAGGATAAGATGCAATGTAGTCCTCAAAGCAGCCGGTCACCACACCAGATACGGACTGCTACTTTCAATATAGACCCCCCTTTCTGTGAATGAATTGCATTCTTAGTGTATATTTGAAAAAATTATAGATCCAGACAAAAAGAAAAAAGTGTTCACAGATCCATCTATTGTATTAAAAGTGAGAATGGCAAGACTTTTCAGCAGTTCCTTTAAGATGTCCTTTGATGAACTAAACCTTCTTGTCGTGTACATCTTAGCCTGTACTAACTGTATATGTGAGCCTGACATGCACAGGCAAACAGAAAGTCATCACATACATATATTTTTGCTCACTGAGACTACATTATTGTGATCACTTTTGATAATTAGGAATTCGAACAATCCAAAAGTTGAATGACACAAAAGTTTTGTATATATATTTTTTTCTTTTTTCTTTTTTGAGGTGACTGTCTAAATACAATATGTTTCATATATAAAATACTGTGAGTGAAACATTATCGGTTCATCTCCTCATTAGATCGGCAGTCAAGTGAATCTGCTTTCAGCCCAAAGAAATGTGCCCACACCCTAAACGTAATGCTTATATAATGGCATACATGGCTACTGAAGGACTGAGAATTATCCTGCTTCATGTCGGCTTTCATCACTTTATTTTTTCAACAAATGAAGTTGGAGCTCTAAGTTCCTGAAAGGATTACAATAATAGTCCTTATGAAACTGGATCGGATACTTTTGGACATTGCGTACAAGCTGTTGATTTTTCCAGACTATTTTTCCTCCTGCACTGCTGTTTCAGCTCTTGGGTCAGTGCAACTCCCAAGCTCCTCCACCCTCTTCTCCGATCATTGGTTGGCTTGGAACTTGATCCTGAAAGTTTCTTCCACTATTACTCATTTGTAGCTCTGGTCCGAGCCTTAGGATTAATCTCCAATATCAGCCCAGTGGCAGAGGGTGATGTATTCCTTATACACCTCAAACGTATGCATTAGTCTGGCTCCCTCTTAATCCAGAGTGACTCCCAGTCCCCCCCCTGGAGGGTTTTCACACACAGATGGATTTGATTTTGGTGCTTCTCAGGTGCAGATTTTCTGCAAGTGCTTGACTGAGGAGAAAAGACACATGTATAATGAAAATATCCTTAAAAGATTTTGAGATCACAGCACCACCAAATGCTCTCCATTATGTGATATCATGGTCTCATTCTGAACCCACAGAGGGAAAAAAAAAACACAACTGAAATCTCTTTGACATCTCAAATGTTTCGCCTAGTCAGCAAATGGAGACTTTGCATAAAACGATTATAGATTTTTATTTTAAGCCCCTGGTAATCTCACATGTGTCTCCTCTAAAGTGTATTAAAAAATGAGATCTCCTTAATATCTCATTTGTTTCTTTTATGAGATCAAACTGAAACCAAATGGAGATTGTTGCTAACATCTCCTACTGCTCTGATTTTTTCTCCCGAGAAACATACCACAGTATTTGCTCATATTTGTCTCTTCTAAAGTTTGTCTCTCCTGTGAAAAAGGCATTAGAAATCTCTAATTTGTTTTCAAAAGATCTCAACAATGTCTCAATCTGTGCTCAGATTTGCCAAGATACCTAAGTCTTAGGGGTGTAACAATATTCGAACCGAACCGAAAAACCGCAATACACCAACCACGATCACCCGCGGCGCTACCATTTTAGGGGGCCCGCCTATTTTGACCCAGGCCTATAGTGAGTAGTGAGTAATTTACATTCTAGCAGTTCATCCAATAAGCAGCCCGATGAAAGCTTTGAGTGAAAGCTTCTTAGCCAATCAGCGGCTTCTATCCCACATATGGACTCTTAGGGGGTCGCACACCGGACAAGAAGCGCCGCGCCAAGGACAACTCGAGGTTTCGCACACCGGACGCGCACTTTCTCAGTTTATGGCCAGCAATATTATGTTTAAGGACATAGTGGAATTAAGATAATGTCTGTACTTCGTTATGATTGTACTGTACAATTAAATACAATCATTGTTAAGTTTGAAGTCTGAAAACTTTACCTCAGAGCGTCCGTTAACTTAATGAATTGAGAATCTCACCTGAAAACCTGATAATAAGCAGCTGATTTCTATAAATGATTGTAGAACTAAATGTATATTGCAGCACAGGGTGAAGTCAGTATACATTAACGGCGATTTGAGACAAATAAATGTACATTTAATATAAAACTATGTAAATGGCGCTCTGTGGCGCGGCAGGATTTTGAACAAGGTCCTGAGCCATTGCTGGGCGCCGCCGGTGTGTGTACACTCATAGAGAATAAAGCGTTCGAATTTTAAAGACGTGACGCTGCGCTTCTCATCCGGTGTGCGACCCCCTTAACAGTTAACGTTAACAGCTAACGTGACTGCACTGAGCTGAGGACAGCAACACAAGAGCCACACAGGTAGGCTACTGAGTTGCTGTCCTCAGTGCCGCAGAAAAGCGCTGAGATGAAGGGGAACCCTTTTTTTTTTTTTTTTGCTTATTTTAACTGGCCCATCCAGTTTTTTGGAGGCCCACCTACAATCAAAATCCTGGCGGCGCTAGTGCCCACGATATGTATCGCGATACTCTCATGGCGTACTGGACACGCCCCGCCCAGCCCTGGCTCATTGGACCTCATGTCTTATGTGTACACAACAAATACAGCATTGTTGCCTAACCACATATAATCGCAATAAGCTCAGTGTTTTGTTACTTTTGATAATAAGCAAGGTGTAATATTTCAAATGCTGTCTATTTGATCACGAAATTCAAACAATAAATGCCTTTTTGATGCTCTTAGATGTGGCGTGACAGATCACTGTACTAGGCTCCTCATTTAAAGTGGCAGCGTCATCATCTCTTCCTCAGTTACAGAATAAACATGAATGGACACCTGAAGGTATGTTGAAACATACAGTATACTTACTGAAAGGCATCATAACTCGTGTAATCACTCAATCAGTGTTTCAACAGCGGAAATACGTCAATAAAACGCCTAGTTTATCACAAAGCTTTATATTTACCTCAGGCAAGTCATTCAGTGTCCACAGCTTGTTGGTTCGATAATTCTTTCACTAAATAAATGCACTACATTAGCCTATATATTATATTTTACTTAACCTGTAAATGATATCTTGATTATTTCATGTATTTTTAAAATATCTGTCATGAAAATAACAGGAACAGTGTAAATTATTATATTTCAATAACAAATTAGAGTAAAAACATATGTTAATGCAAAAACTTTCTTATGTGCAGTTTACATGTTTTCACACAATTTGTTATTTGAGTGTTGATTATTATTATATCTAAAAATAAATATCAACTGAATTTAGGCTAAAAGTCTAGGCTCTGTTGTTAAGCTTTAATGTTATAGTAATGTGCAAGTAAGGGCTCCTATATAGTTCACACCGAAATGAACCGAACCGAGACGTCAAAACCGTGGGACGTACCGAACCGTCAGGTTTGTGTATCATTACACCCCTACTAAGTCTGGAATTAAAAGTCAGAGATATCGATATGAAGTCAAACATTTCTCTTGCCTGGGAAAACCCAGACAACTTCCGGCAAATTTAGATTTGCTCTGAAAGTTAGTCTGGCAAAGAGCTCATTCAAGCCCATTTCCAATCCGTCGAAATCGAGGCACCAATCAGAAATGTTGGGGCGGGCTTTACACGATGACGATAGCGCTGGGATTTTGAAGTAGATTATTTTGTAGCCTACATTACAAAGATGGATGCCGCCGTCGAACATCACTCGTTCGAATCAGCTATCGCGTCTGTTTTAAGCGATTTGAACGTTTCCTTTTTGTTAAAAACCGAGCAAAGAACAACACTGGGAGATGTTTGTTTCTCCGCCAGCCGCCGCTCTGCATACGTCATCTCCTTCATCGCTCTGATTGGTTTTAGGTCTACCCGCGACGTCCGTTGGAGACGCCCCTCTGGAAATGATTTGTCTATGACGCTTTGCCAGACCATAACTCAGTTACAACTGAGAATTCAGTCTGGTCAGCTCAGTCTGGTTTTAACCAGGCTAACATTTCTCATTAAAAACACCAAATCTAAACAATCCACATAACTTTAGTAATTTTACTGTTGTCTCATTAATGTATATTTGTATATCTCAAGACATTTAGAAGAAACATCTGAGACAACGTTATTTGTATTATTTACTGTAGTCAGCCGGATCCGGACTGTATCCAGGTCAGATGGTGGACCTGCGCCTAGACACGACCACAACGCATCCCTGAGATGTCAGCAGAGCTTGTGTCAACTAGACTCTCCCCTGTAAAGCCTCATCGACACGACAGCCATCGGCACTGATCCTGAAAAAAACCTGTCTCCATACCCGCGTGACTCCGATCTTCAACCAGATGGAACTGGATAAATATTCTGAATGTTTTGATCCGATCTGACTTCTGGGTCATAATCATAATCATACACTGTTCGTTCATTGGCCAGAGGAGAACTGGCCCTCCGACTGAGTCTAGTTTCTCCCAAGGATTTCTTCTCCATTCTGTCACCTGATGGAGTTTTGGTTCCTTGCCACTGTCGCCTTTGGCTTTTGGCTTGCTTAGTAGGGGACACTTAATATTCAACAATATTATTGATCTGCCTGCATTGACACCATTGTATGACAACTGAAATGAGCTGGACGATGACATCACTGTTTTTGTCCAGAGCGTCTGTATAGATAAATGAACTAAATTAATAACTTTTTTTAACTGGACTATGACACTATTTTCTTCTAGATCTGCTGTACAGCCGAAATAAACATTGTTGCACTATTTTCCTGTTATCACTGTAAAGCTGCTTTGAAACAATCTGTATTGAAAAAAAAAGTGCTATGTAAATAAAGGTGAAACATAACTGAGAACTTCACTAAGTATAAAAGAGCAAACTTTAAGCAATAAAAAGAAAAAAACTCTAAGATCACTGTTGTCTTTCCTGTCAGTGACGGCCATTATTTCTGCCTTCTTCATCACTTATAAATTCACCTCATTATGAGTTCATCGCTTCCTAATTCTGGAAAAGGATTTCATTTGTTGAAAAGGAGTTGTAACAGAGTTATGGTCTGGCAAAGCGTCATAGACAAATCATTTCCACAGGGGCGTCACCAACGGACGTCGCGGATGGACCTAAAACCAATCAGAGCGATGAAGGAGATGACGTATGCAGAGCGGCGGAGACACATCTTATGTTTCTTAAAGGAGTAGTTCACTTTTTAAAAAAACTTTTGCTGATAATTTACTCACCCCCATGTCATCCAAGATGTCCATGTCTTTCTTTCTTCAGTCGAAAAGAAATTAAGGTTTTTGATGAAAACATTCTAGGATTTTTCTCCATATAATGGACTTCATTGGGTACCAAACGGTCCAAGGTCCAAATGACAGTTTCAGTGCAGCTTCAAATGGCTTTAAACGACACCAGACGATGAATAAGGGTCTTATCTAGCGAAACGATCGGTCATTTAAAAAATAAATAAAAAAGTTTAAGTTTTATAAGCACAAATGCTCGCCTTGCTCTGTTCTGTGATGCACGTTTGTAACGTCAAGTAATACGCAATTACGTTGAAAAGGTCACGCTTGACGTATGTGTATTCCGGTTCAAAAAGGCGAAAAACTCCATCTCATCTTCTCCTCTAAGCTCAAAATCGTCCGACATCGTTGTTTTACCTCTTAATTTCCTTTTTTTGTAAACGACGTTCGACTTTGTTTGCACGTTCAACTTGTAAACACTGACTCGGTACTTCATCAAACGTCAAGCGAGACTTTTTCAACCTAATTACGTATTACATGACGTCACGAACACGCATCACAGAACAGAGCAAGGCGAGCGTTTGTGCTTATAAAACTTAAACTTTTTTATTTATTTTTTAAATGACCGATCGTTTCGCTAGATAAGACCCTTATTCATCATCTGGTGTCGTTTAAAGCCATTTGAAGCTGCACTGAAACTGTCATTTGGACCTTGGACCATTTGGTACCCAATGAAGTCCATTATATGCAGAAAAATCCTGGAATGTTTTCATCAAAAACCTTAATTTCTTTTCGACTGAACAAAGAAAGACTTAGACATCTCGGATGACATGGGGGTGAGTAAATTATCAGCAAAAGTTTTTTAAAAATTGAACTACTCCTTTAATATACAATAAAGAAAATTGTTTTTTGCTCAGTTTTTAACAAAAAGGAAATGTTCAAATCGCTTAAAACAGACACGATAGCTGATTCGAACGAGTGATGTTTGACGGCGGCATCCATCTTTGTAATGTAGGCTACAAAATCTGCTTCAACATCCCAGCGCTGTCGTCATCTTGTATAGCCCGCCCCAACGTTTCTGATTGGTGCCTCGATTTCGACGGATTGGAAATGGGCTTGAATGAGCTCTTTGCCAGTCTAACTTTCAGAGCAAATCCAAATTTGCCGAAAGTTGTCTGAGTTTTCCCAGGCTAACGAAGTATCTGAGTTCACCCATGGAGGCCTCCACTCCCCTCACTCTATCTCAGAGACGGAAACCTGATCATGGAGGTTTTCCTGCTTTCCCTAAATTTAATTCCTGCTGTAAACTGATGACCTGGAAAGAGAGTGTGGATTCCTCATTGACATCTCTAAGAAAGAAGAGGCTGATGGTACCCAGAGACACACTCTTGGCCCGGTCTTTCTATGCATCAACAAGTTCCCACAAGTCCTCGTAGCTACCTGACACCATAGCTATGGAATAGTTGCGAATCTGAAGTCTTTAGGGAGGCCGCATATTCAACATGACACCTAATACCCTCACAGAGCGCTCCAACGTGCTCAGCATGCTCGCCAAGCAGCAAGTGGTCATCCGCATGTTGAGAATGTGTTAGAGCTGGGTCATACTCAACGTCACTGTCTTGTTGGTGTTGCTAATTGTTAATAAATGTCATCCTCATTGTGAGTAATACTTCAATCTGGGCTACATCATAATAGGTCAAGGTGAAGGAAATGAGATGGAAACAGATCGACTCCCAGCCTCAGCCTGTCCACAGACCATTCAGTCACCTATCTGGTGCATGATTTACATGAAACACAAAACTGACAAGCAATGCTCAAATCAGCAGTTCAATTCTTACTGGTTGGCTATACACTTCTTCCATAAGGGCACATAGTTTTCTCTATTATTGTTATTATTAGTTGTAGTAGTAGTAGTTGTAGTAGTAGTTGAAGTAGTAGTAGTAATAATAGTAGGGGAGAGCCGGGACAGTTCAAACACTTTTCAGATAAACGTCGTTTTCTAAGATAATGTTACAGATAGATTTTTTGTGTGTGTGATCAACAACTCACATATGTGTTCTCTTAGTATCATGTGTTATTCGATACAAATATAGAATGGTTTAAGTAAAAATTTACTTTGAACGGTGGGACGATTGCAACAGAGGTGGGACGGATAAACATAACAGTTTAAACAGTAACTATTCATCGAATGCTTGTTTTCATGAACAATACCTGACAAGTAACTGTACATATTGTTACAAACATATTTTTTTATTTATTTTAATTTAAATGTTCATTTTTGTTGTGTCATCCAATAAACAATAGGCGATAAGCCTATGCGCATTTTGCGTAATCATTCTAATAGCCTATTTTGACGAAGACAGACAAATCCGTTTTCTTAAATTTCTTCCTTGAGTCATATTGAGTGTTTGCTAGTTGAATAGCCTGTTATTATGAAGAATATGAGGTCTACCAGAAGACGATAAATGAAATTTATTGAACATTGAACACTTGTTTCAACCGTCCCAACAGCGCCTCCTGCCAGTTAAACCTGTTTTACCCTTAAACTAAAAAACTCTGATATAACACACTTAAGGGTGTGTTGTAGTACTAATACACCTCCCGTATTATCATTACAATGGCACATGGAACAATAAATACAACTTGTCAGTCCAAAAAAAGTACTGCACGAAAGAATTCGCGCTGACGAAATTTGACATACATGACGTGAGTGGTTTTCAAGGAAATCTCAATGTTTCATCCGTCCCGTGTTTCAATCGTCCCGGCTCTCCCCTAGTAGTAGTTTGCTAAGAAACAATACAGTAAAGTCATGACAGTGCTTAATGATATAATGAGCATTTCGATGAGAAACTAATCAATGGATTTTACTCCATTTAACACATTACCCTTCTGATTAGTCAATAGCGATATTCAGCAGTCAAATATTTATGAATGATCACCCCTCAGTGCTTTATTAGTGCTATAAAATGCAGAGTGTCACTCTCCAGTCTTCCTTTTCATAAAAGTAACAGTTTAAATATGGACTTGAAGGACTTCAGTTTTACTTTTATGGTGACCAGAAAACTATTATAGAAGACTTGAAGCTCAGAATAGATTAGAATGTAATAATGGTATTTTTGTATTAGTGGAAAATAATTACAATTAAGAAAAGAAAATCATTTCAACTCAGATTAATATTTCTTGCCCAGACATTTATTTATTTGTTTATTTAGGAAGCAGCTGTGTAATAAGTGGGATACTTAACAAAATAAACTTATTTGGAACAATATAAGACCCATTTGTGCAGTAGGCCTACTTTTCGACAAACAAAATGTATAATCCCAATCTATAGACATTTTCCCATACATTATATGTATTCTCACATGCAATTATTTTAATTAATTTTAACTTCACACCAGCCTATTGTTTAAAACTTGCCATAAACATAATCTATAAGCAAAGTTAACGGTGGTGTGTAGTGTCATGTTAGTCAGACTGTCTCTTCCCATTTAACTGGGCAGTTTTACCCAAAATAACTTGCAATGTGGACCAGATTTTATGATGTTTGTCAAAAACTAAATTCCCTATAAAATCAAGGATGTAACCAACCATTAGGGGCATCCAAAGGTAAAAAGTAAAAATTGATCATTAAAATCTGTAATATTCAGCAACTACTACATGCTAATCTTGTATACTAGACTACAGTATATTAAGTAAATGAGTGAAGACAATAATCTTTGATGCAAATAAATACAGGCTTTTACAAAAGCCCAGAAGGTTAATGCATAGCACTGCTGACTACTCCAACCTGTCTGTTTAAGGCTTGATTTATTTCTTACACATGGCAGGAGCGACTCTTATTTTGACTGATCTTCCTGGAGCTGCTGGGGTCAGTATCAAAAAACCAACCTCCCGCTGCAACGGGCCCAGTTACCCTCCAAAACTCCAAACATTTGTGGATGAATTTCAGTTGTCCTCGTATCACAAAGCACTTTAAATTAAAACAAGGCCTCTAGCCTTGACCATGTCTCACAACCAACCCTTCTATTCCCCCTCGAAAGGACCCCCCACTGTTGTTTATTTATTTCTATACTGTAGGAGGTGAAGCTCACAAGGCAGAAGATATCCCGCGCATAGTGGGAAACAGCTGCACCGTGAACACAGAGCCACATGTGCCCTCCATGAAGCGCAGCCGTCATTGCGCTATCACCGTGATCAAACATGACGTCAAAGAGCAGGTGCTAATGGAAGCCAGTTATTGGGGTAAGTGGCAGATTGTGAAGCGATAGAGGTGATGATGGCACAGCAAGCATGCGGCCCTGTGAATAACTCTTAGGGTAATTAATGAGGGGAGGCTGGCATCCCCTTACAAACTGGTAGCTTGAACCACATTCTAACACCTACTCCCTCTTACATCTCTCCTGCACGCTTCTGTCCAATAGTATCTGCATTTTGATTGAAGTTGCTCTATTAACCCTGTAAAGCCTGTCTGTTTGTTTGTCATTTAATTGGAACAGTTTATAAAACCTAAAAAAATTGTATAGTATCATATTTGTTACATCAGGCTTTAAGGCTCATATAATATGATATAGTGAGAATATGAAGTTCATACTCGAGGAGAAAAACAACACTTCAGTTTTATTCAGAAGCCAAAAATGAGCAAAAATTTGCAATTTGCTAAAAGATTAAATTCTGATAGCTTGCAATGTAAATCAATGTGATCTGACTAACAGTATAGCAGACTACTTACATAAAATGCATATAAATATTAGTTGTCACTCTATAGTTCCCAATAAGTCTTAGTAGGATAATAATTAAATGCTTAGTGGTATGAGCAAAGCTCTGTATTTATTTTTTATTTGTTTTTTTTTTGTGGCCAAAATATCTAAATGCGATGCAATACAATGATGATTGAGCGATAATAATAATAATTGTTCTTCAAAAGCATGATGTATCATTTTTAATACTCACATTTTAACATGATTTTCTCTTCAAAAAATATGTATGGAAAATCAAGAAAACCTAAGTGGCTTCAGTAAATGTTCATCTTGAAATATTACTAACAATATAAAAGTTATTCTTGTGCTTTATAAAAATCATTAAAGATTTCACATCAAAAAGACAAGTGCCCCTGCATCAACTGTATCATAACAACACAAATGCTAGCCGAGCACTAACGAGAATGACTGATGCAACATTAAAGTTTGTAAAACAAATCTTGCTCCATCCTTTATCATTATTCAAGCAGTAAGAACAACAGACAATATGCATTAATGGACAAAATTTTAGATAATAGTGGTCAACAGCTGATGCAGAAGTATTTCAGTAAAGACAGTAATAACGCGAGTAAGCCGATTAGCAGGAGAGCTATACAATCTAAAACTCATTCGAAAATATATACGCTGAATATCTGAACATGCATTATATCAAAAGAACAGATCATCTGCTTTTAAACAACAAAAAAAGTTCATGTTCTAGCTTCATACATTCTTTTTTACACTTGAATGTGGAAAGTTTCATAAAAAAGCAAAAATTTTAGCAAAAAGCTGAGAAAATCACGTTTTTGTCATAGAATAGGATTCAGACTGAAGATCAAAACATAGATGGAGTAGATCAAGTCCATCAACACCCAAAAAGTTTGCGCAGTCCAATGCCGCATCCTGGGTCGACTTTTTATACTGTAACATTAGGCACTTTTGATTTATATGCAGTTTAATGTTGATGATTGCTTTATTTTACATACTGTATGGATCTGCTTACATACGCTATCGCTTGATTCTGTACTCTTTCAGAAAATGCCTAATAGCGCCCCCTACCGTATAACAGTGAAAACACGGACCTCAACAGACCTCAACGTCATCGTTCTCAGATTGGACCGGTAAATCATTGACCGGAGAAAACGTCTCGGTTACTAATGTAACCCTCGTTCCCTGAAGGACGTAACGTTGTAACGACGTAATTGTGATCCCAGCGCCCTACGCAAGACTCTCAGACCCCCAACTGGCTGGGGCGGAAGGCCTGCGTAGAGGAAGTTCGAACTGCTGTTCCATTATAACCCACACAGTGGAACATTTGGATAACACTGGGAAAGCGTGCCCCTCCAGTGGAGAGTGACACTGCGGAGCCACATCCTGCCCGAAGGAGGTACCATGTGGAGAATACACATATGGACTGGCCGGAGGGGCTCCAGAGCTCCAGCCTGAGAAGAGGGAGACAACACTGGCAGTGACGGCAGAGCAGGAGCTGGTTGTGGAAGAATACGCATATTCTTTTACCGCAGGGATCACCACAAATGGAACCCAATCTAGCAAAAGTTACACAAGCATACGAGCACTAGACCTGGCGTCAGACGCTCCGCAACGTCTGACTGCCGAATGGGTTTGGTGGAACTCACAGGCTTCGCCTGGTGGGGAACTCGACTGGAGCAAAAAAGCGCACGTATCCGCTCCATGTGGAGGGGAGCCGCGCAGCAAGCCGACACAAGAGCGGGAACTTCGTGTTACCGGCTACTTGAAGCAAGCACACAAGCAGAAACCGGCTCAACACCTAGGCTATAAAACCTAGCGAACGTGTTAGGTGTCGCCCAGCCCGCAGCTCTACAGATATATGTTAGCAAGGTGTCATGTGCCAGCGCCCAAGAAGAAGCGACACTCCGAGTGGAGTGGGCTCTCAACCCGGGCAGGTTTTCGTAAGCCAAGGCAATGGCATCCACTATCCAGTGGGCCATCCTCTGCTTGGAGACAGCCTTTCCCTTCTGCTGGCCTCCGTGACAGACAAAGAGCTGATCTCAGGTCCTGAGGCTTTGCGTTCTGTCCACGTACAGGACGGAACAGAGAAAAGCCAGGGTTGGGTCTGCCTCCTCCGAAGGCAGCGCTTGCAGGTTCACCACCTGGGGAAACCAACGGTACTCGGACGGCACAACGGCCCGGAGTGGGGTCTGAGTGTGTGGTGCAACACATACCTACGTCAAACGTGAGCGACTGAAAGGGTACCCACGAATATACCACAAACCCAGACGTAGTACTGAAGGAAAATGAAAATTGAGCGGAAGAACGTAGGAGGGCGGAGCCAGGCTAACAAAGACCAGCCTGGACCATTTCATCTGAATTAATTGCTGGTTCATTTGTGCCTCACCAGTCCAAAAAATCGTACGAAAAAATCTTTCGTAAAAACAACTGCCAAACTCACTGGCCAGGTTTCTATTGGCTTGAGTTTGTCATGCGTTGTTCATTAGGACATGAGTCTCAGAATCAATCTTATTTTACAGCACAATTCAGGTCGGCGGAACACGCTCCGTATTGCTCCCAGAAGGTCGTTCTCCTTTGACATCTAGCACAAATGTAATCCCGGGAGTGTCTTTTAAAATGTCTCATTGGTGACATGTCTCTCTGATGACATATGCATCCACTTTTAGATTGTATTCGTCATTATGGTACTAAATAAAAACCAAATGTCCCTGAGACTGCGATAAAATCTATTTTCATGACTCCAGGAGAGCGTTGTATTACATGTTTTTTTCCCCCTGCTTGCTTGCTCTCTAGTCTTCCCTCTTTCTTTGGATGTTGTAATGGGATCATTTATACACATACAGTTTGCTATTAAGCGGCTGGCGGATCAAAGGTAATTATGTGACAGCGCTGGGGCCTCAAATGCAGCAGGGCCCAGTCCATTCAGCTCCACGTTCCCACGCATTCCTAGCAGAAACGTCGAGTTTATTTGTGAAATGTGGTCACTGCCTCTGTCAGATGCATTATTTAATCAGGCGGCTGTTTGATTCAGTGATAATTGATTTTGTGTTTTCTTACTCGGTTTAGGAACTAGGAATACGGACAATAAACAGACTTTTAAAAAAGCTAATATTTTTCAAATTGGGTATTTATTTAAAAAGGCAAATCCTGCCAAGAGCTTGATTATTTGTATGATCAAAAAGCCATTTTACCGCATTGCTTCATTCACCAGCCTTTCATGATGGGCCACATTTAAATAAATATGAAAAAAGGGCCTGAATGTAAAAATCACAAACAGATGGGCTGCTCCAGTGAAAATCACACTCTTTAAAACCCCCATGTGCTGGCCAGCACAATATGAATGTGGTTTTTAATTGCTAGTGACTGGGACTCGTGGTTTACTCTCTAGGTGATCTCAATTAAGGCCATTCAGGAAACAGTGAGAAATTGTGGAAGGAAAAGAGTTTGACTGGTTGGTAGACGCTGTATGCACACTTAGTGCTGGAGCAACAAGATGCAATTTTGTATCTGATTGCAGATTTCTGTTTCTTGTTTTGTTTTTTCCATCAAAGTCCCCCACTGCTAAAAACAATCAGTCCAGAGATTGAAATCAAATCCCTTGCTTCGGAAAAGTTCAAATACTGGTCTGCAAGTCCAGTATAATCAGAGCTCTATGGGAGCAAGTATTTGGTTACAGGGAGCATTGGCATATTTGTGACTCTGAATGTCCACACTCTCAGTAAATAAGAATAACTTCAAGGACGGCAACTATACAAGCACCCAAACAAGCTAAAAGTAACACCAATTTTAAAGCGAATGAGCACTTTAGTCCATTTGATGAAGTGCACTAAACACACGTGTTTTGTAAACCTTAATATAATTCAAGAATAATTATAAACATATTCTATTAGAAATACAATGTGATGATGGTGTATTTTTTAAAAAAAATTTTTGTTTGTATATGCAGTTTTGTCTGTATCGCCAGTCATATAAATTCTTCTTTTTTTTTAATACATGCTAAAGTGTTTTGTTGTTGTTTCTATCCACACTAAATAAGTCAAATTTATATGGTTACACATTGTTGCAGTGGTCCACTTTAGACATTCTAACTATAAGTAACTGCAACTATATGTCAGTTCACTCTCAGTAGAGTATTAGTAGACTGTTAAGTTAGGGTTAGGTGTGAGAGTTCAGGATAGTAGAATAAGATGACGTGTACAGTGGGTGAAAAGTAACTTATAGTCAGTAGAATGTCTTTTGGGAGCATCAAAATAAAGTGTTATTTTACAGACAGTCTAATAATACTCTAATGACTGCTAGTTTACATGTACTGTAGTTACAAAGTTACTTATGTTAAGTAGAATGTCTAAAGTGGACCATCGAAATAAAGTCTTATTTATTTGATTATTTAATTTTAAATAATGCAAAGGAAGTGACATTATGTTAAGTTTTCAGAGGAACCAAGTTGGTTTTACTCTTATTTGACATTCATAATTGTTAACTCAATGATGGATATGGTTCAGCAAACATATCCACCCTGTCACATTAAAATGGGCAGAGAAATAGGAGAAAATAGTGCCTTATAAAATTAACTAGAACCATATCTGGTACAATGTTTTCCGTATGGCAACAGTTTTTGAATAAACCAATAATATGCCTTTTTAAGCCACATGGCATTTGATTTTCATTTCAAGACAGGGGTCACTCATACAGTGAACACATACTGAAAAGCTCCTCAAATTAAACATTTTCTATACATTTCTTCTATTGATTTTTAGTCTGTAGCTTTAATAAGTTAAAAAGATGTTTCTGTTAACAGATCAATTTTATCTTAAAGTTCTTCAGGGAAAAAAAATAAGTTTACAGGAAAAAATATAAACGTCACCATACAGAATTTCTCTACCACAAAGAAATTGATGTAATGTATTTCCTCGCTGAGAATTTGCCAGTAGATAGTGGCATCAATTATAGTACTGCACTTGTTTATTTTAAAATATTTATTGTAATTTAATTGTGTTAATGCATAGATAACACAATTCCGATTTATGTATCATGCGTTCAGAAATTCAACAGAAAGGCCAAGAAGAGTGCATAATTGACCATGAAAGTGAAGATGAGCACAATTTTTAAGAGCAACATTAAAGATCAAATGATAATGATTCCCTCAATTTGAGTATGGAAAGTCGCAGCATTCTGCATGTTTTAATAGTACTCCAGATGGAAACCGTTCATACTATCGATGTCTCTCCAATCCTCCCTTAAGCATAACTCAATCAATCCCTGCACTGTCAGGACCCATGAGAGCGAAAGGCTGCATACTAACATGCTCTCCAACAACACTCACTGTGTACGTTCCCATAGTCTGTGTAAAACAGAGCACTCCTGTGTTAACGGCGCATGCTCAAGCCATGTTCCCGATGGCACCACATTAATTCACTTTCATAGTTATTTACAGGTCAGAGATGACGTGTAAACGAGCTAGAGTGTGTCTTTAGTCGTGGGGCTGAACTCCAGCCCTGGCTGCATGGTAAATAATGAGCTCCCATGGGTCATAACTGTGCTGCCCTGGAGTCCATGTCCCCAAACTGCTGGCTCCTCATTACCTCACCAACAACCAATTCAACAACTTGCCTGGTGCGATTGTTGAGGTAAGTCGAGGCTTAGCAGCTCTGAGGGTAAAAGGCTCCTAATCCAGCACTAAGAGCTGACGGTAGACGTGACGGTTTCTGGCATTTTAAAATTTCATTGTGTTACCGTCGCACTGAGGTAAAATATATACGGTCTAACAGCATAATTGCCTAATTCCCCCCATAGCCTATTTCTGAATGGGCTGACAGCTTTGCTTGGATGAAAACTAAAAATTTGACAACTGCGACATTTTCCCCAAACTGTTATATTGCATGTATGGCTACGAATTTAAATAAACTTGCAATAAAGTAAACATTTCACATAAAAATCAAACTCTCAACACTGAATATATATGTAATTAACATCACTGGTTCTTAACCGGGGGTCTCAATAAACATCTAAGGATGCTGCAAATGTCATTTGAAATCAGGATTGTTACAGTAAAATAATTGAACAATTAGACCTTTTCAATCTGGGATTTTTCACTCGTTTTATTGTCCACCAAGTAAAAAGTAAAGTATGGAATGCACTACATGACTTTTAAAAACTAAACAGATTTTAAAACACGACACTTGCCAATTTTGTAAATGGTATCAGAGGATCAGGATCCTACATTAAAAAGCTGTTGAAGTCCTTGCAACAAACAACCACACAGAAACATGTAGGCCTACCTCGTTGCTAGAGACGCATGACAGAAATGAAAACAACATGTCTAAAATTGGCTAGAATATCAAATATTTTTGGTATCCACAGACTGCGTGGGTTCATAGTCTGAAGTTAAAAAATCTGCCTGTGCCCTTTATGCACTGTAGGGCTTTTCACACTGTGCTTGACCCCTGGTTGTCGTCTTTTTAAACCCCGCTTGTAATATAGAAAGCATGTTAGCAACGCTTTGTACCAGAGCTGTAAAGAGTATACCTAAAAACAATACTTCAGTAAAAGTACAGATGCCTAACAGTAAAAATGACTCCATTATGATTTACAAGTCACCAGTTCCATAACAACTTTAGTAAAAGTCCTAGGCCCAGTTTCACAGACAGGGCATAGATTAAGCCAGGATTAGGCCTTAGTTCAATTTGGACATTTAAGCAGCTTTTATAAATGTGCCTTTAAAAAACCTTACTGGTGAGCATATTGAGACAAAACAATGGCACTGACATATTTTAAGAAATATCAGTGCAAGTTGCTTTCAATTAAAGCAGCATTTTACTCTGAGACCAGGCTTAATCCTTGTCTGCGAAACAAGGTATTAGAGTATCTGATTTTAACAGTACTTAAATATTTTACTCGCACTGAATGTAGGCTCAAAGAGTAGGCTCTAGTCCTCAACGCCTAAGAGGCATTAACACCTAAGATTTATTTCTTCCTCTGAACATAAAAGAAGACATTTTGAAGAATGGTGGTAACCAAACAGTTTCTGAACAGTTTTTTCCTACTATGGATGTCAATGGGGTCCATCAACTGTCTAGTTACCGACATTCTTCAAAATAACTTATTTTGTGTTCAGCAGAAGAAAGCAATTCATAAATTCATAAATTGAAACAACTTGAGGGTGAGTAAATGATGACAGAATTTTCATTTTTATGTGAACTATTCCTTTAAACGTCTACAAACGCTAAAGTCACCGTTGAGCTAAAAAATAAATCAAGTGATCTTTAAACGCCGCGCCGTTGTCTTCATCCACCCGCATGAGCAGAAGCGCTTTAGTTTCACTATCTGTTCAATTTCACAACATTTTTTGACATCTGAGTGAAAGGCATAACGGATGATCAAACAACGCTTTTTGCTCCTAAAAACACAAAACGCGCATAATGGTAACCAACTGCAGAGCCACAGCGCTGATGAATGGAAAAGAAGGAAGATGTTTTGAGCGTGGCAAAGATGTGGCACAACGGTCAAAGATGCTTATTTAGCACATATTTAAATGAATGATTACTTACAGCACATTATTAACATATTATTTAAAAAAGCTTACTTATTAAAAAGCTTACTGTAAACAGCGCTGAGTAATCACGTCATCTTCATAAGTCTTTATGATTGGCTCAAAGCAGACTTCTTATGTCATCGCGTTCTGACTTCGCATGTGCAAATACCGGTAATCTTCATTCCGCATTCACACAGAGCACATTACCAGTAATTTACTGGTAATGTTCAACTTCCCTTACTGGTAAATTGCTGGAACCATTTACCGGTATTTTTTAAATGTTCCTATTCACACATGATCTGTTACCGTGATTTACCGGTAAATTACCAGTAAAGACTGTATGTGTGAAAGGGGCTACTGACAATATTAAGAACGTTAACCCGAATTATTGTACTGTGTGAAACGGCATCTAATGTATACCCAGAATTAATTGTTAACCACTGGTAAATTGTGAGCAATGTGAAGCGAGATAACCCAGGACTCGGTTTACCCGGGTTTAGAATAACCCAGGTTAACTATTCAAGTGTTAAAAGCCCTGTAGTGTATTCCAGTTATAAGTTTGATCACTTAGAGAAGTACTAGCACATCTTTTCTAAAAAAAAAAAAAAACAAACACAATAAATTATTGTATCATTACATCTGTAACACAAATAGTATGGGACAAGTTACCCATCAGTTGAATTTTTAGCATTATAGGTTTGTTCTACACGTGTGTGTGTGTGTGTGTGTGTGTGTGCGTGCGTGCGTGCGTGTGTGTGTGTGTGTGTGTGTGTGTGTGTGTGTGTGTGTGTGTGTGTGTGTGTGTGTGTGTGTGTGTGTGTGTGTGTGTTTGTGTGTGTTTTGTGTGTGTGTGTGTGTGTGTGTGTGTGTTCAGACAGTTCAGGATGCATTTGTTTTGCTGCCAAAGCATTCCCTGTCCTTGTGAGAAGAGAAAAACATGGGTCTGCAACACCTGAATGCAATTCCTCAGATTGCAGAATGATATAAGCAGAACATTTTCATGCCAGTGGAAATGTGAGCTCTCACCAGCTGGCCTGGCCAGACCTTAGCCTCCAAATTCTATCCATCTGTTAGCTGACTCCCAATCCGCACTTCAAGGGCTCCTTCTGGGTAGTGTGGGACACTATGAAAAGCAGGAGAGACCAGCCGGCCTGATCTGGTTTTGATTCGGACTGAAAGAAAAGAGAGAGAGCCTAACTTTGGCATTGCACAGCCTCATTGCAACATGCAGCCTGAAGTCATATCAGAATTATAGTATTTATGTGATGTGCGCACATGAACCCCACCATAATGACGTAATTACGCTGCTTTCAAGTCCTCCTGGGAAGTTCCTACTAAATAGTTCGGAAGTTGTAATTATAATGTGATTTAAGTTCAAGTGATTTTAGTCGGAATTCAATGGATTTGCTGAGTTTTTTTTTTTTAGAGGTTTTCAACTCTACTGAAAAAAAAGAAAAAAAGAAAATATTGCACATTAAACGTGTAACTGATGTGTTGCTCTCATGCCTGTCACCTCATAAATTGGATAAATTGGTATTATTACACCATCAGAAATTACCTAACATTTTATTTGACTACAATCACTTCAATACACATCAATATATAAGACTCCCAAACCTATAATAAGGAGCTTCCCAGTAGGATTAATAAACATTTCTCTCTATGTCTCCTTCACCTTGAGAGGCCATGGCAGGTGTAGAGAAGGTCAGCAGACCTCTGGTCATCCACAGAAGATGGAATTTGTTCTGCTGCAGATGTTCGAACACAGAATAAAGTGAACAAACAGGGGATTCACCTTCCTGATTTTTGTGACAATCTGTTTCCACATAATTTCTGTATGTTGTTACTACTATGAAAGATTCCAGTATTGTGGCAGTGCAATGATAGTTGATTTATAACATGGTACTGAAAGATTAACAGATAACAGTATTTTCATGCTAACACATGGTATCATGCTTAACATGTAAGCAATGAAATCAGCAGTATACATGTACATATATATATATATATATATATATATATATATATATATATATATATATATATATTAAAATAATAAAATTAGTTAATTAGTAAGTTTGTAATTTGTATAATTATGCATTAGGCAGCCTTAGTTATTTAGCATGAGAGACATTTGAAAAACATGATAAAATCGTACCAACCCCACACTTTTGAACGGTAGTGCATTTTATCAAATATTGTTTATAAAGGCTAACAATTTGGCAGTCTGATCAAATAAGAATCAGGAAAGATATATTAATCACAAATGGATTTGAAAAATTCTATATACTAGGTACCTAGTTTATACTATTTAAAGTAAAAATACTATGAATAGCAGTATGTTATTCTGAACGTATACTGTAGGCACTGTTTGGTGAAACAAATCTCCCTAAATGTCCAGTAGCTCCTAAAACTCATGTGAGACAGAAAACAGGAAATGTTATGTGAGGACATGAAGACGTTCCATTCATCCATTCTGATTTACAGTCATAATAATAATAATGCTCTCTCTCTTTCGCTCTCAAATGTAATCTCATTTGTGGCGTCTGGCTGTTCCTACGTGTCAGGCCACAACAAAGACCACTGTTTCCAATAGATTTATGACAGAAGGAGAATTTGCCATGAACAAGCACTTCTTTCCTGACCTGGTGCAGGGAGTCAGTAGATGATGAAGCCCATGTGTGTTGGGTTGTATAGTTTTGTGTGTTTTTTTCCAGTAGTGAGCAGCAGCAGAAGTGGGTTCTCCACACAAGCCAACAGTATGAACTGTGTGCACTACTTGACTTTGCTGCAGAGGCGTGACGGTGGAGGAAATGTCCATGGATTCATGACCTTGCAGTGCACACACGCACACCTGTGTGTGCTCGGCTCCAAATCATCATTGAAAGTAATTTATCTTGACACCAGTCGTGTTTCCATTACAGATTTGCGCAAAACTTTTGCGATATTTTCTAAATGTCCATAAAAAACGATTGCGAAATGACGCCGTTTCCATTAACTGATGTTATGTGACTGAAATGTAATTTTTTCATTCCAATAATTATGGCAACCAATGTTGATATGGGTTTACATATATCACTAGCCATATTTTTAACCGAAGGAGACGTGTGTGTGTGTGTTAGCCAACATTAATGGCAGGGAAAGACCCTTAGGCCCTGTTTACACGAGAACGCTGGCGACGTTTTTGGGTCTTAAAACGCAAAAAAGTGAAACCACTTTAAGTGAATCTTAAAAACGCTCCACCGTCGCGTTCCCGTCTAAAGTGTAAAAACGCAAATCTGCTCTCGGTGGCTCTCGTTGCGTACGCGTTTACGTCACAGGCATGCGCCAGTACAGGAACATAACAACCAACATGTCGGATTATTTCCATACGTCGGACCCTCAAGTTGCCCTCGCAGCTCTGGTAAAAGTACTAGAGTCTTTTCAGCAGTTGTACAGAATATTCTCAGATATTGGTGTTGGTGTTGTTGTGTGGCAGTGCTTCACATCGCCACCTAGCCGCCTGGAGTGCATACTACATCGAATTTCACACACTTCTGCGTCACCATATGCACGCAGATTTCCCCCCCATAACGCTTGTCTAAACGCAGAATAAAAAGTGATAACGCAATGCCACTTTTGCAATTTCTCTTCAGATCGTTTCCGTGCCAACATAGCCTTTTACTTGGAGCGGCAAATATGAAGTTTTCTGGGTGTTTCTCCCTCATATCTGCTTTGAGGTCTTAACTGTGGCATTTCTTTGTGGTTTAGAATCCAGGTTTCCAGTAATTATTTTGTCTTATGCGTTTAATAAATAACTCTGTCTTGTATTCTGTCCAAACATACCACGCCGTCTACGTCAGGTGACCTGTAAATTCGCAAAAACTGTTTCCATTGCAGTTTTGCAAAATAATCCTTTTTCGAATTGCCTGAAAAAAAAACCTCATGCGAGTGTAAAAACGTTTTTTTGCGATATATGGGAATTTGTGCAAAATTTACATGTTTCCATTGGGCGTATTTTCAATTTGTGCAATTTGAAGGGTAATGGAAACGCGGCTACTGTTATATGGATTACTAAGTACATAATTACATAAAAATGGAAAATATTGTCCAAGGAACAGGGATCAACAGATCTAACACTGTGTATTCAGACCAGATGTTTTCAGATGTTTCTGTCCTCACTGAACAACAACACAACACAAAGCAACACAATCACATTTAATGTTTAATGCATGGATGTGTGGAGGATGATTTTAAATTTCACTGTGGGCAGCGTTACCCATCACAATGAGAAGAAAAAAACAAGTGACAGACCATTTCTCTTATTATTAATATATCGCTTTAAAAAATCAACCTGGCAACCTGTCACTCATGTGATCGACCAATAGCAAATAACAATGATCCAACAATCCAATCAATTCCTCATGTACAATTTATTTTTTTCTTGCTCGAGAAGCAGTTTTACTCAGATATGTCGCAATATTTCTTGCTGACTTTAATGTTAAATAATGAATTACGAGTCAGCTGAGGTCTACAGAAGATAATAGTGTCATTATTAAGCTCAAGTCAGTTCAATGTTCTTTCAATTTAGTTCAATGACAGTGTCGATGTTGGAGTTCATCGCACATGAAACAAGTTTAATTCAGCTAACAGCAACTCAACAGAAGACAATAGTGTAATTATTTAGCTCAAGTCAGTTCAATGTTGATTCATTTCTGTTCAATGATAGTGGCAATGTTGCAAAGTTAGTGTCATTATCCAGCTCGATTCAGTTCAAAATTTGTCAGTGTGTCAGAATTGTCTTGTAAACCTTTTTAAAACCTTATTTTGCGGCAACCGGTTACAATGCAGTGGTAGACACAGCATATAATAATCAGCGGGTTGGTCATTTAATAATCAGGTGAATGAAATTGAGCCTATCTTTAGGGCAATTAAGTATAAATAAGATATAGATTAGATATAATTACTTTTTTACATTATGGTAATGAGAATGAGTTTTTTTCATAATGCTAATGAGAATTGCAAGGGGGAATGAGCTTAATTATAATGAAAATAATCTTAATAAAAAAAATTAAAAAGTAATGAGATATTATTTAAACTGTATTTATACTTAAATATTTTTTGGTGCTTTATATATGAGGTTTAAAGGGATAGTTCATCAAAAAATTACAGTGTTTTCATTTTCGTATGAACTAACCCTTTAAGTTAGAGTTTTGGCAGGGAAAGATATTGAATATAGGCTATGTCCATAAATGTCCACTAAAATCCATTGTAGTCTCACCTGTTGTTATAACTGCAGTAAGATCATCCTATGACCTTTAAGAAAACTACATCTAATGTTCACTATGAAAAAAAAAATGTATTAGGTAACCTATACTTCACGTGTTAAAATCTAATTTAACTGGTTTAAATTTAAATAAAAAAAAGTGATAATATTGCTGAAAAAACAGGAATAGATTAAGATATGGTAATAAAAGTCATTTCTAAAGGTCACATCAGATAGAAATGGCACATTAAAGGTAAAGAGTGTGCAGTATAACTAAACCATTTGTAAGTTAACTTCCTGAAGAGTGCAAAAACTGTGGCTCTATGGTGCACCGTTTGAGCATATGCCTGAACCAATGGCATGCAACTACCTGTTTGTCCAAACCACAAAAAGAGAACAATCATTGAGCCTTATTCATGAAACACAAGCTGAACAAATTTCTGTGTAAGTCATTAAACAACCACTTTTAAGTTCATGACTACATTGCAGCAAAGGTGCAGACCTTTTACTCCAGTTTCCAGATGAAATGAACATTATAGAGGGAGTAAAACACCTACAACTTTTAAGGGCAGATTATTGATTAATAAAGATGCCTTTGCAATTTAACAGATCTGGAATATTTTTGTGGGAAAATATTGCTAAGTCAAAATGGGCCAAGCTGATAAGACTCCTATCCAAACAGACTGTTTCCGCCACAGAATAAAAAAATTAAAAAGGTAACTGCGACTTTTTATCTCGCAATTCTGACTTTTAGTTTTAGAATTGCATGAAATAAAGTGGCAATTGCTAGTTATAAAGTTAGAATTGTGAGATAAAAAGCTGCAATTATCTTTTAAAATGTTTTATTCTGTGGCGGAAACAAGCTTAAATTAGTTCAGTGGTGTGCACACTTGTGCAGTTACGTTTTTTATTTATATATTTTTTATTCTATGAAATGTGTCACTTTGTTTTTTAGTGGCAGATTATACATTATGCATGCTGATTAAAAGTTCTGAACTGATTTATCACAAAAACTAACTGTATGTAGACTCTTATATCCATATCCAGTCGCATATTTCCAGTGAGTCTGGGTTAGTTTTAAATGTGAATATTAGATTTTTCACAGAAATTTGTTCTGCCCGTGTTACATAAATGAGGTCCATTCATTTTACAATTCGGCTTGACGCCGCAAAAATTACACACTTCACCTTTAACGTAACAACTGCAACATGTTCGGATTTTACAGTGTTTCTAGACCTGTGTCTAGAAGTGTGGTGAACATATACACTCCTGCCCCTCAGTTTCCAGTGTGTGTGTGTGTGTGTGTGTGTGTGTGTGTGTGGACAGTGGCAGTGTGAGGTGGATTCCAGTGCACTCAGGGGAGCAGTTAGAGCAGTCACGCTCTCTCACAGCACCGCTGAAGCACTCCCACTGTCTGTTTCACATTAAAGTTTACTCACATAGGACCAGAAGGCTCTGCTTTATGAAGGTATAAATTACCCACATAATTACACCATATGTAGCCCTCCCAAAACAACGACAGGCTCAGATGAATATTAAACACCCTTCCAGCCTACTGAAAGATAGATACACTGTCTGTGCGCATATTCATTATATGTGCGTCATAAACAATGCATCACTGGTTGTGCGGTATAATATCTTAATTTAATACGTTTCATGATTCGGTAGGCTTTCATGTAAACATTACAAAGGGTGGAACAAAGGCCACCCTTCTGCTGATTTAAACAATCTGATTTAATGTACACATTAGGAGTGACGAGTGATTGAGGTCCCAGATTAATACAGAATCCAGGAGAATCACTCAACAGAGTTCAAGCTTTAGCTTGTTCGTGTTTGGATTGGGATTCTGAATCCAAATTTCCCAGCCAATGGAATAACAGTGTTTTTTAAACAGTTTAATATTGAGGAAATAACACAGACTTTTAGATGAAAAGTGGAGCTATAAATAATGTGATGTAAGGAACAGGAAACCCACCGGTGTGCGGAATCAGAGACATGTAGGAGAAATATGAATGGGAGAAATGGTAACATTAATATAGCAACATTTCCAGACTTTCAGTTAAAACTGCCTTTTTGGACCAGGGCAAAAAATATTCTTCTAGCCTGGTTTGAGCTAAAGAGCTAAATGTTCTTTGAGAGCAAAAAAAAAAAAAAAAAAAAAAAAAAAAAAAAAAAATTATATATATATATATATATATATATATATATATATATATATATATATATATATATATATATATATATATATATATATTGTTGTCAGATTTTTGTAAATATGTAAATTATTTTTACATGCTTTTATAAATGCTTTAGAAAAAAGTATGAACCTCATACAATTGTTAAACTTATATTTATGGTGTCACGTGTGTTCCAAAACACAAAGTTTAATAATAATATTTCACTAGGCAGGTGAACAGGCAGAAGCAAAAACCACTAAATGTAATGGAGGAGTGCAGGCAAGTGCCTTGGAACGTGCAGCTTTGTATGATGCGTTGACGTAATTTCCACTAAAACAGGAAGCTAAGGCGGGACATATTGAAGGGCTCTTCCCCCTTTTTAAAATAGCCAATAGCGTTTAGTTTACCTCACAGTCTGCAAGTCATACTTGACAGCACCATGGAAGCGAATCCGAACGCTGATGATACGTTAGATTCTAGAGAGCATTTGATTGGACAGCATGCGTGAGACGCTAAAGTCCGCAGTGATGTCATACAAATCCGTGATCCATTTTAGCTGAAGAGAGAGATTGTAAGTTTTGAATGCTTATATCTCCTAAATGCAAGTTTTGTCATTGTTTTGGAACACCAGCTAATTCATAACCTTAAGGCTAACATACTAAAAACTAAAAAACGTAAATTTTGATTTCAGGGGGCCTATTGTCTAATCTAACACACCTGAAACAAGCAAAATAATGACGGTGACCATGGAAACGAGTGGCGGGAGTAAAAACAAAGACAGACAGGAACTGATGAAATACAAAATAAAAGTCTGTGAAAACTAAAAGTCTGTGAAAACTGAACATAATGGTAACATTTGGAGTAAAAAATGTATTTGTCAAAACTTCTGAAGCGTCTTGGTTTAAGGATGTTCAGATATTTCGATTGGAAATCTAGACTAAATTAGATTAATTAACTTCTAATTAAAGGAGTTTTAATAAATTTTTAAATTTTAAAATGTATCCACTTTGGAGTTCGTTTAAAAAAGCTTTGTTTTCATTAATAAAAACGGCATCTCGGTGTGAACGGAAGGCCAAAACAGAGAAAAAGATGCGTTTTCAAACGAAAACGTATTAGTGTGTACATGGCCTAAGAGAATAATTTTTGCAGTATATTCCTCTCTCTGCTCATGTCTCTCTCTCTCTCTCTCTCTCTCTCTCTCTCTCTCTCTCTCTCTCTCTCTCTCTCTCATTTGAGATGGCCTGCTGGTAGGGTCATTAGTTAACATCAAAGAGGCAGATGACGGCCTCCTGTGAGCTGCAGAGAAAGAGCAGAGATTGATTACAGCCACAATTAGCATGAGCAGCACCTTTAAAGGAGCTCAGCCAGGCAAGAGGAGCAGAGAAGCTAAAGCTAAACACGTTCACTTTAGCAGTAGCCATTTACAGCAGGAAAAAGTCGCTGCACAATGCCCAATGATCTTAGATGACTTTGACAAAATAATTAATAATAATTTAATAAAAGGTAAACATTTCCTTTACCAGTACAATTAGGATATTGTGGAGCTTTTTAATAATTCATGTGATTATTATTATGTTTATTTAATAATCAAAGGTTTGTAAAGTTGAATTTACGTGTTTTTTTTTTGTTTGTTTTTTAAAGAAACAACGTTCGCATTGTTTTATGGTGAAAAGTCACCATTAGCCAGTCATTGGGTATTATATGGTCACTTTTGACTCTGTGGATAAAATAGACACTGGTCACACTTTTCATATAAATTTTCTCTCTTTTGCTTTACAAGCATTTTTGGATTAAAATGACTCCCTTGTCTTGTTAAATCTAATTTCACATCTAGCACTGTATTTATACAAATTTTGCATAATATTTACCTTGGTCTTTATTTCATGGCTCAAAATACATCTCAAGTTCTTCACTGATGTTATTTCACACTTTAAATCAAAGTTTTATAATAGTTTTTCAAATTTAGTAAGTTCATGGTATTTTAAGACGTTTAATAATTAGTTAATAAGTTCAGGTATTTTAAGAAGGTCTGTGTCAGTGACAAGTGTAAAACAATAACATCTATAGAAAAAATAAAGCAAAAAATAAACGATGAAAGCATGGTAAAATGTTTCCAATGCAAGTTTAAATGTAAATCTTTCATATCAAAAAAGTATATTTCACTTTATTTCAATAGTCCACTTTAGACATTCTTCTAACTTTGCAACTACATTTAATTAAATTCACATTTATTTGTATAGCTTGATTTTCAAATATTGTAGTGTGTGCAGCTTTGAGATTTGAAAGAAGAAAAACTGTGAAGATTCTCCTTATGTGTGTGATGCAATCAGATTTCACAATCGGTTAAGATTAAAAGTGTACTTTAGTGTACTAGTAGACTGTTAGGTAAGAGTTAGGATAAGTAGAATAAATTGACATGTAATTGCAAATTTACTTAGAAGAATGTATGTTGGGGGAGCATACAAAAAAGCAGATATTAAGCAGAAGGTCTACTAATACTCTAATGACTGGTAGTTGACAAGTAGTTGCAAAGTTACTTATAGAATGTTAAAAGTGGACAAATCAAAATTGTTACCAATAAAAAGGTTAAATCTCTTTTAACAAATAAATAACTGTGCCTGTAGTTCAAGAACAACAAATTATGTACTTATGTGCCCTTTGTTAAATTATGGAATTATCTGGACAGTTAATCAACTCATAATGTGTTAATCAGAATTAAAAACAAGATTATGTTTTATTTGGAAAAACTGCAGAAATATGACAAACGTCGCAAAAGTTCCATGTAGGTGGTGTGGTTTAGTGGTTCAGGCTCAACTGAACACAGAACTGGCAAGGACTTGTGAAATTGCAAGTTGCAATGAGACTGCTTGACTGCAACAAACCTGTCTGTCTGGAAATGAAGTAAACTTATGTTTGCAAGATAGCGGATTTACCAGATTAAATATTTAGTCTGAGACGCATGTTGGTTCGTAAACTAGATATCCACAACCAGAACTCTATTCTACAGCAGACAATCTGGTTACAATGTCTACACATATTCACAACACTACAGATATCTGCACACGTGTTCTCTGTCCAAATTCAGAGTCACTCACAACATTATTATAATTATTATTAATCTTTTTTCATGTAGGTCTATTATTGTGCAACATATTTTAGATAAAACCACCCCTAAATGACACTTAAAACAAGCACTGGTTGTTTTTATTTTAAATGTCAGTCAGACAATCTCTTCCTGTACACAGTAAGTGGGTTATTGGTGGTTCTGGTCCAAAGCTGCAATGTGGACCAGACTTATTGTCACTAGTCAATGGTTTGACAAGCGAGACTAAGTAATGACCAAGAAAGCAAGCAAGTCAGGATTGTTTTGGAGAAAAATCTTAACTTGGAACTGCAAATCCACACATACACATTCCTCATCTCCTTCAATCAGTACATTTCCTCTCTCTCTTAGCAGACCAGCGGCATGTCTCTGTGCTGACTCAACCTCTGACATTTCCACCACAGGATCCTTTGCAGTGGCCAAAACATGGGCTGAACAGCAGTGCCGGAATGTTCTGACTCCTCTTTGTTGTTTGTAATGGCACAAAGACACGCACACATGTTCCACCACTCCGAATCTGAGCTAAGATTTGTTATGGCACCTGTTTCTACTGTCTACTGTTTTATTCATAGCGGTTGTGCTAGTCATTCAATAAGAGAGAAATATTAAAGACAGCGAGTAATTCAAACAAAGTACAGTAATCAGATGGTACTTTGATACCATGGTACTGAGAGACCACCATATTCATATCATACTGGAGTAAGGTATTAAAAAACGGAATTACTATATCATAGTAATGTCTAAAACCCATTGTATTACATTGGTACCAATTTCCAAAAACATGGAAATACCTTAAAAGCTACCACACAAGGGAATAAAACATGATCAATACTATACTATATATACTTTATATATACTTTATACCCAATACTATATTCCTAAAATACCAGACCACAGTTTCAGGACTGCGTTTCTAGGACCCTAGTTTTTTGTGACAGTACCACTAGCCAATTCTACTCCAACAGAGTAGACCGGATTCAAACTTCAAACAAGCAGATGCAAATACTACTCCCACAGAAATTATACATTTTTAATGATCTTTCCATCTTATTTTTAATGTAAGAGCGGGCGTGGCCATCTTAAACTTGAATGTGCAAGGCTGTCTGTGTCAGCAGTCTGCAGTTACTTTTTAGCTGTGCAAACACAGTTCATTGTGCTGGTATGTGTTGTAAACTGGTATTTGTTTTCAAATTATTTTAATTTATAACGTACTAATAAACACACTAGTTTGTAGTGCAAGTGTTTTATCGTTGGTTTACTGCACTTTAGGGTCACACATCAGACGTGAAGCGCCACGCTGACCTGCGGCTAATGAACTGAAGTCTCGCACATACACAGAAAATAGTCTTTCTTTCCAAGAAAACTGAATTTAAAACCAGAATATAGTTGCTCATATTGAAACAAATTAGGTTACATATTTCAAGAGGGTTTACCAATGGGTATGTTTAGGGTTAGGGATTGGTTAGGACAATATATCAATTAAATATATACAATTAAACAACTAAACCCTAAATAATAAATACAGAATTGAATAGTAAGTGTTATAAAATAGTATGGGGGGGGCTAACTAGGACACACTAAAGACTAAACTGAAAGGGTAAAACATGAAACCAAGACAACTAAACAAGATAAAACCCTGACAACTGTAGTTATAACAGTAAATTTAGCATAATTACAAGCAACTAACCCAAGACCTAATCCTAATTACATGTAACCGGGTCTACTCGACATGCTCCGAGCGGGATTCAACCCAGGGTTCTCCAGCATGTGAGTCCGGCGAGCTAACAAGCGAGCTAACGCTAGTGTGCCTCTTGAGGCTAGAGTGAGGTTTACACGCACAGCTCTTACTGGCTACATGTTGTTAATTGATATTACTCGGTACTTAAATGAATAATTGCACTGTAAGGAGACCTTAAAATAAAGTCTAACCGTGGTGTTTTTAAATGATAATATCTAAACTTTGTAGCCTATTAAATTAATTGGGTGCACCATTTCTCTCACTGCATCCGCCATCTTGGATTGATCTCAAGCATAATCATTCTCCTGTAGTTTTTGAAACAGCCTTTACATCTGGCGTGTGCCTGTGATGTCTTAAAATGCTGACTGTGTATGCAGCTCACTAGGTTTTTCAAAAACGGATTGCTGGTGACAACATAATAATAAATGCCCTTTCCTTCTCTTATTAACCTTTGTCAATGTATTTAATTTAATATGAGGGTTTGCATTTAGACATGTTAGCTTCATTTATAGTTACTGTGATCCATCTGTTGGTCGACACGGCTGACAAATTGAAGGACTTCCTTCTTCTGTATGCATTATTAATAGCAGTGGTGGCAGTAGCTGCTTACTGGAAATGTTAAGAGCTGAAAACACTCTGCGGTGTTAGCTTAAGAACTAATGTTTACACCACTTTACATTGGCACACTCAGACACGAGGAGCGGACTGCCACTGTTGGGATTGAAACCTGAGAGTGCCTTTGCCTCTGAGGGTAACAGTGATGGGGTAACACCTCCATCTGCTGAGCAACACCATAGATCCACTGCATTGTACTAATGAGGAAAGTCATTATCTGTATTTTGCATTGTGATTAATACAGCACTCATTTTATCACTGGTTCTTGGTTAAAAAACAACTTTGGTACAAATCCCATGTTTGTTGAGTTCTATCTTTATTTAGACATTCAGTTTTGGAAACGGTTGCAAAAATTGGAAACCTCATAAAAATTAATAAAAAAAATAAAACTGGTCATATAATATTTAGTTTAACCTCCTGAGGTTCTGAAGGTTTAAGCTCCTCCTTTCACTGACTATTTGTTGGGAAATAAAAAGTACTAAAAGTACTCTTATTTTGCACCTATTTGTGTAAAATGTTGTTGTTGTTTTTTACATAGAAAACGTGGGGAAAAAATCTTCCCCTTTAAAAGTGAATGCTTTTTATTTTTCAATCATAAAAATTCATATTTATATGAGCTGTATTTTTTTTAAGCTAATGGCCTAGAAACTAAAAAAACAGCAAAAAACGTATCTCGTTTAAAAGCTGCTGTAGCTTGCTGCATTTCTTGTCAACCGTAAATAGTCTGCTTTTATTTTAATGAACTATATTACTATATGAGGTACTATACACTGTAACTAACCAGACATGTCTGTAGAGTGATGCTTAAAGTTTCATGCTCTATCGCATTTGAAAATAACATACCACCTACACTAAACCCTATGTTAAACATAACCGACTGTTAAAACCCAACATTTTAGCTTGCCTCTTCATGTCTTTGATAAAACAATGATGTTTTGTTATATGCAATATTACTATTTGATTTGCATGTTCAAATACAATAGTACTAAAATGGTAGTGTAATTATTGAAGAATACCAATTATCATCATTGTAGCGCCCAGATTTTTCTTAATTTGACAGAGTTATGAGAATCCTGTTGATTGTCAGTCCACTTCCTGAATCAACAGGAGTTATCAATGAACACAAGGAGCTCATTACTACTAATATATTCTCTACGGAATGAATTTCCCTTGCATTCACCCTCAGACACCGACTGCACCTGCTGCTCACCTGAGACCCATGGTGGGTTCCAGAGGTTGTAACCTGGGAGTGGATAATGTCAACAACCGTCTTAAGAAAGTGTCTCCACGGGTCTCGGTCAAATAGCTCTTGTTGACTCTCTCAGGCAGAAAAGGGGATAGAGAGACTATCATAGACTCGAGGAAGGGCCTAGGGTAACTTTACCTTTTTAGACTATAATATCTCTTCTGGGTGAAATTCAATAAGACAAACTTCTCTGAATTGAAGTGCTGGAGCGAAGCCAGGTCGATAACAATACAGTCGCTAAGCCGAAGAGAGAGAGAGAGAGAGAGAGAGAGAGAGAGAGAGAGAGAGAGAGAGAGAGAGAGAGAGGAGAGAGAGAGAGAGAGAGAGAGAGAGAGAGAGAGAGAGAGAGAGAGAGAGAGAGAGAGAGAGAGAGAGAGAGAGAGAGAGAGAGAGAGAGAGAGAGAGAGAGAGAGAGAGAGAGAGAGAGAGAGAGATGAAGCTATTAGACTTATCCCTGAGCTTATAACCTACTTCCATAGTTGACACATTTCCACCCTCGATACCTGGGGCACAAGTACTATGAGGATTAGTGAAGTAGCCAATGCAGTGCAGTGGATCAACAGACATAAGGAGGCTGTGACGGAACCTGACCTTTGCCAAATAAAGCCGTGACAGATATTAAAACTAATATCGCAAGGTTCCTAAAGGATGAAAAACGAAATCCTAGTCGCGCATTGCCAGCCAGACCGGTTCAATTATCTGTTTTTATGTGTTCCTCAATACAGACCTTTGTGACTTGGGGCGGAAAAAGGAGAGAGCTGCTTCTCAAGACATGATCATGTTTTCAAAAAGTGTCATCTAAGCTGGCAATCCCCTGTCTATTATTCCATCAGAGCAATATAGTCTGCTTAGCACCATAAATATCCTGTCTGATCAGGGTTTGAAAGGAGCAGGTGAAATGTCAAAGGAACTTGAATATGTTTTGTGTGTGTGTGTGTGTGTGTGTGTGTGTGTGTGTGTGTGTGTGTGTGTGTGTGTGTGTGTGTGTGTGTGTGTGTGTGTGTGTGAGAGAGAGTGTGTGCGTGAGAGTGTGTGCGTGAGTGCGTGTGTGCGTGAGGTTTATATTACATAATGGGGACCAAATGTCCCCACAAGTATAGTAAAACCTGAGATCACCTACATTGTGGGGACCAGCCAGCGGTCCCCATGAGGAAAATGGGTTAATAAACATGCTAAATTATATTTTTTTGAAAATGTAAAAATGCATAAAGTTGTGTGTGATGGGTAGGTTTAGGGGTCTAGGAAAGAAAAACTTTCAAACTACCTTAAAACAAGGCAACCTATAATAAAAATAATAATAATAATAATAATAAATCCTGAAATATTTATGAATCTAGATGAAGTTGACATGAATATGTCCAGGTCAAATTTTACCTCAACATCATAGAAAGAAAGAGAACATTTTATTTCGCTTCAAGAAAGTCAACTTAAAAAGGTAAAGAAAACTCATTCTTACTGTAAAATTGCAATATATATGCCATGGTATATTCACCAGTTCACACTTACATACAATTAGAGAGAGTAAGTTTAAATGCATAATTGGCGTGCTGTCCAGAGGAAGGGCTTCGAGCTCGGAATTCGGCCCAAACCCAGAGTACTCCCCCATATGTAAATGGTTAGGACAAGAAGTGTGGAAGATGGGGTGGTGGAGGGATGCTGCTAAAACTGTCGATGAATTAAGGTGAGACTGCTGAGTATACTGTATATACCTCTTATCGTTGATTGCTGAATGCTCTCCACTCGTGTTAATTATCTGCGCATGCTCCTCCCGAACTTTTTAAAAAAAACATAATTTCACTAGTTCACACTTACATACAATTAGAGGGAGTAATTTTAAATGCGTATTTGGCGTGCTGTCTGGGGTAAGGCCTTCAAGCTCAGAATTCGGCCCAAACCCAGAGTACTCCTCCAAAAAAGCAAAATAAGTGCGGGACAGCAACCGTAAAATTATGTGAAATTAACCCCCCAAAAAAGTGAAGGGCATGAGAAGGTATTTGTAAAGTTTCAAGCTTAATGGTTCGACCGGGAGGGCTCTCGCAGCATCCGAAGGGAGCTTGAATGCTCGCGGCATCGGACGGGTAAGCCTTGCCAGCAATCAAACGCAGGGCGCCCGCTGAACTCGGTCGGGGGGCTCGACCGGCGCTTCGAAGAGGGCTGGGATATGGGAGCCCTCGCAGCCCGACGAACGGGGAGCACACACAGCGACACGAGCGCGGCCGTCCGACAAGTGGAAGTGGAAGCTGTAGGAGAAGGGTGAGTCGATTGCAAGGAGACATAAAGATTAAGCAATTCTACTTTATTTAATCTTCTTGAGAATTTAACTTCGGGATTGATTAGGGCTTGTCTCAGCCCTTTTACAGTCCATTTCCCTATGTCAGGGATAGTTGGATGGACCGCAGTGGAGGTGGATGAGGAGGAAGATGATGAATTTCTTTCCGGCAGTGGTGAGGGCAGCCCTCGACGTCTTGGCGAGCGTAGAGAGGATCGCGTTAGCCAGCGTCCCCGATTTTAGGACAGAGGCTCGATGTTGGTTGTAAGAGAAGGATTCCGAGTGGCGGATTGCGACAGCGGCTCAGCAGTGACGAAAGAATCTCCATCGGAAGGAAAGAGCTCCAACTCCGACATGGCAGCAAAAGGGCGGGGCCTAACGCTGCTAAAACTGTTGATGAGTTGAAGTAAGACTGCTGAGTATATATACCTCTAATCGTTGATTGCTGAGTGCTCTCCACTCTTGTTAATTATCTGCGCGTGCTCCTCCCGAACTTTGTTAATAAAACATAATTTATGTAAATTGTAAGGTATTCATACATCATTGTAGTATTTGTTGCACTTTTAATACTAATTTAAATAAAATAAATCATAGTATTGTTTTTTTATTGTACAGTAATTTCAAAAACAAATAAACCAAAATAAATAGGAATTTGCAATATAATTATGAAACTTAATTATGAATATAGTGTCACAATGTAAATTTTTTATCTAGATACGCAACAGGGGAAGAAACAATTTACAACTGGGGAAGGAGGTGTTTGGTAGGGAGTCCAGCTGTTAGTCTTATAATGTGTGGGTGCTCTCAGACGTGCATATCACTACCACCACCACCACATGATTGATGTACATTAAATCATGCACAGATCCATGCAACGAATGTCTAATAGGTCAGCTACGCTTCGGTTTATCACATATGACCCAATCTCAAAATAAAATGCGCCTGCCAATGCTTAACTAATCCCGTACCAGAACGTTGTGGGAAATACCCTTGTGAAAAAAGTACATTTTTAAAAAGAGTAATTATTAGGGAAATATTATAATTTAAACCAGTGGTTCCCTAACAGGGCGTGTGGATAGGCTAAGGGATAGTGTACAGTCAGCATATTGTTATGCAAAAGGAACATTTTCAAGGTGATACGAGACCCCACTGCGCAATTACCCCACTTATTATGCGGCTATTTGACACATAAGTAAATAATTGAACACAAAAAATGTATTTGACCTATTTGATCACCTCAAAATGACCCGCTGTCACATGCCGGTCCTGTCTTGTGCTGCACATGGGTGTTTTGTTATTTTGGGCCATGTGCTCTTTTCGTTGTCTGATCCCTCCCCCATGTTACCTGATTATTGTTTGAGTTCTTCCACCTGTCCCTTCTTGATTAGTCCCCTTCTTAAGCCTCCTCTTGTTTGCAGTCTTCGTCGGATCGTTGTCTAATGTTTCCTGTTCCCTGTGATCCTCCAGTAAGTTTCATGTTCTGTTTTTGTTTTATATTTATTAGTTATGTTTTCCCCCTCGTGGGTTTTGTTTTGTGGTGTTTTCTTTTGTAAATAAATATAATTTCTCCTGCACTTGAGTCCTCACACTTTTTCCCTTACCCGTTCCGTGACATAACGATCCGACCAAATGAGGACTCAGCGGAGAAGAGGGGCCACGTCAGAGACTGTTCACGTTTCGTCTGCCCAGACAGAGACTGTTCACGTCACGTCTGCCCAGCCAGAGACTGTTCACGTTTCGTCTTCCCAGTCAGAGACTGTTCACGCCCCGTCTGCCCAGCCAGGGACTGTTCACGCTCCGTTTGACCAGTCAGAAACTGTGCATGTCCCGTCTGCCCAGTCTGATACAGATCAGGAGATGCCCATTCGTGTGGCCGCCAAGGCTTTAATGGACTATTTGGAACGTCTGGCTCGGATCCTGGACATGCCGGTATCTGCTATTCCAGACCCGGAGCCAGTGTCTGTCATTCCTGAGCCAGAGGCAGTGCCTGCTCCAGAGCCGGAGGCAGAGCCAATGCCTGTTCCAGAGCTGGAGGCAGAGCCTATGCCTGTTCCAGAGCCGGAGGCAGAGCCAATGCCTGTTCCAGAGCCGGAGGCAGAGCCAATGCCTGTTCCAGAGCCGGAGGCAGAGCCAATGCCTGTTCCAGAGCCGGAGGCAGAGCCAATGCCTGTTCCAGAGCCGGAGGCAGAGCCAAAGCCTGTTCCAGAGCCGGAGGCAGAGCCAAAGCCTGTTCCAGAGCCGGAGGCAGAGCCAATGCCTGTTCCAGAGCCGGAGGCAGAGCCAATGCCTGTTCCAGAGCCGGAGGCAGAGCCAATGCCTGTTCCAGAGCCGGAGGCAGAGCCAATGCCTGTTCCAGAGCCGGAGGCAGAGCCAATGCCTGTTCCAGAGCCGGAGGCAGAGCCAATGCCTGTTCCAGAGCCGGAGGCAGAGCCAATGCCTGTTCCAGAGCCGGAGGCAGAGGAGGCAGAGCCAATGCCTGTTCCAGAGCCGGAGGCAGAGCCAATGCCTGTTCCAGAGCCGGAGGCAGAGCCAATACCTGTTTCTGTGTTTGTGTCTGTTCGTGTGACTGTTACAGTTTTGGTGTCTGTTCCTGAGCCGGTGTCTGTTCCTGAGCCGGTGTCTGTTCCTGAGCTAATGCCTGTTCCTGAGCCGGTGCCAGTGTCTGTTCCAAAGCTGGAGCCAGTGGCTGTTCCAGAGCTGGAGCCAGTGGCTGTTCCAGAGCCTCTGGCCTGGCCGCCCGATGGGTCGTCTGCTTCGCCCTGGCCGCCCGATGGGTCGTCTCCTTCGCCCTGGCCGCCCGATGGGTCGTCTGCTTCGCCCTGGCCGCCCGATGGGTCGTCTGCTTCGCCCTGGCCGCCCGAGGGGTCCTCACCGCCCTGGCCGCCCGAGGGGTCCTCACCGCCGTGGACGCCCGAGGGGTCCTCACCGCCGTGGCCGCCCGAGGGGTCATCTGTTTCACCCTGGCCTCCCAAGACTAAATGGTCTGTCCCTCCCGCCCCGCCCTGGTCTGTCCCTCCCGCCCTGGTGTTTCCTTCCCGTCCCGCCCTGGTCTTATGGAGCGTCTGGTAGCCGCTCCGTAGGGAGGGGGTAATGTCACATGCCGGTCCTGTCTTGTGCTGCACATGGGTGTTTTGTTATTTTGGGCCATGTGCTCTTGTCGTTGTCTGATCCCTCCCCCTCGTTACCTGATTATTGTTTGAGTTCTTCCACCTGTCCCCTCTTGATTAGTCCCCTTCTTAAGCCTCCTCTTGTTTGCAGTCTTCGTCGGATCGTTGTCTAATGTTTCCTGTTCCCTGTGATCCTCCAGTAAGTTTCATGTTCTGTTTTTGTTTTATATTTATTAGTTATGTTTTCCCCCTCGTGGGTTTTGTTTTGTGGTGTTTTCTTTTGTAAATAAATATAATTTCTCCTGCACTTGAGTCCTCACACTTTTTCCCTTACCCGTTCCGTGACACCCGCAGTACTCGCTTGAACGGTTTGTTTGTCCGTTTAAAGTTGTTGTCATGCAATACCAGATAACTAGATAGAGCACGATTAAAAAATCAAAAGTATTGTAGGGAGCCATGGAAAAATATAGATGAAAGATGCATGGTTCTGCATTAAGCATGGACACTAGCGGCGCGACGAGACGAGACAAAAGCAAATAGAATCCATTATAATCAGTGACGCGGTCTACTGGATGCAGTGCAACACAACAGATCCCCGATAGTAAACTGATGCCCTGTTCTATTTCGAATGCAGCCTATGTTTTGGCAAGCCGTCGCATCTCATTGTTACCTGTCACGAAATATTAGCTACTGACAATATTAAGCCGAAAAAGTTAAGAGGCCAAGTAGATAAGTAGTAATGTATTATTTACAATATTTAACTTAAATCCTATTGAAATGTGCAAATCAAGGTCATGTCTGAGAGTAGTATGTTGCATATTTCTCAAAGAATCCTCAAAAAAATGTGCATTGATAGTAATCAGAAATGTTTCTTGAGCTGCTAATCATAATTTCTGAAGGATCATGTGACATTGAAGACTGGACTAATGATGCTGAAAATGCCTTTGACTTTCTTCTTTCAGACGAATAGAATCAGAGTTAAATTAAAAAATATCATGGCTCTTCAAAGCTTTATGTCTACTGGCAATGGCAGTGAATGGACGATATGGTTTTGAAGGCCAAAAAAGTGCATCCATCCTTCATAAAAGTACTCCAACTTTATCAACAAAAATAACTTGCTTCCGACAAAGGACCATATGAATCAATTTACAGCAGAAAAGTAACACTTGACCAGAAGCATTACGCATTGACGAACGCGGAAGCGAAGAGGATAGAGCAAAACAAAACAGATCGCAAAGTTTAAAACGAGAATTTTTAAAGAGAAATGTCAGTGAAATAACATAACATTGAATGTGGTAATAAAGAGTTAGTAATGCTTTAAACTTTATCCGTATGATAGGGAAAAATCACTTTGATAAAGCAAATATACCTATATATAATATCAACATACAGTTACGTGAAAAAAAGATAGAACGACTCAAACCCGAAGGCTCGAGAGGTGAACTAATCAATTCTGCATAGCTCAGTTTATGGGAATGTCACGGGATGAACAAACGGCTTAGATCAGGAGGTGAGGTTATTCTAAATGTGATCAACATTTGATGTTTTTGCAATTCTGCTGAAATAAAATGACTTGTAAAAGATTTGTTCATTTTGATGAATGAGATTCAAAGATCCAAGTCAGTAAAATGATCCGACTTCCCATTTCTAAAGAGCATTCCAATGGGCTGATATGACCTGGCAGCAGTCTGGACTGGTCAAGCAATCCCTTGACAGTTTCGTTGCTCACTTCCAGGAAGTGTTCGGTAAACCCATTAGCGATTCATTCAAGTGACCATCTTTATCATCTGCATCAAGGAAGATCATCTGTTCATGACTATGCCCTTCATTTCTGTACCCTGGCAGCTGCAAGTGGCTGGAATGAACTTGCACTCATCAAAACATTCTGTCAGGGGTTGACACCTTCACTATGACTACTTCTGCCAGCATACGATGACACCATCAATCTGAAGAAGTTCATCCAACTCACCATTCATGTCTCCATTTTGTATGCTGATGTGTTAGGAGACCACCCAGGGTCAGCTTTCCTCCCTGCACTGACAGCCAGAGCAAGCCAGCCATCCAGAGCCAGAACCTATTCAAGTTGAATCCACTCGCAGAGCGATGATGATGGCTGACCCAGAGATTATGTTTATATAGTGGCACTGCTGGGTATATTATCAGTTCATGCCCTATTCGTCCTCTGGTGAGTTTTGTCCAAAACCCATGAGTTAGTTCTATTCCACTTACTTCCAAAGTGCTCATTACTGCCTTCGGTGTGTCTATTTCAGTCACCGTCTTTCAGTCATCTCCAGGGACCTCTGCCGTCTGCTCAGCCTCGAAAAGACCTTCAACGAGAAGAGTTACCAAGCCCAATCCATAGTTGGCAAACCTCTAAACTGCAGCAATATCCAGTGGGTCATGCTAGGGTCTTAGCTTTACATCTTGAAAAATATAAAAACTTTATTCCACAACGTGCGGCTTCAAACAATTTACATCAGTTGCTACATGTAATTAATTAAAGTAAAGATAAAAATTCCCTTTGTGCAGTTTTATCTTCAGACATATACAAAGCTTTTGACACATTAAATTGGGATTATTAATGGAGGGTACTAGATAAATTTGGTTTTGACAAGAAATTTATTAACATGGCCCAAATAATTTATGATAATCCATCAGCAATTATAGCAACAAATGGCTTACACCTTTTGATATCTTGATAGGAACCACGCAAGGATGCCAATGTTGCCTCTCACCAATGTTATTTGCATTGTCCCCCGAACCTTTAGCGCAAAAAATAAGACAAGACCAAATTTATTCCATTTCGATTAAAGGTACCCAACATGCAATATCTCTCTACACAGACTACATTTTATTACCTAGTTCTGGCATGAAACTCTAGATGGCACATGCTGATAGGTCTACCTCATTTGATAGCGATCACGTAATTATCTACATAGCACAGCTGACTGGTTGTTGTTTTTGCATCAGCAGCCAATGAGTTGCTGCTCAACATTTAAACAAATACCGGAAGTGTTGCTCTTGGCAGTCTGCAGCGTGCTTTTAGAACGCATCTGGAATTAACATCTAAGATAAGTATTATATATTGTATGTCATCGCTGTTTATACATGTTAGCATGGATATGAAAACAGTTAAAATTATATGAGCATTTGTGCTTTAAACGCCTTTCACAGATGTAGTGGTATTACTTTAAAGGTCCCGTTCTTCATGTTTTTTTTAAGCTTTGATTGTGTTTACAGTGTGCAATATAACATGTGTTCATGTTTCGCGTGTAAAAAAACACAGTATTTTTCACACAATTTACTTATCTGTATACCGCTGTTTTCACTGTCCAAAAAACGGCCTGATGACTTCCTTGTTCTATGAAGTCCCTCCTTCAGAAATACGTAACGAGTTCTGATTGTGCCAGCGGTTCCTGTGTTGTGATTCGCCAGCAGCTTATCGCACGTTGCCCGGAAAGGTCACGCCTCTTACCATAAATTGGAGATGCATGCGCTGATTGTTAATGTAAAAATGTCAAACATATTACCTTATCAATTTGACCCGGAGAACATAGATGAAGAGAATCGATTAGAACCTGTTCAAACACGACTTTTGCAGGATATTTCACAGTGGTAAGCTGTTTATTTAGTAGTTGTCATACGTTTAATTGGTTAAATTGTAATGTTAAATGTTACAAACCGTTATAAAAGCTTGCGGTATATGGTGTTGTCCGTCTGTCGAATTAACAATGGTGTTGAATTTTTAAAATAAGTCCATTGTTTATTCCTACCTTAGTTACACGTGTGCATGAGTTTTGATTAGTAATATATGTTTTATAGGTGTACATGTGGTAACTGTGACAAAATGCCAATGGAGGTTGAAAACATAGTTTTAATTGTGGATTATATTTTTCGGAAACCGAGTTAAACATAAATTGTAACCATTGATCTCCAAGCACAGAGTCCCTGGGAAGGCCAAACAAAGGTGAATAGACTCCGGCATGAAAATAACAGTGTCTGGACGACATGGCGACAAACACACTCTACAAACAAAACTCTTCCTCTGCTCCGTGGGAGCGCAACAAGACCACGCCCCCTTTTTGTGTATTCCTGTGGGCGGAGATTAGTCAAAAAACTGTTCTAGTTACGTCATTAAATAACGGAAGTAGAGGGATGTAGTCCAAACAGGCCGTTCGCTGTAGGCTTTGAAAGGGGACTTCTGTTAAATAAAATATCTTGCTAGGCATTGAACTTTGAGCTTTATAATTTTACAGGTATTATTTATGCTCTAACAGCAACATTACACACTAACTAAAGTTTAAAAAATGGAATCGCGAAGAACGGGACCTTTAATGATGCATTCATTTCTAAGAGCAATGTTTTTATTTGCTATGCAAAATGGGTGTGGTTGATTCAGATGATTGTGTGTCCGAGTCACGCTAAAAGATCAATCAATACAGTTAAACTAAGCGTCTGTTTATAGTCTTGTGGAGTGATTTACTAGGCAAAAGATGGAGCATTATGCAGTTGTGTCTATGAAGCAGCAAATGGTCTATTGTTTGTCTACATCTACACTGTCTAAGCTATGGATGAGAAGGTTAAAGTAAAATAAGCACAAAAAAATTACACGCTCTTTTATTTCAAGGTTAATGTTTTCATTAGCTATGCTTAACATGTTGATGCAGCATCACAGCTCGCTCTTGTCATTCGTTGTTGCTCCTAATTGCTTTTCATTTCTTAAATAAAACTTTAAGGGTTTTGCGATCCCTGTAATTATCAAATGACTTATTGATGATGCTTGCTCATGTGGTTGCTGGGCTCCTATCTCTAACAGTTTGCATCGTTATCTATTGTTCACTAGAACACATAGCATGCATTTCTAGTTTTAAGCCAGTCGACAAGGTAGCCAAATCACACATAGCGTTAAGTCACTAGTGCTATGCTGGTCGGCAAAGTACCCAAGGCACACATAGCCTTAGATCACGTTTGTTAAGCAGATCGGCAAGGTAGCCAAGGCGCACATAGCCTTAGGTCACTAGTGTTAAGCAGGTCGGCAAGGTAGCCAAGGCACACATAGCCTTAGGTCACTAGTGTTAAGCATGTGGGCAAGGTAGCCAAGGCAAACATAGCCTTAGGTCACTAGTGTTAAGCCGGTCAGCAAGGTAGCCAAGACACACATAGATAGTAAAACATAAAGTCCCATTTCAAAAATAAAAAAGCAGTGCATTTGCTGTTTGGGGAGTTCCTACCCCTTCCTGGCTATGTCATCATTGTGCAGATATATGCATATCTGCCAATGCAGCAGCTTGTTTTCTCACTCAACATCATGTGTATATTACTTGTATTGTCTATTTCTCCCATTACCCTGTGCATCATACTAGGGCAACCGTGGTTAACTCATAATCATCCTGTGCTTTCTTGGAGAACCAGGGAAGTCCTGAAGTGGGGAGATGACTGAATTCCATCCTGTTTCCCACAACTTCCTTTGAAACACTCCTGCCCCTTCCAGCCGGATCCTGTGAACTCCACATACATTGAAAGCCCTCTCGAGAAGCAGTCACTAGAGATTCCTAAGAGTTATTCCCACTTCAGTGATATGTTCTGCCCCAAAAAAGCTTTCTACCTTCCACAGCACAGGCCATGGGACTGTCCCATGATCTCATTTCAGGTGAGCCAGTGCCCAGAGGAAGAATGTAACCATTATCCATTCCTGGGCAGAAGACCATGGAGAAGTACATCCAGAAAGCTCTCCAAAAGAGTTACATCCATCCATCTACATCCCTGCTGCTTCCAGTTTTTTTCTTTGCGGCTAAGAAGGATGGAGGCAACATCAGTCAAGATGGGATCACCATGGACGAGAGGAAGTTGGACACCATCTGTAACTGGCCTATTCCCTCAACAGTCAAATAACTCCAAAGATTCCTGGGTTCTGTGAACTTCTACCGACGATTCATTCTCAATTCAGTAGAATTACCAATCCATTAATGTCCTTCCTACGAGGAAAGCCCAAGTGTCTGTTCTGGTCCACCGATGCCACAAAGTCCTTCGAGCAGTTGAAGCAAGTGCTCCGCTCCTGACTCACGCTAACCCTGACAAGCTATTCACAGTGGAGGTTGATGCTTCATCCACAGGGGTAGGAGCAGTATTGTCCCAGCAGCAGGGGACACCTTCAAAACTCCATCCATGTGCCTTCTTCTCCTGTAAGTTAACCTTGGAGAAGAAAAACTATAACATCAGAAGTCGAGAACTTCTTGCCATCACTTGCACTCGAAGAATGGAGACATTGGCCTGAGGGAGCACAGTACCTCTTCACTGTATTGACTAATCATAAGAACCTCCAATAACTCTGGGAAGACAAACGCATTAACCCCATCAATGGGCTCTCTTTTTCACTCGTTTCGTTTTTAAAATCTCCTATAGTCAATGTGACAAGAATGCTCTTGGAGCCAGATTTTAGCATGGGCAGAGAACACCCAGAATTCACTGCGTCAGAGGAGCACCGGCCTGACTCCATTCCAGTGCGTACTTGGATACCAACCGCCCCTTTTCCCATGGTCTGGGGAACCTTCCAACTTTCCTTCTGTGAATCACTGGTTCTAAGAGAGTAAGTGGGTCTGGGACTCTATGCATCATCATCTGCAGGGAGCCATTCAACAACACAAGAGCCATGCTGAGGTCCGGCAGACCCAAGCACCTTCTTATCAACCCGGACAAGGTATGGCTCTCCTCCAAAGACATCCGACTTGTATTTCATGTCTCTCATCTCAAAATCTTCCACTCACCAGTCTGTCTTCCCTCCACAGATCCTGTTGCCACTGACGAGCCCCTCCCTGCCAGCCATCGTAGAAGACAGGGAAGTTTACTCAGTCCAAGAGATTTTTGGACTCCCGGGGCAGAGGTGGTTGATTGGAGTACCTCGTCGACTGGGAGTGGTATGGTCCAGAGAAGCGTTCTTGGGTTCCAAGAAATGATGTACTTGACCCTGATCTAATTACCTCCTTTCATTAGAACCATCCAAATCGACCAGCTCCAAGCAGCAGAGGGCGGCCATCTCGACGTTGGAGTCCCTAGCCCTTAGGAGCGGGCTGTGGAGGGTGGGGGGAGGTTAATGTCCGGAATCCGCCAGGCTCCACCTTCACTCCCTCAAAACGCTCACTCTCACCGGAGTACTGATTACAATCACCTGACACCAATCATCACACTCATCAGCACCTTCTACAAAAGCCTGCACCACACACACCATCATTGTCTGGTCTCAACTAGGACTAACCCAAGTTGTGGATATTCCTTACCTGAGATACCTACCTCCGTGTTCATCTCCAATCCTACCTGTCTCCAATCTCCAGTTCTCCAACTCCCTGTAAGAGGATACATCTCGTTTATTCAGTACCCTACGCTATACTGGTGTGTAGGGTGCATGTGGTACCACATACCTGTTTTCTACTGCATCTTCATCATCGTCTTCATGGTTGTTGTCTGCCTGCAAATATACTTACCATACACCTGTTTTGTTTGAATAAAACTTGTTTACTTTTATAAAAACTCACTACTTCTGCAAGTCTGTTTCCTGACAACTACAAGTGAACTTATAGGTATACTGATAGTTCTACCCCCTACCATATAACAGTCAAAGAATGCATAGCCGGAAAATTATGTCAATGGCGAGAACAGAGTAAAGTAGATTTGAAGTAAATTCCTATGACACTACCAGTGGACTAGCCACAGATACTCAGAATCAGTAACATTTTTGTTTTCTTATAGTAGGCTCTGAACTGAATCGTAGACTCAGTCATTGGTATATGTTTATTTATAAGGGTATTCTGCGTCTGCTCCCGTCAGGAGCTGGACTGTATTCTTTACGTTCACAAGACTCACTGCTAATGTCCGTACCAAGTGTCCACACTGAAGTGGGTAAGGTGGCATTTCAAGAACAACTTACAAAAATTCTGGAAATTAAAGGAACTGGTTTCAATAGGCCAGTTTAAACTTTTGCTTAAAAGTTTGGAAATGAAATCTATGGTTTGTAAATGTTTTTAAATAGTCTTATGAAATTGTAATGAAATTGTCTGTAATGTACTAAATTGTTGTGATCTGTGCCGCTGTCTTGGCCAGGACTCCCTTGAAAAACAGATTAGTAATCTCAACGGGATTTTCCTGGTTAAATAAAGGTTGAATAAAAAAATAAAAAACAAACACAAGTTTACCAACAGCAGTTTAAATTGGTACTTCCCTCTCGAGGGAACTCGCGATGCGTCAACGACACTGGGAACGCTTCCAGCGTGAATGCATCTGAAGCATCTATGTCAATTAGTCCAATGGAAGGAATGAACGTCACGGGCGGGTGACGTCATGACCAGAAAGTGATAAAAGAGCATCTGGTGCAAACCGGCATTAGCTTCTGTTGCCTCAGCAAGCGATCTGTGTCAAACTGTCTGTTATATTTACTGTTGTCTGTCTGATATATATATATATATATATATATATATATATATATATATATATATATATATATATATATACACTATGGTGAAACAATTGTACAAACTCTGTGTTCTCCCTGCTCGCGTTATTTAATGAGTAGGTACACACACAAGCTTTGTGTGATGTGTTTGGGAGTAGAGCATGCGGTATCAGCCTTTGAGGGGGCTGATTGACAACATTGTGAGAAGCTTTCGCTTCGCATGCTCCGCTCCCACCTGTCACTTTTCGAGGAAAGTGGCCAGGCTCGCGATTCTCAGGGTGCAGGACCTGCGTCTGCTGAGGCAGCGCGGAGAATGCATTCCTGTGGATCGTAAATAGGATCTCTTTACGGGGTTGGAGACGGGTCCGCGGATCTTATCTCCTCCCTTTCCCGAGGGATCTATTGCTCTCTCCGGTATCGGAAGCCCGCGCTGCGGTCTCTTCCGCCCAGGGAGAGAGAGATCAATGCTTCAGTGCTCTACCTCCGATGAGGTAGATGTGCTGGGCATTGAAAGTGACAAAATCATGGGGGAATTGGATTCGCCATCTCTTTCCCCAGCGTAAGAAAAAAAAAAATATAGATATAGCCTATATATATAAAAAAATATTTTAAAAAGCTGGTGGAGGTGTTTACTAAGGCTGTAGATTATTTGAAGCCCGATGGGGTTTGAGAACTTCATCAGGCCACAGATTTATCTCTTAGGGATACTAAGAATGTTCAGGCGGTCTATGGCAGCCCTTGTGGTCACTGAGAGACACCTCTGGCACAATTTAATGTAAATCATGGAGAAAGAAACAAGAGAATCTCTCACTCGCTTTGTCCAACCCCCTGGGGCTGCTGGGCGTGAGCAGCTCCAGCCGTCTAGTTTCTCATACGCAACACAGCAGCCAAAGCCTTCAAAGCAGAAGCTGGATCCGAGGACCATTCTTCACGCTGAGAAGGCGTCGGCTCAAAATGAAAAGGTCTTGGCACCACCGGCGTCAGACCTGTGAGGGCAGCCCCAATCAGGGTGGAATGGTGTACACCTCGTTATATATCCAGCGATATATAACGCGGTCTCCAGCGAGCTTCTGGGTCAGTGTCAACCTCGACATTCCGTCGGACTCGCGCCCTCTGAGGGGGTTCGAAAACAGTCAGTTCGGGTGGTTCCTGCCAGTATGCTTCAGGTCCTTGAACTGGCTGTCTCAATTACACCAGAGGTCAGCCTCGAGGGGCTGGTTCCGTTGGTAGATTTTCTGGCAGCGCAGATGCTACTGCCGAATATATCTCTATGGGTCCTGCAGTTAGTAGTAAGAGGCAGATTTGGTTCTCGTCCTCCACGTTACAACGGGGTGTTGCTCAAATTAGTGAATCCCGAGCAGGCTCTGGTAATGGAGCAAGAGGTAAAAGCCCCTGCAAAGAAAGCTATAGAGCAGGTGTACTAACCCGACATTGCGTCGGGTCTTTACAGCCATTATCTCATTGTTCCAAAAAAAGGATGGAGAACTGTGTAACATACTAGATCTTTGTCTGTTGGAGTGTTCGGTGCTGGAACTTAAGTCCAAGATGCTGACACTCAAACAGATCGTGACTCAAATCAGATCCGAGAACTGGTTTGTCATGATTGATCTGAAAGACGCATACTTTCATATCTCCATTCTCCCTCAGCACAGGAGGTTCCAGAGTTTTCTTTCAGGGGCAAAGAACACCAGTATCAAGCACTTGCTTTCGGTCTAGCTCTATCACCCCGCACATTCACGAAGCGCGTAGATGCAGCCCTGGCCTCGCCAGGTGAGAGCTTTGCAGTGGTGGCTCAGGACCAGAGGGTTCTCCCCAAGGGGAAACCCACTCTGTATGATCAAGATCAAGCGGCAGTTTCCCTGCGCCTTGGTTATATGGAGGAAACACTGGTTCTTGTCCCAGGTTCCGGTGTTGGGAGCTCTTTGCCATCTTGACAATCTCGAGTTGCTATCTTGACAAGATGCTTCCCTCACCAGCTGGGGAGCGGTATTGGAAGGCCGCTCAGCTCAGGGCTTGTGGAGGAGTCATCATCTCTCTTGGCACATGAATTGCCTAGAGATGATGGTTGTCTTCAATGCGCTGAGACATCTCCTCCCAGACCTGAGGGGCCATCATATGTTGCTCTGGAAAAGTGATTGTTAGGCCTCAGGGCAGCAGCTTCCAATGTGATACCCTTTGACCTGCTTATGTGAGAACTTTACAGTGGTGGCTCAGGACCAGAGGGTTCTCCCCCAGGGGGAACCCACTCCGTACGATAAAGATCACGCGGCAGTATCCCCGCGTCTTGGTTATATGGAGGAAACTCTGGTTCTTGTCCCACAGACAACACGTTGGTGGCCTCTTATTTTGGTCCATCAGGTCCATGCGCTCTCTGAGGGCAGTGTATATTCCAGGGGGCCAGAATGTTGGAGCACACACCCTGTCGAGGCAGGGGCTGAGGCCAGGAGACTCCACCCCGAGGCGGTGGAGCAAATATGGGAGTTTAACGGCCAGGCAGAATTGGATCTGTTCACGTCTCAGCATACAATGCACTGTCCACTCTGGTTCTCCCTCACTCAACCAGGCCGCTTTGGGCTGGATGCTATAGTGCAGACGTGGTGAGGCTACGTCTGTACGCATTTCCCCCTGTTGCTCTGCTCCCAGGAGTTCTGGAGTGAATCCGCCAGGATGGAATAAACCTATTGCTAGATAGCACCACCCTGGTCAAGCCGAATTTGGTTTGGCTAATTCTTCTCCTCGACGGCCCTCCCTTGGAGATCCCGATCAAGAGAGACCTTCCGTCTCAGGCAGGGGATGCAATATTGCACAGGGGATTTGGAAACTGTGGGTTTGGCCTCTGAGGGGGGCCTACTCATAGAGAGTGGTCTCTCAACTGAGGTTGTTGAGACCATTCTAAGCTCCAGAGCTCCCGCTACGAAGAAACTATATTCACTATTTGGAGAGTTTTTTACTTCTTGGTGTTACCAGCGTCAGTCGGATCCGGTTAACTGTTCAGTAAACACAGTATTCGAGTTTCTGCAAGAACGCTTTGTATCAGGTCTATGTCCTTCCACTCTTAAGGTATACGTGGCGGCCATTGTGGCTTTCCACGCCCTGGTGGGTGGTACACTTTTGGGTCGAGACCCCCTGATCACTCGTTTCCTTTGTGGTACTTTGAGGCTGAGGCATACAACTTGCACTTGGGACCTTGCAAGAGTTCTAGAAGGCCTATCTGGGGCTCCCTTCGAGCCCTTAGATTTGGTCTCAGAGAAGTTCCTTTCTTTTAAGACTATTTTCTGCTAGCTATTACGTCCCTCTAAGTGTTGAGACCTTCAGGCCCTTTCGGTCCCCACCTGCCTTGAGTGCACCAGGGATCTTACCCCAAAACATGGAAAAATTGTTCCTAAGGTGCCTACCATTATTCCGAGGCCTATTGTGCTGCAGGTTTCTGTCCTCCCCCGTTTATCGGACCAGGAAAAGCTGAACCTCTTCATCGGACTTCTCTGTGGAGAAAATCCAACCCTTTTGAGCAAATACATAGTTGAGATTATACTTCTTGCTTGTGAGTCCTCTGGCCAACCATTTGGTGGTCAGGGCTCATTCCACTAGGATTATAGGCTTCTAAGCTTGATTATCTGGAGTTCTCTCCAAGACGTTTGTGATGCGGCGGGCTGGTCCTCATCGTTCACATTCGTGAGATTTTACAGCTTGGACCTGGATGCTGCCCCAGGGTCCCAGGTGCTTGGTGCAGTGTGACAACAGGCTGACACTCAGGCATTTGAAGGTCTGGCTATTTGGGTATTCTCCATCCGCATCGGAAATTCCCTCGAAAGGGAACTATGGTTACAGTCGTAACCTGAGACGTTCTGATTGATTCTGCTGTTCTTATTAAAATTACACATTTTGGCATTATTAAAGTGAACAAATGACTTCATTCAATGTCTTTTTGAAAATGTTCCGTTTGATGACAGCCAGAAAATGTCTATAGCTATAGACAATATAGCTATGTCAGAAACCCAAACATTCTCTTGGAAGCTTTCACACTAGAGCGTTTGGTGTGGATCACAGTCTGTTTGACATAAGATGGATGTTGTTGGCATTAACATGGTATTCTGAACTTGGTGGGTAGCAGTGAAACACAATGCATGTGGAATAGTATGATTCACAGTTCTCCTCCCGAGTTGTTTTCTAAATACAGCAGAAAACAAGCTGCCACTAATGTAATACTCACAGTGGTACACAGTGTAATGACGCAAATGTACTCCGGGTTAGCCCCAAATAATAGAGTGTACAGAAAGAAAACCACAAGGAGAGAGGGTGGAGTTAAACTTGGGTTTGAACCATGTGTGAAACCAGCCTTGGGACCATCAAATTAGAACAAAGACAATCTGTAAAGACAGAGGAGGATCTGTCTTTACAGATTGTCTTTGTTCTAATTTGATGGTCCCACCACAAAACACTGAAGCATCCATGAGAAGAAGGCAAACTGTGAGGAGATTACCCAGTGGGACAATGAGGCTGCTCTGCATAACATAGCTCATGAGAAACGGCTGAATCATGTACAGTACCTACAAATTATCCTTTTCTATTCCTGATTATAAAAATACTACACATTTATCCACCTTAGCTAAAGTACACTATTGTGTTTTGATGTTTGTCTAAATGTGATTTTGAATACCATCCTAAATGCAAACTGCAAGAAAATCAAAAATAAATCATTCATACAAATTTAGACACTCCACTGTTTTGCCACTCATAATTGAAAGTGTATATACTGTTCAAATGTTTGGGGGTGGTAATTTTTGCTTCTTTTGTTTTCTTAAAGAAATTCGTACATTTATTCAGCAATGACATATTCAATTGATCAAAAGTAGCAGCAAAGGCTTACATTGTTACAAAATATTTATATTTCAAATAAATGCTACTCAAATGCTGAGGCTTCTAAAAATATTAAACAGCACCATAGTTTCAACATTGATAATGATAAGAAATGTTTCATGAGCACCAAATCAGCATATTAGAATGATTTCTGCAGGATCATGTGATACTGGAGACTATAGTAATGAGTAAAATTAAGATTTGACATCACAGGAATAACTTTTTAAAATATATTCAAATATAAAATAAAATATAAAATCCATCAAATCAGCTCTTTAAATTAGGGCTGTCAGTTAAACGCGGTATTAACGGCGTTAACGCAAACCCATTTTAACGGCGTCAAATTTTTTATCACAAGATTAACGTTCTTTTTGGCCTAGCAAACTTTGTAGTTTTTTTCACATGCTTTTGCAACAGGATGCGGCATACACAGCGCTGGGCTATGAAACCAATTCATGTCAATCATGATTTCGATGGCTTAAGTTGTGCCGCGCGAGGACCAAAGCGCAAGCGCAGTGGCGTGCACCCCGCGGTCAAAGTTCAAAATAGTTCAACTTTTGCCGCTGCGCATTCCGCGTCCTGTCTGAAAGTAAAACTACAACACCACACCGGATCTAGCTAGACCGAAAACAACAGGCACGCCGAACACACTTGTTTGGGCTTGTGAGCCAGCCAAGGACAAGTAGGCTGGGTTAACGTTACGTTTTGAGTGGATGGTGAGCGTGAGACGCTGAAATTGATGCCAATAAGATTCTGAATGGAAAGTTTACTTAAAAGTTGCCAAATGGTTCCATTGACAAGACCAAAGTGATCTGTGTGTTTTGCCGTTGTGAACTGAGCTATCATCATCGCAGCACGTCCGGTCTGAAATTCCACTTGATGGCCAAGCACACACACAAACACACACACACAGCTGATGCGTATTCTCCGCCCACTGGTCAATATCAGGACCTCGTCAGTATTTCTTTCACCCTTTTATTGATGGACAGTGTTACATTGTGTGCGAGATTATTTGCTCCAAGTGAGAATGTTAGTGTGAAATTGAACACAGTATATGCCAATGTTGTTTTCAATAAAAAACATTTGCACAAAGCAAGCCGATCCACTTTTCCATGTTGATAAGAGCATTAAAATTAGAAAAAATAATGGGACAAAAAGAAATCAAGAGATATTTAGAATAAATAATAATGTGCGATTAATTGTGATTAATCGCGAATTAACTATGACATTAATGCGATTAATCGCGATTAAATATTTTAATCGTTTGACAGCACTACTTTAAATATAAAAGACCCAAGACAACAACATTAAATGTCACAAATATTTCGTAACAGTGCTGTGTAGAGCAGTTCAATGTTCAAATAGTCTTCAGCACTTTATGAAAAAATAGTGAGGGCAAGCCACATTTCACAGCCTCTTATGAAATAACATATTGTAACGTTTCCAAAATGTTACCTGCTCTGGACAAAAAAATTCCACAACATCCTCTCTTTATGACAGATCCATTTGCACAATCAGTGATACCGGGTTGGGTGGTAGAGAGAATAAACCTCACTGAAAGCATCTTTTGATAGAGGCTATTTTAGAGAATAGAGTTCACCCATATGACAAGTTTCTTATTTACATTGATGAGCGAGTAAAATAATGTACTCACTCAAAGACAGAGGAAGGAAAAAGACTGGTTCACTTGTTTTCAAACCCTGTTACCCTTCCCTCTTAACAGATGTTGTTAATTACACAAGCGTGTTTGACAAAGAGTTCAAATTGCACTGTTTTCAACTCAAACAACTCTCACACAATTATTCTGCCAAGATTAGTGTGCATTGGCAAGTCGTTTCATCTCTACTATTGTTTGGTTTGTTATTAGCGGCTGTTTTCTCAGCGTGTGCAGTTCTGCACTGGCCTCATGATGACTAAATATGGTCCCCTGGTATTTCTGTTCTTAGCATTGCAGCCATTGAGAGAACCTCCCAAAAGGTTCCCCAAGAGAGTTAGAAGAACTGTTTTACAGATTTTATTCAAATGGTGCTGTTTTGTAACAGATGCCTAATCATTATCAGCCAGGACATATGAAGACAGTATGTGTTTCAGAGGTTATTCATGAATCAATTATTGCCAGTAGCAGTGCTGCACTAATCCAGCACGTTTACATTTTGTGTTTTTATTTTGATGTTCATTAATGTACATTGTCCTCATTAATTAAACAAACAAATAGATAAAAACAAAAAAAAAATGTTGCTAAAGGTGGTGTGTGTAATATCTGTGCCACTATACCAGTATTTTAATTTGAAATGTGACAAAAAAAGCAAAAAAAAAAAAAAATGGCTTATTGTTTCTAAATAGTTCACTTTTGAGTTTTTTGTAATTGATTCTGAATAGATGCTCATGATTGTATTACAATAAAAAAATATTCTTGTTATTTAAATCAATCACAAACACAATATGACAAATACCTTACAATTGACATATGATTATTTTTTCATATTGCAGTATAATGAAAATTTTGAGAAGAGAGTTATTTGTGCTTAATTGATTTTGTGAGAAAATATAATTTCCAAATAAGAAATAGTAAAATTACTGAAATACAAATCTGTATTTGCTTGTTTATTTGTTTTTGTTTGTTTTTTGCATTATTTCAACTGAGATTTCTTATTGCATTATGGTAATTTGACATGCATTTTTTATATATTTGTCATTTTTTTGATGTGCAAAAAAATCTAACTATTTATAAAATAATTTTCTATTTGCAACATTTTTTGTTACACTTAATTCCAATAGTCTACTTTAGACTTACTAACTATAAGTAACTTTGCAACTACATGTCAACTAACTCTCAGAGTATTAGTAGATTGTTATTGTTCTGGTTAGTAGAATAAGTTGATATGTACTTGCAAAGTTATTTATATTGAGTATAATGTCTGTTGGGGAGCCTCAAAATAAAGTGTTAGCAGATATTAAGCAGACAGTCTACTAATACTCTAACAAGTTGACATGTAGTTAGTAGAATGTTTTTGTGAGCTATCAAAATAAAGTGCTACCAAAATAAATTTTATATTCCCTTGTATGTTTTTGAGGTAAAATATGAGCTGAACATGTTGATGACAAATTTTGTGAGATTCAGCCAAAAAATGAAATAAAATGGCGATGAATAGTTAAAGTATTCCAGCAATGATTTATTTGTAAAATTCAGAGAAGCTAAATGTCTGCAACAACATGTAGGTCTAAGTCTATTTCAGGTTGCTGGCTTATCGTTTGTGCAAATAGCATAACAGTGCATCTGCTGTGGTGTTTGCAGCACGTTATCAGAAACCCAACTTTACATAAGCTCTCTGCACACAGCCGCTGATAAAGAGGTACTGCCGATACAATGCCACGGTTCTTCCTGTGTACACACAGAAGACCCATCAATATCCTTTCCACTATCTGAGTCAATATTAGCAGGGAGGTATTTGGCCTTGGCAGTATTGAAACACCTCCGCTGGGGTGGGCAGGTGCCTCAACCCTATGTGTAGATTCTAGCACATTGAGTTCATATTCAGCGTTCGTTCTCACCCACAGTGGGTGTATATGTGTCTCTGAGCTGCCTTGTTGGTGTCACCTTGGCTTCCATCCCAGGGACACAGCACAGGCTGTTCAGCACTGTTTACCCAACTGCACCTCTGGACCTCTCAGAACTTACAAAAAATGTAACTCTGTTTCATACCTGCACACAACCGCACAAATTATCATGACTGGCACGCAAGGACAAGGGAGCAAAATTATGAATAGTAAAGAATGTTAGCAACTACCTTTCCATCCTGAATGCCAACATGTACGCATTTCCATTAAGTGAACATGGAATCAAATGGACCCAACTTACTCATTCCTAGTCTTGTTGCACACAATTTCATCATTGTAAATTCCCCAATATATTTATATTTGTATTTTTTTTGTCAAACATAGCTTAGTCTGCATTTTCTTCCTTTTGCATTATAGTAATTTGTCATACATTTTTTGTAATTTGACTTTGTCTTCTTTTTTTGTCTCGATCTAAAACATTTATTGAGACCAATGAATACAAATGGTTCATAAAAATATTTAAGCAAAATTGTATATTTCTTTCTATGAATTTGAGGTAACATATATGATCTGCACATGTTCATGTCAAGTTTTGTGAGATTCAGCCAAAAAGAAAAAATGGTCATGAATAGTTCAAATATTCCAGCAATAGAGTTGTCAAAAGTACAGACGTTGGTATCAAGTTGGTACTGAAATTTAAAAATGTGACGATACCAGCATTTCCCTTTGAGCACTGTTGAACGGGTTCTTAAACACCTCTGATTGGCCATTGTTTTGACGCGTTCAACATACTGTATATGATTGACTTCAATGATCAACAATGACATCTTTGACGCTCTTCACCGATCGCTTACATAGATACACACGGCCCCGGGATCGTTTTAAAGCAGGTGTCTATCAGCGGATCCCTAATATATCCGCTGATAGACGGATCTGATGGAACGCTCCCGTATGAGACAATGTTCAGGATAATACCGAAAGAGTCCTTCTGTACTGTCATGCAAAGAAAAGAGATTAATTCAAACTATAATCTCACATAGCCAGATCTATATAGTTCATAGTCTCAAATATGATCGAACTATCATAAAAGTGTAATTTTAATTACCTCATCTGTCGACATGATGCCGGTGAATTGCAGAGCTTGTGCAAACATATCCACATTGCTATGATCACATGCTTTCTTAATTGCTGCTTTCTCATTCATTTTTGTTGTGTTTATTTTGTTATTGAGAGGAAAGTGCGCAGCACATATTTACTAAAGCAATAAGCCCTGTAATGCCGTGATTACAGTGAATTTAGAACAGCTAAGGGGAGTTGTGAGGCATGATGAGGAGCAAAGTGCCTAAAACTCCCTTAGCTGTTTTAAATTTACTGTAAACCAAAGCTTCACGAGGCTTATTGCTTTTATAAAATAGTCAATAAGTTGCTGGCCGCAGTTCGCTTATCGACCACCAGTGTCACTAATAACAAGGGTTTTTGAATTCTACATATCGCCCATTTAAGTGTATTTCAGTTCGCTGTCTTATCATAACTAATATTTGTCTTAATTTGTGTAAAATGTATATAAAATATAAGGCTTGTTTTGCTGCATAAAACTAGTTTTCATTGAATCTATCTTTAATGCAAGTCTATTTTCTCTTACTGTGCTGGCAGATTTTTTCACTATTTTTAACATAGGCTATAAAATAATAAAAACAAGCTCATAACAAGTTTATTAAAGATACATTCTCTCAAAACAAGTCGTAATATGTTATGCAGTGTTGCTTCTCAAGCAAACAACCCTGTTTTAAGGACTTTTAGATATTTTTTACTGTTTTTTTATTTTTTATTAAACACTAATTAAAATAACTAATTAAATAATTTTGGCCTAGAATGTTTTGCTGTGTAATAGCATATGTGTTGCATTCTTGGCATCGTTACCAGGGATGCTAGCCCCTTTCATTTTATTTCAACCCTTTTCACATACTGTGATGACAAATTTCCACACAGTTATCAACATCACAAATCTAGTAAAGTTTTCCATATTTTAATTTTTGAAAACTTTAATATACATTTACAACCCTATATAGTGTTATATTACCTTGTCAGTAAATGCCAACAAACAAATTAATGCTGCTGCGAGGGTGTTTGTTATACAACCGCAAAGGATTGATGGCAAATTTGACATCTTCTCACCAACCTAATCAATCTCTCTATATTTTTAAAGGGTCCATTGGCATAATCTGGCTTATATGGTCAGTCATCTCACTGAGGTCAACCACTGTCATGGCAGAGCAACAGTATATCCCAGGCCCAAACCTTGAATGTCACAAATTGTGCCTGAAGCCTGAAGCCACTTAATATATATATATATACCGTCATGCTTTTCATTTGACCTCACCGTCAGCCTGAAGAGGGAAGCCTGGGAGATCGTTCTCTCCAGTGTCAGTTGTGTTGAGAGAGCAAGGTCACACCTGCAGGTGCCTGGCGGGGTGATAGATGATGTTTCTTTAAACTCTAGAGAGCATGGTTCTTAGGGACCGGCTGTTTATTCTCTCTTGAAGTATAATGGGCTTCTTTGAAGGGGCAGAACTTGGCAGACCTCAGACTGGGAGAATACCGCGTGATTAGTTAATGACACATTCGGCTTAAATCAAGCATAATCACCATTAGCCACTCAGGCAGCTCACATCAGCTGTGGTATTTCCTACTATTGGCAAAGCTGCTTTTAATAGCTTTGCACATTGTGCAGGAAAAACAGGAAAGGGGTTGAGAGTGTGACAGTTGCATTGCGAACCCTCATTTAGACTTCATTAAATTACAACTGGTCTGGGCCTGAATCAGCAGAATTGATAAAGGAAGTTTGATTCTTTTCCACCATATATGTTCTTGCTGGAATAACAGTTTTCGGTTAGCTAGTCTTCAACCTGGATGAGGTGGTAACTTACGCTAGTCTGTTTTGATAGTTTTGTATTGATTTGGGTTATTTGTCAGGACCTGCTGGCCAGCTAACCCTTGTTAAAAAGAAAAAAGTGCAGACTCAAAGGAAGACCGAGAGTGTTTAGGGTGCCATTTGGGACAGGGCCTAATTGTACTGAATGTGCACTTGTAGAGTACCTGCATTTAATATAATATTAATTACATAAAAGGCCACTTAAGTGTACTTAAAGAGAGAATACACTTTCAAGACTATATTTCTTAACAGAAAGTACACTTTTAAAAGTGTACATTGTAATAATGTAAATGTTTTACTGTAAACATTTCATATCATTGTTTTAATAATCATTTGTCATGCTTTAAAGTACTCTTATTCTGATGTGACTTTAAAGAAATAGTTTACTTCAAAATGAAAATTCCGTCATCATCACTCGCCCTCAAGTTGTTCCAAACCTGTATGAATTTCTTTCTTCTGCTGAACACAAAAGAATATATTAGGAAGAATGTTGGTAACCAGAATGTCAATGACATGACAATGAATGTCAATGGGGTACATCAACTGTTTGGTTACAAGTCATTCTTCAAAATATGTTATTTTGTGTTCAGCAGAAGAAAGAAATTCATACAGGTTTGAAACAACGTGAGGGCGAGTAAATGCTGACAGAATTTTCATTTTGAAGTGAACTAGGCTAATCCTTTAACCATATTTCAATGTCAATTGAAGTAGCCTAATTATGAAATTACTTGTACTTCAGCCCCACTAAAGTGAATCAAAAAGCACCCTTAAAGTGTAACTGCTGATTTTAAACCCACTTTATATTGTTACAATATCGGTAGTATATGTACATTAACGAAGTTTACTGGCTTTCTGTGTTACCTGGACCGAGCAATTCAAGTTTATTTGTCAGGACTTTTGACAGCTCCAGCCAGGGCATGAAAACTACAGATTATACTTCCGCATTTTTGTATGCCCGTGCAATTGACAGTCGGATTGACAGGATTATTAACATAACAGTTATTGTACATAGGTTTGTGACTGAAAATTGTATCGTATTCTGTCTACTCTATAAACAGCATTATGGTAAAAATGAAACACTGTGGCAACAGCTTTCTTACCGGTTGGCCTTTGTTGTTTTGCTTCAGGGTTCCGAGGAACTGACAGAACAGCCGTTTCTTTCAGTTTTACTCATTTGGCCTAAAAACTGTGTTCATGGTCATCCAGTTTGAGGTTGACTACAAACGATCTCTCTGTATTTACGATTCTTTGCAGCTTGCCTTTAACCATGCACTGGATCCTTCACTGGAAACCGATAGCTCGCTCGCGCTCACTCGCGCTAAATGTTTACTATTTGAACTCTTGCACCCGGGAAATATACAAGTCAACCAACCCCATTACGACTAAAAGTTTGCTAATAAGTACTCCATACTAAAGCAAGGTGGGATTTGACTCTGGTCAAGCGTATCCATAGTAGACTACTGGGAGTGGCCTTGGATGTCACCATGCCCAGTACATTAGATGTTGAAGTTTTCCTATAGTTGGCAAAAGGGAAAACAAAAGCCCTTTTGTCTGTTTTATCTAGTCATGTAGCGCCGATTCCAATTTTTCGCCTTTCTACTGCATAGAAAGCCAGGTTTTATTAAAAGGCCATTTTGCCAGCGATGAAGTAGCTACACTTGTAAGGTCTATTAATTGCATTTAATATAAATTTAAAATATACAACATTTGCAAATAACATGCAAGTGCTCAAAAGCATTACAATCAGTTCACACTTAAGCATATCTTAATAAAGAGAGTATATTATTTCTAAACTCTTTTTAAAGTATGCTAAAGTGTGCTTATTTTTTCACAAAGAAAAAACACCAGCTGAACTAGCTTATACAGTCGTGCTCAGAATTAATGGTACCCCTGGTAAATATGATGAAAAATGGCTGTAAAAAATAATTCTGCATCGTTTATCCTTTTGATATTTCATTAAAAAAATTGGCAAAAATTGAACCTTTCATTGAAGTAAAATAATTGAAAGTGGAGGGGAAATCACATTATGAAATAAATGTTTTTCTCCAAAACAAGTTGGCCACAATTATTGGTACCCCTAGAATTGTTTACGAGTAAAATATCTCTGAAGTATATTCCCATTCGTATTTACCTTTTTTTTAACACACCAGGGTGACTAGGAACATGTAATTGTCCAGCCATGACTTCTTGTTTTACAAGAGTTTAAATATGGGGAAACACAAAGGCCAAATTCCCTTAATCATCCATTACAATGAGTAAAACCAAAGAATTTAGTTCTGATGTGCATCAAAAGATTGTTGAGCATCACAAAATAGAAAGTGGCTGTAAAAAAAATAGCTAAAGCATTGAAAATCCCCCATTTTGACCATCAGGGCAATAATGAAGCACTTCCAATCAACTAAAGATGTTACAAATCTGCCAGGAAGAGGACGTGTGTCTATATTGTCTTAATGCATGGTGAGGATGAAAGTTTGAGTGGCCAAAGACACTCCAAGGATCACAGATGCAGAATTGCAGAGATTAGTTGAGTCTTGGGTTCAGAAAGCCTATTAAAAAAAATTAAACAACCCCTACATCACCACATGTTGTTTGAGAGGTTTGCAAGAAAAATCCTCCTTGCTCATCCAAAAACAAACCCCAGCAAATTCAGTTGTCAGACATGACTGGACCTTCAAACAGCACAGGGTTCTGTGGTCAGATGAAACTAAAAAATAGCTTTTTGGCAGCAAACATGCAAGATGGGTTTGGTGCACACAAGGATAAAAAGTACCCCATGTGTACAATTTAATAAACCATCTTTAATGTTGTGGTCATATTTTTCTGCTGGAGGTCCTGGACTTCTTGTTCAGATACATGCATGGCATCGTGGATTCTATCAAATACCAACAGATAAAAAATCTAAACCTGACAGCCTCTGCTAGAAATCTTATATTGGGCCATGGTTGGATCTTCCATCAGGACAACGATCCAAAACAAACATCAAAATCAACACAAAAATGTGTTAAGTAGCACAAAATGAAGCTTCTGCCATGAGCGTCCCAGGCCTGATGAGTGGAGTGAACTGAAGAGAAGAAGCACCAACATGGATCTGGGAATCTGAAGGATCTGGAGAGATTCTGTAAGAATGGTCTCTGATCTCTTGTCTGTGTTCTCCGAACTCATCAGGCATTATAGGATAAAACTCAGAGCTGTTATCTTGGCAAAAGGAGATTGCAAAAAGTATTTAATAAAAGGGTACCAATAATTGTGGCCAACGTGTTTTGGAGATAAACATTTATTTCATAATGTGATTTCCCCCCCCACTTTCTATTCTTTTACTTCAATGAAAGTTTAGATTTTTGCCAATATTTTGAATGAAAAATCAAAAGGATAAATGATGCAGATTTATTTTTTACAGCCATTTTTTATCATATTTACCAGGAGTACCATTAATTCTGAGCACGACTATACATTTTTTTGTATATTGTAAATGTTCAGCCCTGTATGATTGTTTCTATTACAATGTGACTCATGGGCTCTACAAAGTCAAACAATATAGCCTACACTAATTTTCTGGTCTCAGTCTGGTCGAGGCAGACTGCACAGTATCATCAGCCATAGCTAAGACTTTAGCATGATTGAGAATTGCTCCTATATTGGTTCTCCATTAGACTGTTGTCTGGAAAAGTCAAGTGGCATTTTTAACTCTATTGACAAGTGGATAAAGCAAAGCAATTGACAAGACGACAGTAAAAAGCATTTTGGCAAATGGACAAAGAAAAGCAACTAGCAAATGGTTTTTAAAGATGCAATTTAAAATTTGCAATTAAAAATCATTTTTAATTATATTTACTTTTGTATTGTTTTAACTGCATTTTTAAATAATTAAATAAACTGTTAAAAATGTCAGTTTACTTTTCAATTTGAAAATGATTAATTTATCATGACTATTATTTTGTCCTTTTAAAAAGTTATTTATTTAATGTTTGAATTAAATTGATAACTTGTTCTGATAACTTCCATCATTTGATTTAAATGTTTCTGCCGGTTCAAAAAGTGTGTGTTCACCTGGGGTAGCAACAAAAGATGTACTTTTACCATCACAAAGTGACTATGGACCTTTGATAGGTCAGCCTGCATTACAGTTCCCCTGTGCGTGTCAAAGAAAAGAGTCTGCATTCAGGTGCAGTGGGTTCACGGGTCATATGAGCTCCTTTGCTTGCATTTTCTTTTGCTCCAGAAGCAGGTATGACACAAACATAGGATGTTTAAAGGAGAGCAGATAATCTTACAGGCCGCAAGGATCAGTTAAGCTTCTTGTCAAGTGCTCCTCTTCACAGATCTGGCCCTACGGCACAACCGTGAGATGTCAGGGTGACAGTCTAGACAGCAGCTGTCTCACTGAGAACTTTTCCAAAACTCCACATGAGACATCAGTCCCTCCTACATGCAGGAATCATTTGTCTCTATTCAAGCCCCGTCAGTAGGGAAGCAGGGCTTTCGCTGCATAGTTTGCTTGAAGATAAGGGTTTCGTTGGACCGTGTGCCCCACGGAAACATTCCATCAAAACTGTCTTCAAAGTAAATACGGGCATTGACGCTTTCAGGCATAGAAGTGTTAAAGAGCACCTGTCAGAACCCATATAGAAACTAAACAAGCTGAAATATAATAGTCGGTCATTCATTGCCATTGTTTGATATGCTTCTATTTTCTACTTTTCAATCTATCTTATTAGAAGTGCTCGCATTATTTTATTATTACTGCTCATATTAGTGTTAGAGATCTAAGTATAAAACCATAAACCATAAACATATGAAATCATGTGACTTTTTGAGGTGTCCTTCTAATGTCTAAGCAATGAGACTCAGTTTTAATTCATGGATGATAAAATGGGTTTTACAAAAATCAATAGACTTATTTAGGAGGGACCCAAGACATATCTAGAGACATCTAGACACTTTGGCGTGGGTAAACACCCAAAGCACACTTGTGTTGTAACTCTACTAAACAGTCAAATGAATCTGATTGCTTAAACTGTTACTAGCATTCATGTAGTTATTTATTGCGATTCGTATAATTGTCACCAGACTCTGTGTTAATTTGTTTACGGTTTTAAAGGTTGAGAAGCATTCCAGCCTCATGTTGTATGCCAACAGGGTCATCTGTTAAAAAAAAGCAGTCTTAGAGCGACACCTAGTGGTCATTTTGTGCTGTCGTTTCTTAACACTGTAGAAGTTGATAGAGATTCTCATTCTCATCAGGCTTAGATACAAAATGGATTCTTTTTTTCTATAATGGAGAACAATATTGGTCTAGTCTGACTGATTTATGCCTCCACTAGTTATACGAATATTTTAGTTCATGATGCAAACAGTGTTGACTAAAATATGAACACAACTGTGATACCACATAAAAGGAAAACTATACCATTCAAAAGTCAGTCAGATTTTTTTCTTGAAAGAAATTAATATTTTTTTATTACGCAAGGTTGCATTAAAATCATCAAAAGTGACGGTGAAGACATTTTTAATCTTACACAAGATTTTTATTTCAAAGATTTAAAAGAAAATGTATCATGGTTTCCACAAAAATATTAAGCAGCGCAACTGTTATCAACATTGAAAATTATAAGAAATGTTTCTTGAGCAGCAAACCAGCATATGAAGTGTGACACTGAAGACTGGAGTAATGATGTTGAAAATTCAGCTTTGATCACAGGAATGAAATACATGTTTTAATCAATTGAAATAGAAAACAATTATTTTAAATTGTAATCATATTTCATATTTCATCATTTTAATCTTATTGAACGGTAGTGTATATTTTTTTAAATTATCCTCTTCTTCTTTCAGGACAAAATACTTTAACTTTAACATTGGCATATTTCTATTTTTCTTAATTCTATTATATAACCCAAATGAAATGGAAATTATTGTGTTCCTCTCTAATTCATTTTAAAGAGGAAATGTTGCTATTTAAAATTAAAATAAAAAGTATAGGCACAAAAACTACTGGAATTAATCCTAATTCTGAATTAGAAACTGCTTGAAGGTTCCATCCATATAATCTATCCAGCCAGTTTTGTTTTTGCAGTCTATTTGAGAGCTTTCTGTTCTTCCCAACAGTGTTTTCCAGCTACTTCATTCAGATCATAAAAGTGAAGGGCCCCGGGTTTACTACACCCTTAACCACAGTTACAGTGGACTCACATCAATGTTGAACCCACTGCATACGAGCTTCCCACATACAGCCATAAAGCACAAACATCACATGGGGAAGAGAGCCTCTCCTGACATTTTATAAAGCGTTTATTTCATTGGAGGGGGGGGGGAGTGCAGAACGCCATACTGGAATACCTTTCCTTAACCTTCAAACTCTTCTAACACCATTGAACAGCTAAATCACTTTATCTAAATAAATAAATTCAAACATGTCAAGCTTGAGAGGCATTAACACACTAATTATGGGGTAAACCACACTTTATTTGCTACAACAATATTTTACAGTAAAATGACTTGTGTTGTCTTGTTAAATATAAAATTTGTATTTTTTATATTAACTTTTATATAATACTTTTTGTATTATTTTGTTAATTATAATGTTCTTGATACATGGTAAGATAACTTACTGTTAACCAATTAACTTGAATTTTTTTTTTTTTTACAGCACACCGCAGTACTTTTTGTTAGTGTATTTCATAATAAGTTGCATTCAACAAATAGAATGAAATTGAGAAAGGCTGAGCTGGAGATGATTCTTTGAAATCAAACAGCCCAATGACGTCAATTTAATATAAAACGCTTATTAGACAGTCACTTGGAGAGTGCATATGTAGGGACGTGCATTAAAGTAAATGTGCAAAGCAACTGTTTATGCATAATGACCATAAGAGAAATTTTTGTCAGCTGCTTTGCTAAAGCCAGCTGTCGTTTAACTAAGTGGAAGTCAGAGGACCGACTTGATCTCGCTCATCTCCCTTTCAAATGCAAAACACACACTTCCCTCTACAGTGTGTGTATACAGATGTTCCTTAAAACCTATAATCTGCCATTTGGGAAAAATCTGAATTCACAGCCTTCAGCTAAAGGCAGAAACGTTGTTCAGGAAATATATGTAGCGACAGCTGCGGTCCGCTCCCACTAAGACTGCTGAATAAACCACTGTCTTGGATCAAATCCATTACACACCACCTCAGCATGCAATATCCATCATGAAGAAGGACCTTTAGGAAGGTTTGTGCACTTTGAAAGCTTGGCAAAATTTCAAAACTCAAGCATTTGGTCAGCTTTCGCACAGGTTTCGTTTTAAAAAGCCTATAGAAGATTGGCATACACAATTTTGATTGGATGTGAGTGAGAAATATAAATTACTGAAAAAAAGCCACTTGCAATTAACCATAAAAACAATATTGAATTAGTGTCAATGTTAATTAGTGCTGTAAGGCATGGATGTTGGCTACAAGTACAGTAACCCTTACTCTGAATCTGTCCTCTGCATTTAACCCATCCAAGTTAGTGCACACACATTAAGATCAGTGACAGCAGTGAGCAGCCATTGGCTGCGGCATGGGGAGTGATTGAGAGTTAAGTGCCTTGCTCAAGGGCACCTCAGTCATGGGTATTGAGGGTGGCAGAGAGCGCTGTTCATTCATTCCCCACCAACATTTTCCTACCAGTATTGAGAATCGAACCTGCAAGTAAAAGTAAGTATATTGTTGTTTTAAAGTAACGTTATAAAAGTTTGGTAACGCTACATTAAAGGCATGCAGCATACAAAGATAAAAAGGCAACAAGGCACATCCGAAACCAGTGATTATGCCACACCTTTTCTACTAAGAGACTTTCATCTGATTGATTTTTGAAGGCAAATGGATCCTTGCTGCCTTTGATATCCCACAATCCTGTGTATTCCATTATATGACAGTTGAGCTAAAAAATAAATATGGCATCTGAAAGTTTTGGTTGGTGGTCAGTTTGTGTGTAAATCTACTTTTTTCACTTACTTTTTCCACTTTTTATATCATTTCTAGCAAGAAATTAGTATTGTAGTAATTAAACATTTGCTTAGTTATCACTAAAGCTCTCTGTATTCTGTTGTAGATCATTAAACTGTTATGCTGCCTTAGAAGCCATCAGTTTCATGAGGTAGCTTTATGCACAAACACTCCCTGCAAAGTCATTTCCTGATAGGGCAGCAAGGCAACACGTTAGCTAAGCTTTCGGACGCAGCCCTCTTCGCACCAAGGGCTTGGACAACCTGTCACTCACATGAGATCGTAGCAATAGCAAATCACAATGATCTAGTCAATTCCTCATGGACTAAATGGAGTCCCGCCTTAGATTTTGTCTTGTTCTAAAAGATGTTTCACTCGGATTTTCGTCAAAGGGAAGAAAAGACTACTAAGACTAACTTGGCGGGGGTACTTATACTGTAGGTAAATAGTGCAAAAAAAATTGTAACTGGTTTAGAAATTGGCATTGTTAGCAACAGAAACATGCACAGGAAATGTGATGCTATGCAAACTTTGTTGAATCATGCTTTATACAGGTACTGTCCCTATCCCTTTTTGCTTGCAAAATATTTTCAGTTTGAGGTTCAGTTGTTCAGTTTTCAGGCTTCAAGCTACTTCCACTGCATAGCATGACTTTACTTCCTTTATTTATTTTATGACGTAAACTTGCATGGATGAATGATAAAAGTACTGTATGCATCTTCTTTCTGTTCTGTTCTGTTCCACAGAAGAAAGAAAGTCATACGGGGTTTTGAACAACATGGGGGTGAGTAAATGATGACAGAATATGACAGTTCTGTCCCTTTAAGACATCAAAAACGATATTGTTTGGCAAGTGGAATAGTCTCTTAAAACAGAGGTCTTCAACCCTGCTCCTGGAGGCCCACTGCCCTGCAGAGTTTATATCAAACCTGCTTCAGTCTGTGATTTCTAGCTGGTTCAGGTGTGTTTGATTAGGGTTGGAGTAAAACTCTGCAGGACAGTGGGCCTCCAGGAGCAGGATTGAAGACCTATGTCTTAAAATATAATTTCAGAATCCATGGAGCTGCATATATGAACGCAAGCTTAAGTCTCAGATCAAAAACCTGTACGCGTGCCTTCAGCATGCCGTAATTTCCTCTTAATGCAAAACCCCTGTGAAAGAGAGTGAAAAAACTGAAGAAAATGAGAGGGGGCTGGGGGGCTGGATGTAGATGCTCGAGGACCCTTAGGCTCTGTGGCAGGGACCGGGCTCACAGCCGAGTCTGACTTTCAGAAGTAATTTGTTCTGCTCAGCCCAGTGAGGGTAAATAAAAATCTCTTATCCTGATTAATCTACCCTTCTACACCGAACAAGGTGAATGGAAGTTGGCACAAATGAGTGTGAAGAATGTTTGGTGTGCTAGTGTAAACAGCCCGGTCAGGCTCCGCTCCATCACTCACGGCAGAGGCAGTTCCCCTTGGGTCCAGGCCCCGACCATTTATTTAGAGCCAACAACAGCACTGGTGAGGTCACGAGTAGTGATTAGAGAGAGGGGAGGTGATCCCACCGAGTCGGGGTTCTTCCCACAACTTCCTCTATTATTTTCCCATTCTTTCCGTTATGCATTCATCACACACAGGGAATGTTTAAAACACTGTACTGCTCCCACTATTTCTATAATTACTTTGAATATTCTGAGCACGTGAATGGAATACTGTGTCCCACAAGTAACCAGATCCCATTAATTCATGTTGCATGTCTCTTGATTTGACAAATGTTTTTTTTTTTTTTTTTTCAAAATTGGATTTGGAAATGTAAATTGCAAAACAAACACATTTAAACTACCAGTCAAAGGTCGTATGTCTGGATTTATATTTCTATGATCTTAAAAGTATTTTTATCTAGAATGTTTATACTTAAAAGCTTGAAATGATTTTTGTAGACAAACAAACCATTTGAATTCCTTTACTACTATTTTTTTTTTTATTCAGTTAGTTATATAAGATGGAACGGATAACAAAGTAAAATCACCCAACAAGTGTCTGGCATAGTTCGACCAGAAAGACTCGGGAGAATAATGCCGTTACCAGTATACATTTATTAACAACTCAGCCAAGCACAATATGATATAATGTTCTTTGGCGTAGGCCCCGTCCATAGCTTGCATTCGGAGGGTACGGAATCTGCACATCCTGCCTGAAGATGAAGGCAGGGGCGTAGCCAACCCCCGGGAGTTATGGGACAGGACCATCCTGGTGGTGGTGTTGGGGAGGATGGAGGAGAAGGGACATCTTGGTGGTGGAGGGGAGGATGGAGGTGAATGGAAGCGTCAGCATCTGCGAACTCAAACATGTGTAAGTGATAAAGAGAAGGTAATCAGTGACGTAATGATTAAGTCTTCCCGGCAGAACTTACGCTAAAGCTACATTTCTATTTATTAATTCATAGTTTTGATTACCTTTCTATTATACTAAAATGTGGAAAATAGTAATACAGAATAGGGCTTTTCATGCTTGAAATAGTTAACCCCGGGTAATGTTTATTCATGTTTCACACTGCTCATACTATAACCAGGGGGTTAACAGTTAATCCTGGGTATTCAAAAGCTTCTGTTTCACACTGCACATTCCTAAACACTGGGTTAAAGTCCTTATTTGCTGTGTCAGTGTTACTGACTGAGCAAACGCATCACGTGACCCGTTTACATAAAGGCTCTAGCATTGCGTGCCCTCATATTACACATTGCTGACCGTAATATCAAGTTTTTCCTGAGTGAACTTTTCTAAATATAAAGGTCAGCTGAAGGGAAAGGCTGTCTCCAAACAGAGGTTGGCCCACTGGATAGTGGATGCTATTGCTTGGGCGTACAAGTCCCATAACGATCCGTGCCCCCATGGGGTGAGGGCTCACTCCACTCGGGGTGTTGCTTCCTTCTGGGCGTTAGCGTATGGTGCCTCTCTGGCAGACATCTGCAGAGCCGGTCAGCCCTGGTACTGGGCTAGATGCCCATATGATCTGACTCGCCCTCGGTAATCTCATATGTGTGTTGTCCACGATACGGGTTCCCTGATGCTAAACCCGTGAATTTCCCTGGGCGGTTCTGCTTTTTGTGTCTCGTAGGGCCTAACGCAGAGATCTTCCATATGCACTGCCTCAAGGTTAAGTCCATATGTGCAACCTCCACACGTTACCTCCTTTCGGGCAGGGTGTGGTCTCCATAGTGTTCCCCTTTTGGGATTGAGCCACTTCCCCAAAGTTATGGTCATAGCTGAAAAACGATGGGAATTCTGAAGCACTCTTTCCTGGTGTAGGAAAAGCAGCTTTGACTGTCCTCAGAGTAAACCCTGTCCCTTCCGGCCCCCTTCGGTATGGAGGACTACCTCCTAGGGCTTAAATGGGGCGCTGGGTAAGTTATGACATTGTGAGAGCAGTTGCCAAAAGGGCACGCCGTAGCTTGTCAGCGTCTGCATTTCCAACATTCGTAACACAGTTCAGTGGCTGTGGCGCTTTCCATAGGGATCCCATGACGTCAGTCCGGCATAAAGTTGAACGTGACTGACTGAATGGGAACTTCTAGGTTACTAATGTAACCCCCGTTCCCTAATGTAATGTTGCGTCCCCCTTGCAACAGTCCTGAACCACCGCTGAATGGCCAGGATCCTGTCTCGGCTCCTCAGAAAAACATGAATGAAGTGAGTAATGCCGGTCCTATTTATCACCGTATGTCCAGTTAGGTGTGAGTCGGCATGCAAATCTCACTGGCCAATGTTCATTGAATGAATGAAGCTGTTCCAAGCTTTATAATGGCATTGAATGGCCGTTTCTGTTTTGAAATCCATAAAAGTGCATTCATCCATGATAAAAGTAATCCACATGGCTCCGGGTGGTTATTAAAGGCCTTCTGAAGCTAAGCGTTTGTGTAAGAAAAATATCTGTGTTTAAAACTTTATTGACTAAAATATCTAGCTTCGAGCAGACAAAGCTGTTTTGAACTGTTTTGGACTTCAAAACAGAAACGACCATTCACTGCCAAGTCTGCCATTATAAAGCTTGGAAGAGCCAGGACATTTTTTAGTATAACTCTGATTGTATTCGTCTGAAAGAAGAATGTCATATACACCTAGGATGACTCGAGGATGAGTAAATCATGGGGTAATTTTAACTTTTGGGTGTACTATCCCTTTAAGGGAATGGGGTTTACATTAGTAACCTAGATGTTTTTATATATTAGGAGAATTTTTGAAAAACCTTAATGTAGCTCTTCTCCCTAGAGTGACAGTTTATCGTGACTTATGAGAAAAAAAACTTTAGCTGAATAATGACACTGTAGTCTTATAGCTGCTTTTGATGTTGTTTTATAATTGAACTTTGCAACATTGACAGTTACTGAACTGAATTGAATCACTGGACTAAATTTAGCTGAATAATGACACTATTGTCTCCTGTAGAGCTGCTTAAATTTATTTCACAATTAATGTATTTTGCAACATTAACACTGTTATTTTCCGTTTTTACAATGAAGCTGCTTTGAAACAATTTGCTCTATATAAAGAAATGTGACTCGAGTCGACTTATCAAGCACCAAAAATTTTCAATATGTCAAAATAGAAGGTTAGTATGAGGAACGGACATGACGCTAAAGCTGAAAAGCAAAAATTGAACTTTTATGCTTTATGCCATGTTTGATGTCTCATGTGTGAAACAACTGCCATCGTTTTAGAGCTGCAGTAGAAATGAATATTTTCAATGAATTGCAATCTAAATTTTAGCCTGTTTGATTGTGGAAAACTTTTAATATTGCACATGAGTCATATAGACTACTTTTATGATGCTTTTTCAAGCTTGACAAAATAGCTGCATGATGATGGAAAAATTCACAGCATATGGGTTGTGAACAGCATGAGGGTGGGTAAAACAAATGGCAGAATTTACCATTTGGCTGCACTTTTCTTTTAACTACTGAATAGTTAAGCCACTTGCCAGTTGCAGTTATTGTTATTAATTTCTCACTGTGTCAGGTTATGAGACTGTAATACTTCACTGGGCTGCGCTGCAAGAAGGGAATTCATGAATGCTAATTGGACAGAGTGTACTCCTCTTGGCTGTGATGGTTGTAGTTTTATGAGACCAGGGGCTGTAAAAAAGTTATTTGACAGACCACCTCACCCTCTTTCAGTACGACCAGGCGTTGACTTTCCACATCTCTTCGGCCCATTTCCACCCCACACATGACCAATGTCACTGACAGCGTTATTTGCGCTGATCTACAGATGAGGTACACTCACTAAACTTTCCACACTGACCATGAATTTCCCAGAATGCCATTAGTTTGTCATTAGCCCCATGAAACACACAGCTTCGGGCAGTATATACAAACACATAGTAAAAACAAATAGGAGAAAGAAAATCATAAATTATAACATTGCCGTCACTTAGTTGCCACGACACATCACTGCTTGTACAACCAAATTTTGCACTCCTACATATGACACAACAACACTTTGAGTGACCCAAGTACAATTTTTGGCTCTTGGTTCTTTCCCAATCCCATTCCCATTCCTCCCTGTCCTTATCAAAATAAAAGCAGAAAGGACAAAAATATAACTTAGAGAGAGGAACAGGCCTGGACTTATGTTGTGTTTTATTATATGTGACAGCAGTTGTCAGTGAGGGGCTGCTTTCTTTTATTTTCGTTTTGTTGTTTGTTTGTTTGTTTTACCATTATTAAACTATGTGAATCTTTGCCGGTTTCCTCCTCCTTCTTCCCACAACATCTAACCTTGCTATACATATATGTAAACAAACTGTATTCAGCATATACAACTACAGATTATCAATACCAATTTGTTTCCATCATGATTCTTAAATTGATACACCCTCAACTCAGAAAGTCTAAGTTTAATGAAAATCTTGAGTGTCTCACTGGTAAATCCTAAAAGACTTTATAGTGATGTGTGTTTTCTCTTCTCTTAAATGTGATCATTCAGACAGGATGTTACATACTGCTCCGAGACGAGGATCCACATGCAGCATTTATTAAAGGGTAATCCAAAGAACGATGTAATCCAATAAACAGGCAAGAGGCCGTAAACTCAGGGTAAACAGTCCAAACAATCACAGGGCACAGAAACACAGGCAGACAAGAAAATCCAAGAACGGCAGAGATCAAAACCATGAAACCGGGAAACAGACGAGAACGCTCAGAATTGCAGTAGTGACACATTCAACACTGAAGGGCTTTTATGCGTTTTGGCCGTTCGTTTACACGACAACGGCGTTTTGGGTACTTGAAAACGCAAAGTTTTGAAAACAGGCTTCAAGGTGCACGTGTAAACAACAAAAATGCAAATCTCTGAAGACAATGACATCATGCACATGCGTATTACGTGTTCAGTCTATAGTGTTTTATCGCCATCTAATGGCCTGGCAGCAGAATACGTCTCGGTTACGTATGTAACCCTAGTTCCCTGAAGAGAGAATTGCCATCCCTGGATTGGAGCAGAGGTCCAGGTAGTAAAGCCTCACAAATGTATGCGGTGAGGATGAGGTGAGGACCACAAACCAGTGTCGCCTGAGAGAGTAGGTCCCTCCTGATTGGAATCTCCAGAGGAGAGCCGTCGAGGAGAAACACTAGGTCTGCAAAACATACTTGGGCCGGCCAGAACGGGGCTACTAGCAGTAGACTGACCCCATCCTGGCGAACCCTTTCCTGAACTCCTGGGAGCAGGGAAATCGAGGGAAATGCGTACAGACGTGACCTCGGCCACGGTGAAGGCAGAGAAAGGGCGAAGCCCGTCTCTAGCCCCTCTGCCAGATCCATTTGCGAACCCCATGACTCGAGCTGCCTCGGCAGAAGCTTTTTCCTGGTTTGTTTGTGTGTTCGTTTGAACTGCTTACCTGTGTTTCGACCATTGCCTGTTTCTTGGATTACGTGTCTGGATTAACCCTAATAAAGCTGCATTTGGATCTCAACGTCTTGTCTCTGAGCAGTTCCGTAACAATAACTTTTTTTTTATCGCGATCAATCACATGATTTTCTGCGATTAATCGCAGTTAATCGCAAAATTCAATAATGAATTCAAAAGTAGTGTATTCCGCACTTTTATTTTAAAAGTACTCCTATGTAAACAAAAGTGCTATAAAATTTGGTTTTTAAACACTTTAATCAAATAAGATGATTTTTAACAGCAATATTCCCTTTATACAGTAGCTGTTGAAATATTTATTGTAAATCTCAACTTAGACATGAATGTAAACAAATCAAATATAGGGCATTCATATTTTATATAGTTTGTTATAAAATAAAAAAAAAACAAGTTACCCTCAGAGTCAAAATCATAACATTATAACAGACACCTTCTGAGCAACAGCAAGGTAACATTTATCAATCGGTTTTCTTTTCTTTCTTTTTTCTGAACAGGTACCAGCAGAAACATTTTTCTTTTATCGTGGAGCAGCATACACTGTCTGTGTGCAGTTGGAAGTGTCCCTGTTAGAGTGAGGTGAACTGGTCAAGCACAAAAAAAAAGTACACAGCTGGGATTCACTGTGCAGGCCAGGGGACTTTTTTGTCTGTGAAGTCAACTTTGTAGTGGTTAAAAATAACTTTGGTTCTATCAACTCCGCCATCAGGAAGATATTTTAAATGAAAATATCCATGTTAAGGGGGTTGCACACCGAACGAGAAGGGCAGCGCGCCGGGTCCACTGTGTTTTATCAAGGGCAGGGTCAATGCAGCTAGCAATCAGGAGATTTTGGAGCACTTTATGCTTCCATCTGCTGAAAAGCTTTATGGAGATGACGATTTCATTTTTCAGCACGACCTGGCACCTGCTCACAGTGCCAAAACCACTGGTAAATGGTTTACTGACCATGGTATTACTGTGCTCAATTGGCCTGCCAACTCTCCTGACCTGAACTCCATAGAGAATCTGTGGGATATTGTGAAGAGAAAGTTGAGAGACTCAAGACCCAACACTCTGGATGAGCTTAAGGCCGCTATCGAAGCATCCTGGGCCTCCATAACCCCTCAGCAGTGCCACAGGCTGATTGCCTCCATGCCACGCCGTATTGAAGCAGTCATTTCTGCAAAAGGATTCCCGACCAAGTATTGCGTGCATTACTGCACATAATTATTTGAAGGTTGACCTTTTTTTTGTATTAAAAACACTTCTTTTATTGGTCGTATGAAATATGCAAATTTTTTGAGACAGGAATTTTGGGTTTTCATGAGCTGTATGCCAAAATCATCAGTATTAAAACAATAAAAGACCTGAAATATTTCAGTTGGTGTGCAATGAATCTAAAATATATGAAAGTTTAATTTTTATCATTAAATTATGGAAAATAATGAACTTTATCACAATATGCTATTTTTTTGAGAAGGACCTGTATATATATTAGGGGTGTAACGGTTCACAAAATTCACAGTTCGGTTCAATACAATACACTTGTGTCACGGTTCGGTACGGTTCGGTATGTTTCAATACAGCAAAAAGAAAGAAATGCCAGAGAAATTTTCTTGATTACATTTTTTTAATTCTTTTTTTTATTAAAACTAACATCATAAAGTATTTTGATTTTTTTTACTTTGAGCAATGATGGAGCTACACTTGACTCTTCTTAGGAGCATATAAAACAAAAACAGCTCCTTCCTCCTTGAAAAAAAGACATTTAATATTGTAGTAGTTATAAACAAAGGTTTATTTTATTTCAGATTAACATTTGAGGGCAGCAATTTTACTCATAATGTCTAAATAAAACCGACTTAACGTTACTTGAAACCATTGTAGCTAGGGATGGGAATCGAGAACGTTGAGTTATGCATATAACTACTGTTCCCAGAAGGAGGGAAACGAGGTACAACACATTACTATGGGATATCGCGCTCTAGTGCCATCTGTTGAAGACACCTTTATTCACACCTGAAAGGCCAATGACGCATGATGACATGGGTGGGGCTACCTGCCCACAGCATATAAATACAGTAGAATGCGTCATTCCCTTTGTTCAGTCCAGCTCTTCACCGGGACCCCGACTGTGCATGGCCCAGAGGTGTTGTACCTCGTTTCCCTCCTTCTGGGAACAGTAGTTATATGCATAACTCAACGTTCCCATTCAGTCGGTCAACTCGGTACAACACATTACTCTGGGACCTCTATTCTTGCCCGCCAAGTCGCTGAACTAAACGTAAGGGACCAGCACTCTTCTTAGGAGCATATAAAACAAAAACAGCTCCTTGCTCCTTGGAAAAAAGACATTTAATATTGTAGTAGTTATAAACAAAGGTTTATTTTATTTCAGATTAACAAGATCCACATGATCCCTTTTTCAAAAGAGTGACAGCCCTTGGTCCAAAGCCCCTGCAGTAAGCACGGATCGAGCCACCATTAAGGCAGTAACATCTAGTTGGTAAAACCAAACAAATGTGTGCGGGGATGCCCAACTGGCTACTGCACAAATGTCGTCTACCGACACCCCTCTAAACAACGCCCATGACGTTGCACTCCGGCCGGCAGACCATACCCTTTACTTTTGTATACAATTGAAATTGCCTCCACGATCCAATGTGAGAGACGCTGTTTAGACAGCGGGTTCCCCCGAACTGGGTTGGCAAAACACACAAAAAGTTGGTCGGATGAACGCACAGCCTGCGTTTGTTCAATATACCTGCGCAAAACTCGCACAGGACATAACGCATGGAGTCTCTCTTCCTCCTCTGAATCAATCGATACATTTGACAGAGCTGGCAGCTCGAAGGAGAGCACACTATATGCCCTGACATGACTTTTGGTGTATACGCCGTGTTTGAACGCAACACTACTTTAGACCCATCCAGCGCAAACTGAATGCATGAGGGATGTACTGACAGCGTATGGAGATCACCAAGGCGTTTTGCCGATGCTAGCGCCAGCAACAGGGCTGTTTTGTAAGACAGCATTTTTAGACCCAATGATTCTAAGGGCTCAAATGGGGGTCCACACATAGCCTCCAAAACCACAGTCAAATCCCATGATGGTACCATCGACTTCGTGACGGGTTTCAGCCGTCTCGCTCCTTTAAGGAACCGAACGGCCAGCGGGTGCGCGCTCGGCGCGGCCCCATTAATGCCCTCGTGACAGGCCGAAATGGCAGCTAAGTACACTTTTAGAGTGGAATGTGATTGACCTTCCTCTAACAATTCCTGGAGAAAAGTCAATATTCCTGCAATCGGGCATTGACATGGCGATATTGACTTTTGTCCGCGCCACTGTTCAAATATGCGCCATTTCGACCATAAAGCCCCCTCGTTGAAGGTGCCCTAGCACTCTGTATCGTGGCCACAACATTGATTGGGAGACCTGCTGCTATTAGATTTTCCCTCTCAGTGGGTAGGCCCATAGATGCCACAATTCCGGTCGAGGATTAAGAATCTGGGTGCGTGTTTTCCCTGGATGCAAAAAGATCGACCTTGGCCCTCCCGAAACGATCCCAAATCTGTGCCACTATTCTCGGGTGCAAACGCCATTCGCTGACCTGCGGTCCTCCCCTGGATAGCAGGTCTGCTCCGACATTCAGGCGGCCCGCCATATGCACTGCTCTGAGCAACGCTAAGTGTTCGCTGGCCCATATTAGGAGTGTCTGAGTTGCAGCAATGGAAGAGAGCGGGAGCCCCCTTGTCTGTTTATGTACGACATCACTGTCGTGTTGTCTGTTCTGACTAACACATGTTTGACGCGTAGACGCTGCACAAAGTGTTTCAGTTTCAGAAAGACTGCCTGCAACTCCAAGTAATTTATATGACGCTCCTTCAGTGCTGACGACCATTCCCCTTTTATGGAATTTCCCTGACATAGAGCTCCCCATCCATGTAGTGACGCATCTGTCGTCACTACTATACGTGATGTGACTCTGCCTAGGGGAATCCCCTCTGTCAACAGACCCGGGGATCCCCAGGGAACGAGAACCCGAACGCACCTTGGCGTTATCGTCACTTGTCTGTTTAAATGCCGTGTGACATTCAGACCTGAGCTCAGTGCCCATCTCTGGAATGCCCGCATAAAGAGGAGGATTATTGAGGCCATTAACCACAGTAGCCTCAACACTGGATGAAACCGTACTCGCCTTCCCAGTCGAAAAAGACCCAGGCAGCTGCAAAAATTTTCGGCTCTTTGAAGTGACAGCATAGCTGTGTTCTTTACCGAATCTATCTCTAAACCGAGATATGAAATCCGCTGATATGGAACCAGGGAGCTCTTCTTGAGATTTATTAAAAATCCCAGAGCTCGTAGATGGGACACAAGGGCTTGTGTTTGCGAAACTGCTTGTTCCCTGTTGTCCGTGGCCAGGAGTAGATCGTACAAATAGACGAATACCCTCATGCCTTGATGATGCAGCGGAGTCAGTCCCACTTCTGCACACTTCGTGAATGTGTGCGGCGCTAGGGATAACCCAAACGGCAGGACCAGAAACTCGTATGCAGTCCCCTCGAAGGAGAACCTCAGAAATTTTCTGTGATCCGGGTGAATTGTGACATGAAAGAATGCATCGGTCAAATCCACCGATGTGTACCATTCCCGGGGACGCAGGGAGGATAGCAGATGACGTACTGTCAGCATTTTGAACTTGAACTTGGAACTTGTTTAACTGCCGTAAATCCAGAATCGGGCGCAAGCCCCCATTTTTCTTTGGGAGGAGGAAGTAACGGCTGTAAAACCCCTCCTCTATTTTTCCTTGTGAACCACCTGAATTGCAGTTTTGCTGAGAAGAACACGAATTTCTTCTCTTAATACTGGGGAAACCTCCCCCGATACTGACGTCGTAATTACCCCGATGAAACACGGGGGGCGTGAGAGGAACTGCAGCCGATAGCCGCACTGAATCGTGCGAAGAACCCATGGTGTTGGTGCGCATGCGCGCCACCGGTCCAGGTTGACAGCGAGGATCCCTGGCATGATTGGGGAAACCCCCACCTCTCTTACTGACCATTGCTGGATATCGCATATCTCTGCATTTACCCCTGACAATACATGGTTCATTTTTGGTGATTCTAAAACATTTTGATTGTTCTGACAAATCAATACATGAGGCATCGTATGATTGTTTTGACAAATCAACACATGAGGCTTTGTATGCTGAACACAACTTTTCTTTATTGAAATTGAACTTAAAGGTGAACCCGCTCTTTTGCAGGGTTTCATTTTCACTGAGAGAAGAAGGCGGCTGCCTCCAGGCCGATGATCCTCCCTCGATTGCGAGCTAGGAATTTGGCTGCCCCCTCCTTCCTGCGGAGAAAAACTTCCCTTTTTCTGGGGACGGGCCTTTCTTTCCCGACCCTACCTGCTGTTTGGGATGTGTGTGCGCTCGCCCAGCCTCCCAAGCGTTGGCCCTAGGCGCTGTTGCTGAAGCGGGCCTCCTAGATGGTGGTGGTAGAGAAGACGACCTAAAACTCGGCTGTACAGCTGACTGTGTTGGTCTTTTATACCTTCTAGGCATTAAACCTCTGAGCGATTCCGCCTGTTTCTTAGAGTTCTCAAAACACACTTGAAACGCGTCGAGACCCGTCGTGGAGATCGGTGCGCCGAGGAACGCATTCCGATCACGTTCCGGCAAGTTCGCCAGAGTCAACCATAGGTGACGTTGAGCCACCACTGTGCTGGCCATCGCATGACCCAAGGATACTAATGCGCAACGTGTTGTACGTAGTATGTAGCCAGCCGTGGATCGCACCTCCCCCATGAGCTCGTCAACCGGTCTTCCCTCTGACATAGCCTCACTGAGTTCACCCAGGCAAATAGCCTGATAAGTTTGTAGCAAGGACATAGTGCTCAAGGCTCTAGCTGTGCCGGCTTGATTTCCATAAATCCTGCTAAGTTGCCTGTACGAGAACCTACACGGTCCTGACGGAAGAGTGGGGATGCCTGCGATACCGCTGTTTTGTATTGGAGCCAGGTATGTCGCAAGCGAATGCTCCATTGGAGGGGCTGACATTAACCCTGCTTCTTGTGCTCCTTCAAGGTCGGTGAACTTACCCATCCCTGGCACCGAAGAAAGAGGAGACATGGGTTTTGACCATGAAGCTGTAAGCTCTGCCAAACAGTCGGGGTAAAGCGGCAGATGCGTCCTTACCACCGTTTGTACCTGCGACAAATAGAACCCACCGAAGTGCGAGTTTTTCTGAACCGGGGGAGGGGCTGGCCATTCCACCTACAGCTTTGCCGCTGCCCTCCGATATAGTTCAATAAAGGGCTCCTCCATGAACTCACTTCCAGCCGTCGCCCCAGAAGGTGAGGGGGAAGACGTGACCTGCCCTAGTTGGAAGTTATCATTAAAGAATTCCTCGCCCGCTACAAGCGAGACCGGGTCCTCCTGTTCCTGATTAAACCCCGGGGCTATCCCGGGAACATCGTCAAAATCATCTATGACTTCCCCGGCTTCCATACGATCGCCCCAAGTCCCTGTGGCTTCTTCAAAGACGGCTAGTGCCAAATCGGGAACAGCACCTGAGAACAGAAGGACCGTGCCTGTCCGCTCTACCATCGAGCACTCGCTCAACAAATGCTACACACCGCTCAAGTGTAGAACGACAAAGCTGCTGGCAGTGTACACATGAACAGTCCCCACTGGACTGGACCCCACAGACACACTGGACAGTGCTTGTGAGTATCTTTTTCGGACAACAAGTAGCCACATGTCATTGGACATGGGCGAGAATTCTTATTTTTAGGAATTTTTCTACAGGAAAAAGATGTATCAGCTTTTTCGTTAGCAATTCTAAACTTAATGCTTTTCACACTTTTCTCTGTTTGCTTTTCAACAGGAATCACCACCGTGGGTTTTTCCTACGAAACTGTGGTGTGATGGCGTTCTAACAGCACGGTGAAGAGATGAAGAACAAAGGGAATGACGCATTCGACTGTATTTATATGCTGTGGGCAGGTAGCCCCGCCCATGTCGTCATGCGTCATTGGCCTTTTAGGCGTGAATAAAGGTGTCTTCAGCAGATGGCGCTAGAGCGCGATATCCTATAGTAATGTGTTGTACCGTGTTGACCGACTGAATGGGAACCGGTTCTTCTTCAGAACCGGTGCCCAGTGAACCAATTCCTTGGAACCGTCAGCATGCCTGCTTAACGATTCCGCTTATCGGTTCCGCTCATTGCAAATGTGTCATGCGTCACACACGCGCTGCGTTCCTTTGGTTCAGAACGCAGCAAACATGGCATCGAGGCAGAAGCGCTCTACAGTTTGGTTATATTTCACGCAAAAAGACGACATATATGAGGCGCCGTCTAGAGCTTAAATCAAACTTCATTCACGCACAGTCGCACACATATATGAATCACTTGCATAAACATATACTATGTAGTCAAACATGTAGGCTATACTGCTGAATGCGCAAAAAAGTACATATATGAAATGCACAACGACACACCTAAAGTCGCTCACGCACATACTGTACACGCAAACTCCACACACGAGATGCGCGGAACTCTCCAGGCACATACTGGTATGAGACGCGCGCGCACACACAAACTCTCCACGCACATACTCATATGAGACGCGAGCACACACAAACAAACTCGCGTACATACTCAACGACAGTATGACGGCGCCTCATAACAATATGGTCACTTGCAACACGTGTAAAATTTCCATTTCGTCAAAGGGGGGAACTACCTCCAATATACAGAACAATAACATTTGGCCACACAGCAACGCATGTAACATTATACACTGATGAATGAGCGCTGCTTTTAAATGAACATTTTTTTTGAAGTACACAATAGCCTTACATTATGAGCACGTTTGCCACATGCCTACATTTGAAACAACAAAATTTTGGTCGGCAGGCAAAATGGTCCAACGAACCTTTCGGTTTGTAATGCGTACCGAACCAAAAGCCTCGTACCAAACAGTTCAATACGAGTATGTGTATTATTACACCCCTAATATATATGCCTGCCTAGCAAATTCTAAGACAGACCAAAAACACCAGGGCAATAGATTAACATAGAGCGCTTGCTAAAGACACAGAAGATGACGCTGTTTGGTTCAGGTTCTTCAAGACGCAATCACACAGAGCGTGATTCCCACAGCGTTATGACGCAGCTCGAGTTTCCTTGAAAGGGAACAGCGTTTTTAGTCGTTCTTGTGTATTCGTGTGAATGGGGATCACTTTGACAACGGTGTCGTCTGTATGCAGAAAACTCAAAGGAAAAACTTATCCGTTTTAAACATATCGTTGTTGTGTAAACGTACCCTTAAAAATGAGAGACTGAACAAACCAGGCTTATATTAGGGTGAATAAACAATGTAATGAGTAGCAGCTGAATGCAATCACACCAGTGGCGATTTCTTTAAGACTGCAAGGGAAGTTCAGCTTCCCCTATAATGTCAAAAAAATAATGGTCAAATGTGTACTATTGTGTCAACATTTTATTGACTAAAAATGCGTTAGAACATGGTCTTTTCGAAGAAAAGGTCGTTCAGAATCATTAAAACTAGACTGTCATTGGATAAATGCTGCGATTATGTCCCGCCCACGGACGCTCAACGTCTCTTGGGAGAAAAGGGAAGTGGGCGGGCCTGGAGTCCGGGCGTCTGCGTGATGATTGGAGGACTGCATCTCCTTTTGATTGACAGCGATTTCGCACAATAAAAAGTCGCGAACGCGGAAGCTATTCGAGATTTTGAGCTCAGTCTCATCGCGAATTTTGCAAGTGTACTCGAAAGATGAACTGCTGTAAGATATTTCTTGGTATTTGCAATTTTCATCATACATTTCACAGTTTAACCTAATTCCCACATTTCCTCCGTCGATGTCCGGTGCCTTGTTACATGTGCGGGCATGGTGTTTGAATCACGGCACATCTGTCTAGTTTGATTTCGATTTTGTGTCGGGACTCGGACATGCATGCTCTGCGTGTTTGTTTTCTGTTGTGAGTGCACAGGATGAGCTTATGGTCTTTCTCGTGCATAACGTTCGTGTTCGTGTCGTGTTCACTCTGTTCAGTGTGTTGTATTTTGTGTAGCTCGCGGTTCGTGTTTACATCGGCGTGCTTTCATGTCATGTTTTGTCTTGTGCTGTGTAGCACACAGCTCGTGTTTTACATGTTACATGTCATGTTCTGTGGGAACACGTGGCTTATGAGTGTTCTCATTGTTCTTCATGTCTCATTTTGAGTGAGCACAATTGCTTGTAACTTGTTTTACTGGCCATGTGTTTGTATTTTTGTCATGTTTGGTGTGAGCACATGGCTTGTAATATTAAAACAAAACATGGCTTGTCATGTTTTCCTTGTGCCATGTGTTCTCCTGTCGATTCTGTCGACTCATCTTGTTTCCTGATTATTAGTTATTTTGCCCACCTGTCCTCCCTCATTACCTGCCTTTTTTGCTCCCTATTTATTCTCCTTGACCTGTGCTGGTTCGTAGTTTTTGTTTGTATTTTTTTATTTTAGGCTATTATTAAAATAAAGCCCATCAACTCTGCACCTGAGTCTTCGCTCTTTTCACCATCTGACCACTGACAGTCGAGTTTAAAAAAAAAAGAGCTTCCCCTCTTTGAAAGACCAGCAGCTGCCACTGAATCACACATAAGTCACGGCAAAGGATTATGGATATGCAGTCCTTGATGGAATGACAATGGTCCAGGGAGGAGTGCCCTCTAGTGTATATCAAGGGCTCTCCGGCTAGTGATCGTGATATATGCCTTGAAGACATAATTATTTGAAGTCTACACGTTTGAGAGCTTGTTGTGTCCCAACAGAGAATAAACCATTGACAAAAGTGCTTTTTTGTAAATAACTTTAGCAATAATGTCATGTTCCTTCATCGACCAGCCAATGGCCATTACCCTGTATACCACAAACTGTATTGACTAAGCTTTCTTCCAAGTTTATTTTTTATGTACAGTTTCACAGTTTCTCTCTCTCTCTCTCTCTCTCTCTCTGAAGGATTGTAAGACAAATGCAATATCCCACATCATTACACATGAGGGTATTTGAAATGAAGCAATACCAACAACAGCCATCATGAATTTTTCCTCCACCAAGCATTTAATTAGTCTCTTAGACCCACCAGTTTTAAAGAATCCTTCCACTCAAGAACTGCCTTTCCAAACACATGAAACTTCACTCTGCATGTTCTTGAAACCAAAGCCCCTAAGATTCTACTGAACAAACAGATGAGCGCCAACTCTGAGTAATGGATTTTATAAAGCATGTTTTACTGCCCTCTGTTGGGCCGGGGTGATTTGCCTGAGTGTAGACAGTCTACATTGAAGATTACAAAAATAAAAGAGTGAGAGAGAACTATTCACATAAAGGTTAGCACCACTAAGGACACCAAACAGAACTGCTATTTTTTATATATATTGTGATTTTCTTTTTACATATTTTTCCTAATGTTAGGGACATGTAGCAGTTAGAAAGTCAAATAATGCAAATAATGTTTACACAATTTACTTTTTCCTGTATGTTGTGTAAATGTATATTTCTTTATATGAATGATCAATATATTACATGTTTTAATGGTGTTTTGAAAATATACAGAATACATTGTGTCAATATATTACAATTTATTTACTAAAACATACAGTAATTGATAAATATATGATCATATTTTTTACATATATATAAAGCATTTTATATTCAGTAATTTGTTTTGTTTATTTGTCTATTTATTTGTAAATCAGCATTAAGAAATTCATTCAAAGAACACAAAAAGTTCATATTTGCTGATTTACAGAAGAACCTCCCAGAAGCCATGCCGGCTTATAAATAGGGTCCTTCAAGACACACAATCAGCACTAATAACAACAAAGAATAATCCACCCACCCAATACCCATCCACACCAACACAACACCATTCACCACAAAATATCCTCCCCCAGCCAGTATACATCACGCATCTCATTCATCCATCAAACAAAATCCAATAATAGGGGTATTCAAACATATGGAGCCTTCAGCCTTGTGGGATCATTATGCATAATGTTGTAACAATTTGTGTTTAAAATGCTTTTTAAATACATCAAGAGAAGGTAGTTCCTTTATAAGATTGTCAATCTCATTCCAGAGACCCTTACATGCTATACTAAAGCTAGTACACTTCAGCTTTTGCTTTTTTCCTCGTAATAGAGTTCTTCTAGTGTTATGGTCATGAGTAGATGAGGTGACTGGAATGAGATGGCAAAGTTTTGGATGCAATTTATGAACTACGTTATACATAATATAAGCATTTTGCAAACTGATGCACTCAGTTGCTTCAAGAGCTTATACTTATGAAAAAGCGGACCAGAAGGAGCATCATAATTTGCCCAAGACATAACACGTATAACTTTCTTCTATAGAATCTGCAATTTTTCAAGATGGCTTGTATACATACGTGTTACACCATATGATATTACAATTTAAATGTAATAATTTAATTACAGTAATACACTGTTTGAATCCATATGAGTCTGTACAGGGCAAGATTATCCATAGATGGGATTGGGCGAGTGCCCTGGGGCACCAGCCAATAGGGGGGCACCACATGATTTAGAGAATGATTAAACCTTTAAAATAGTTGTTTTGTATAAACATTCTATTATTTTCACTTAAAATATGCTCACCCTAGGGCACTACACTGTGTTAATCCGGGTCTGAATCTGTAGCGTACCCTCACTTTTTCTGACCACCCCTACCTAAACATATAGAATCAGGCTATTAATTAATAGTGTACATCAGATGTTCGGAGCAATTATTATAAGTTGTACTGAAGGGATCAATTATCTTTACAATATTGCTGTGACTGAAGCCAAACTGTTTAATTTTGTACGAGTGGCACGCAAATTACCGTAGGCAAGTTCACCACTGTGCTGAGTGTGCCCCAAACGTGCGCTAGCCGTTCCTATTGCGACACTGATGATAAAAACGCTAAGGAGAAAGTCAAACATTATCTAAAAACAGCCAATCAAGCCCCGTTCACACCGCCAGTGACACGCAGCAACAAAGTGATATGATCCCATTCATTTCAGTGGAGGGCTGGCGACTTCCGGCGACAGTGGCCGTTGGTGACAGAATGTGGGCGTGTCAAGTGATGTGAAACACGCAACAAAAGTTCAGATATTTCAACTATATGAAAACCGATTTTTGCGTGCGACAATCAATAAGTGTGAAGTCAGTGGAGTGCACGTGATTTATCTGCTGTAGTGCAGGGTCTTGGCAAGATGGAGAAGTTGATTTTAGCAGTTAGCAATTTCCCTTTACTTTACAATATGTCTCTGTGTACATACAATTTAAGTTAGACACACGAAGCCCAGGATTAATTTGAGCATGTTGCAAAAGAGAACTTTACACCTAAAAAGTGTAAAGTTTCAAGGACGAGCGTGGATGATTCAACAACTGCCACCAACTCCGTCAACGTTGGTCCTGCTGTCCAGCCTGCTAACGTTAGCCCTTGTTCGGCTAAACCCTCCTCCGCGGTCACACAGCCGGCAGAAGATGGAGCTGCTAACACCACTGTCAGGCAAATGCTTTTAAATTTCCATCCAGATGTTTTGGGACTGAAATCTTCACAAGATCATTCAACTCAGGTTGGTTCCAGCGGTGGAAATGACTTCATTATGTGAAAGAGATGGATAAAGCATTGTGCTTCACATGTTGCTCTGCTATTGCAAAGAAGCTAATTATTGAGGACCGGACAAGAGCTGACGCCAAATTTGTGAAAGGAGGTGTTTCAAATTGGCGAAAGGCTGTGGAAAAATTTAGAGAGCATGAAAAATCTTTTTTTTTTCAATCTCTGAACAAGATTGCAGCGTTAAGCAGCACACCGATTGATGCTTTGATGTCTGATATTGTGGCAAAAGAAAAAAAAAAATCAGGACAATCAAATTTTTAGCCCGCGAAGGGCTGCCTCTGAGAGGCCGCTTTCATCGTGACGGAGTTTTATGGCAGCTTTTACTGGAGCACGCATATTCACTACCCACTGCAGTCCACGAGTGGCTGCTCAGTAGGGAGAATCAGATGTCAGATACAGTGCAAAATGAAATACTGGAACATTTTGACTCTCATTACTACGGGTTGACTGCTGACGGAACAACAGACACTGGGTCATCTGAGCAGTTCTCTTGTCATTTTTACTATGTGGATCCAAACCTTTCCCAGCAGAATGTTTTTTTTGGATTTAATAATGCACCTGACAACATCTGAAACCCTCTTTCTCTGCATCAAGGACATTTCTGTCTACTGAACCTTCCTTCGGAAAAAACTCCCAAGTCCACTATTTCGATAGTGCCAGTAACATCAGTAACATCAATTCTCTGAAATACAAGCAAGACTTAAGAAGGTTTGCCCTGGTTCATTATTTGTACACTGCTGCAACCATGCTCTTGACCTGGTGCTGCAAGAGGCAGCAAGGGACGTGCATCTTGTAGATGTACTCAACAGTGTGCAGAGTGTCGCCACACAGATGCCAGTCACAAACGCCAAAACGTGTAGCAGTCTTTTTTTGGTGATAAAGAAGTTGTGTGCAACAGTCTTGGCCTGTGTCCAACACGGTGGTGTGTGAGGACAAAAGCAATATCAAGGATTTCCCATGCCTATGGCCAACTTTTGGAAACACTACGTGCACTCCAGCAGGATTCAGGTGTTCGTGGTGAGTTACGGGCAAAAGTAGCTGGGCTTCTCAGGCAAGCTAAGGGGAGAACTGTTTTTTGGCTTCTCTGTTGCGAGGCAGTCTTTGGACCTTGCGATGCCGTAGCAAGAAGTCTGCAGAGTGAAGCAAGTGTTTCTGGTGCAAAATGTTCATTAGGTAAAATGCAGTTTTTTCACATATATGACACCTGTAATGATCCAGCAAGGATGAGTCGGGGAGCGAATTCAAACGCAAGCACTTTAATTAAACAAACAGGAAATCCACTATAACACACAGACAAAGAACTCGGGACCGGGAGACGGAACAGCTACAGGAAACAACATCAACGACCGACAAACACCAACTGAAGAACATGGGTATAAATACACAGGCAAACAAGATAAACAAGATAACAAGGGGGCGTGGCTAATCAGAAACACATGGGGAGACTAATCAACAAAACGGGGAAAAGCTGAAACATGAAAGGACAGGGGAACCCATGACAGAAAAGAACAAGATACAAAAACACAAAACCCACACCGTGACAACACCGTGTGCTTGTTGTTAACTCCTGTCACAGCCGTGCAGAATATTTGTATAATATTTAGTCTCTCTGTTTGTGATTTGTGACATATCTCAAAAACAGTAGAAGGGTTTGCAGAATGTGGCCTATTGCTTCAAGTCTGCTTTAGTGGTTGGCCTGGTTTAGCCTGTCACTTGCGTTGAACCGGTTGTAGAGTAAAACTTTAGAGTTCTTGTAGTCCATCTGCTCTCCTCTCTCACTCTCGTTATCTCACTCCTGTGCCTAATATCTGTGGTTGCTCCGATGTTTATAATATTTAGTTTAAGTTGGCTATTTTTCATTTATTTATATCTGCTCTTCAGAATATTTACCATTGCCCATTAATTCAGCAGTTGTAAGAATTAAAGTTATTAAACTGATGCACACTTGTTGATGATGTTTATATCGTGTATCATGGGTTTGTCAAGATTGCCGGGTTTCACAATTATTTTTGTGTGCATTGTACGGCTGTATCATCGTTTTGGCTTTCTGCCCTGTGTGGGGTTCTTAAAATCATTAGATGTAAAATCATAAATGGGATTAGAAATGTAGAGCCTAGAAATGTAGATGCACCCTAGCGGCAGCAAATTTTATTTTGCAGCCAGTGTCGTCTAGCAACTCTCCGTTGGCTTGCAAGCTGGAAAAACCAAACTCTAGTCAGGCCAATCACATCATGTATAGAGTAGGTGGGCGGGCTTAATATAATGAGGGCAGAGTTGCAACGGTTCCGTGTGAATTCCCTGCTACTTGAAAACAAAGAAGGTGGCTGGTGCTGCTGGCGATTAGCAACCTTTCGAATCGGCTTTGGCGAGCTTATGTGGATAAGCTTTTCTTTGAGAAAAGAACAAAGAACGGCACTGAAGTCCATTGCTCTGACTATGTCACCTTCTTCGTTGCTCTGGTTGGTTGTAGCGCTATCCCATTGCGTGCAGAGGGAATTTGAAAGACAACGATTTATCCCGCCCCTGCCCATGGGTGTGTCCCCAGACGAAACATCTTGATGTGGGTCTGGGTTGTCAGGCTAAAATGGGATATGACTATGAGTAGATGGTATGATTTTAAAATGATATAATTGTGGGTTATTGTCATGGAGTGTAGTAAAAACAAGTTACAGACTGACAGGTGTCTCATAACCTGTATCGGTATACACATAAGCTTGTTTGTATGAAGTGCTTGTATCCTCACTGTCCTTATTATAAACTATAGTATCCTGGACATGGGTCACATCTCACATCTCTCATGTCTCTTTTTAGTTTAAAACATTTAAAAAATTGAGTTTAAAATATTGTTAATAACTTAAATATAAATGATCCTGGCCATTCAAATTAATACAAAAAGATGAATGTTGCAAAGCTTTTAGTATGACGTCACTATATAGACCGAATTTCTCTCAGCACCTCCAGGTGTGACTGACTTCTAGCACCCCTGTAGTTGTGTGATTTTATTGAAATATTTCTATTACGATTATGAATGTACACAGAAATACATGTGTAAAAATAGAGTGCACCCACACGTGTGTGTAGTGTGTATATCCAAATTATATATATTTATACTACAGGGCTGTTGAATCCTTGAATCTGATTGGTTGACGAACATTCTAAGGTGTGCAATTATTTTCAGGGAAACGCACAGCTAAAGTAGTTCCAGGCAGGTCTTGACCGCATTACAGATTCATATCACTTCGCGTAGTTAATTGTAATAACGGAAAATACAATTCATAACAAGAAAAAACAAGCACTTGATCTGCAATTTTCGATGTCCAACTTCACAATCAATGGAAACATGCAGATTAATTTGAATAAATAAAGTATATAGGACTATCTATAATAAATAGAAAATTAAACTGAATAAATAAATTGATAGTCCTGCTACACGGGTTTTCGTAATTATTGCAGATAATATAACAAATAAATGATTATTGAAAGGGATTTACTTGTTAACAGGCTTTGTGTTTCGTTTGCTAATCGACTGTCACTAATAGAAAAAAAGAATGAACGAATTAATTAAAACAAATTGAATTAATGAATAAATAATCATATTGACGCACATGCTTCTCTCTCTCTCTCAAAAAACTGCATTATTAACTGCATAAAGCCGGGGACACACTTACTGTAAGGCCGGTTATGAATGTAATTTGATACTTGTGACTGATCATGGCCACTCGTGTTCAGTCTGTTTTCACCGTCGGTGTTTAAAATCTGCTGCAGTCGATGGAAACAGTCAGAGAATGTTTCAGCTATTCGTTAAGTGTGTCCCCAGCATTAGTCTGCTATCAGTGGCTCAAACCTCCGTTCCTAACTCTAAAATGACATTTTGGAATTAGCAACGGCGGGAGGTTAATAAAACAAAAGACCAAAAGAGAAGTGTGTCAGCAGCAGAGGGTCACAAACAGTGGAAGTACAGTGCCATCATGGGCTTTCTCAACCCTTCAAGAGCCAGCAGTGGGAACATGCCGGAAAAGGGTTAGGGAGCCCATGGCAACTGAAGAGAAAAGCAAACCAAACTGGAAGGCAAAGCAAGTCAGCCAGTCAGTCACAGAAAGCATCCAGGCAGACCCAGCATTCTACATTGTCTATCGTCAGAGGACCCAGATGAACTATTTATTCGAAGCTTGTTACCCTTAATGAAATTGCTAAAACCAAGAAGAAAGGAGAGGCTGATATTTGAAATTCATAAAATAGTTTAGGAGGCCCAGCGCAGTCAAGAAGAGGAGGAGAGCGGGGTACAGAAGGCCATGAGGGGTGTTAGTAAGTTTATTTGCCCTCATGGTCCTGTTAGCTGTACCTTGTGCAATCAGTGTTCATATTGTTTAACTGTTATGTGTTAAAAAAAAATCACTCTAAGGTCAGTTTTGATAAATAAATACATATGCTTCAGTTTTCAATCTGTTCCTTTTGTGATTGTTAAGAGGATAATTTGCTGAAAAATTCAAATTATTTCATCATTTAAGATGAAAATGATTTACATCATCTACTACATTTACCCTCATAATTTGATATATAAAACAATTTAGTACATATTACAGCTCATAGCCTATTAGAGTGTGTTCACCATACTGCATTGGCTATAGGTCAAGCTTTAATATTAACAATACTATAATACGCTATATAAATAAATGTGACTTGACTTGTTATGCATTTGGGGGAGATTTATTTGCATGGAGATACCATGGACAGGCAGTCAGCATATCATTGTTTTAAGAAATGACAGATGAAAAAACTGCTCTTTTATTCAAATGTGGGTGGCTCTTAAAAGAGCCTTTGGTTTGGTTCTGTAAAGAATCTTTCATGCCTGTGGCTGCCAAGGAACTGCACCCTCAGCACTGTAGTTGTTCACGAGTGTCTCCCTCGCATGCACTGCTTCCCGTGCAGCATTGTTGCTCACTACTTGGATGATGTTGTGAAAATTTCCAGCGATGGTAGAACTCTGCTGCAATTTCCCGCCAATCTTCTGTGGTGGGAAGAGGCATATACTCATCCACCAGGGAGTCCCAGATGGCCTTTACCACTTATGCCACACTACCAGCTACAGTGCTGTGCCCAACCCGGTGCTGAAGGAAATGCTGCGGTAAGAGTCCCCTGATGCAAGGAACCAGTAAAAATGTGAAATATGCAATTGTCAAAGCAGAAATTCAAATGAAAAACACTTTGAGCCATTTAAAAAAAAAAATCTGAATTCTACATGTAAAAAAAAAATTAAAAAAAGTAGAAAGAAAAAAAATTATATGACATAGGCTATGTAATATGATAAACATGTTGAACTGTAAAAACATACATGGTGGGTAATTCTACATATGACACCATTTACATAATATCCCAATTAAATGTGATATATAATATAATATATATAATAATTGATAATATAATATAATTTAAATCATACCAGGTTCTGTAAATGCATATATATATATATATACACAGACACACACACACACATGGGGTTTCATGTAGTTGTTAAAATTACAGCTTAATAAATGGTTTACTCACCATAAACAAATTGCCAGCCGTTCGCCGGGTAAAATGGCTCAGCGGTAGTTAGTGTTCTCCTTTGCACTCTCCGCAGGAGCTCATCAAACTGGGTCCTGTCCAGCCTAAAGTACTGCTGGAACCGGACTTCATCCAGCCGCAGTTCCTGCACCAGCTGGTACTCGCCGTGCGGACTCCGAGCCCGAATGGTTTCATGAACCCAGAAAGACTGGCGTTTGTGCTTTCGCCGCAGATATGTAGCCATTATGGCAAAAGGCATGTTATTCCACTTTCATTGTTCATATATTAAGCACTTTATGCACTGATTCCATTTATATTAAAGTACTTTCCCTCCAAAATGTTTGTTTTAGCAGCAAAAAAAAAAAATCAATGTTAATCATGTAGGAGGGGGTGACATCTGCTAATGAGTTTATAGGCAACCAGTATTATAGTAGTGGGAAGTTCGGATAATTTTATTGACTCGGATCTTTGAATCTCGTTCATCAAAATGAACAAATCTTTTTTTGAGTCTGTGGCAAGGGGGGCGTGGTTCCGCGAAGTCTGTAGCGGGAGAGGAGTCAGCGAGCCGCGCGGTGAGTAAGTGGGTCAAGTGCAGATGACGAACACCTGTGTTTGATTGCAGTAATTGGCGTGGAGACTGCATATAAACTGCCGGCTGAGAGAGAGAAGGGAGAGAGACCTGGGACTCGCACGCGACAGAGGAAGCCTGCCAAGCATTGTGTCTGTGTGGAAATTATATTTTATTTTGCTGTGGTGTACAGCGGCCGCGCCCGAGCGCACCTTTTTGTTTTCTGTTTATTTTTGCAAATAAAGTGCGAGTCCCAATTTCGCCGACCCCGTCTTCTTCTTCCACCACCCACTCTGAAGCTCACGCATTACTATAGAGTCATTTCAGCAGAATGTATTTAAAATGTTACATGTTAGCCGTATTTCCCAACACAAATGTTGATCGCATTTAGAATAAGAAAAAAACTGCAATGCAAGGAAAAGGCCAAATTATGAGAAACAGAAACTATTAAATAATTTATCTTGATCTTCAGGCAGTCTGTTAATTTACCTCAACTCCTGAAGCTGTTCGTTCATCCCGTGACATCCTCATAAACTGAGCTTTGCAGTCTGTAGGACCGGATACAGAATTGATTAGTTCAAGTTTCGAGTCTATTGACTTTGGGTTCGAGTCATTCGTTCATCACGTGACAGAAGAACAAAAGAATCAGACCCAAAGACTCGAGAGATGAACTAATCATTTCTCTTTCCGGTATCGACAGTAAAACCTCTATGGGACTGACAGGAAGAACTCGGACCCGATCCCGAAGACTTGAGAGATGAACTAATCATTTCTATTTCCAGTACAGAACCTATTGGATGTTGCGCATGCGCGGTCAAAACAGAATAAACAAATCACTCTCTGAGACAACTCGGTAGTCCCGAGTCAAATTTAAGATTCGTTCAAAATGAACGAATCGTTCATGACCGACCCATCACTACAGTATTGGGAGCACCAACTAGCGACCCTGAACAAAAGTCACTGGCTTTGTGAACGGGGCTTTAGAGCTGCTTTACAGCACAAATTCTTGTATCATTCTTGTATTTTTGTATCATTGACCATTATCTTCCTGTTATCACTGTAAAGTGGCTTTGAAACAATCTGAATTGTATAAAGCGCTATATAAATGAAGGTGACTTGACTTAGCAAAGTAAATGTGGCTGTGATGACTTGACAACTTCTTTCCAGTCTTCAGTCTCTCATGTTCTTGCTCAGACGTGGAGAGGCTCTGATCTCCCTGGTGAAGCGGCTCACGAGACTGGCTTGAGTTTCCTGTCAGGATGATGTCCATCCAATCCTGCGTTTAATCCAGTGTGTTTTTTGTAGACTGGATGGTGTATGTCCAACCCTGGGGAAGAAAAGCAAAAGAATTCTTCACGCTGACAGTCTATTGCATCCCAGTCTTTGGGCTGAACTTCAGCAAGCCAAATGTTATATCATATCCAATACAAAGATTATATGAAAATGAATGTCTCTTTTAGAGCTTCTTTACAGCAGAATTAAATTCTGTTTTACTAATTGATTCTGTTAATTTTCGGTTTATTACCATGAAGCTGCTTTGAAACAATCTGTATTGTATAAAGCTCCAAATAAATGAAAGTGACTTGACTTGACTATAACAAGAACATTAAAATTAACTCAATTCACTAAATATATTTGAAAATCTCATTACAAAGAGAAATCCAGAAATTAAGATAAATGACATCACATATGTTGTATCCTACTCGGTCTTTTACACTTCCTCACACCTGAAATCACTGATCGAGTGAATCTCCTGAAGTTCTCCACTCTACAGTAGATCATTTCTAATCCATTTATGTCGTAAGATCTGCTCTAACGTTGGGCGTTTAGTTGGATCCAGGGTTAGGCACTGGCTAATCAGATCACTGCATTCTGTACACATTTTATTAAGGAGAGAGCAGGTTAGTCATGAACATTCGACACTAATGTTGGCATCTATGAAAACAGCATCTGAAACATGATTAATATAAGGTAAAGTGTTCTTTATCTTTACTTTAAAGGTGAAGTATGTACTTTCTGCTGCACTAGTGGCACATTGTCAAATTACAAAATAAAGCATATGTGATGCGATCTGGGAAAACCCACCACATGGTGAAATTTTACATGTTACAGGTTTTGAGACCATATTAAAGCTGGGTTCAAGCCCTCTCCAAATCTGTTTTTATTTCTTTTATCGTTTGTCTGTAACAAATGTTGTGGTTATCTGAAGTCGGCTGATCGCTGTGATTTTCAGAAAGGAATTTTGATGAAAAACAGGTTTAATAAACGGTCACGTCCTGCTAGCGGGACGACTGGCGCTCTTTTTCTATTGTCTTTTTTTCATATCACATATTTTAGTAATCATCATAGATTAGGTATCATTCGAAAGCTTATGAACTCAAAATTCATCCTGTGAAAACCGTTTTGAAATTGGACGATTGGGAGGCGAGCAAGATCTTTTAAGCGAGCAGCTTCAGACTCTGTTGTTCTCTTGAGCTCTGCATCACACCACACGATAACGCTGGATAAAAATAAATAAATAAAAACTTGCATGCCATTGTAGTTCACACAGGACTGGTGGGACCTTTATTTTGTTATGTGGTTTATTTTGATAGGCGAAACCGTCTTTGAAGTGTTAAGAGAAGGAGACGTAAATGGCCGATTTAGTTTTTTTGCCCCTCCGCTCCGTCGTGCGTGTTCTTAAAGAGAAAGACAGTCTTTTCAGCTTGCAACTATAAATCGCTATTTTTCTGCACTAAACTAGTGAATTTTCCCAAGATATATTCAGAGATGATAAACAAGATGTTATAGAATAGTAACTTATTGAAACCCCAATTTTGACCAAAAACTGACATTCAATCTATTTTTAGACTTTACTGAAAACGTACCAGCGCGACATCCGACGGGTTTTCCCAGATCGCATCACATATTTAAAAAAAACTAGCAAACGCCCCTTTCGGGCATCACGTCTTCCCCAACTCAAACATCGCAAACGCAGCTCTTACTGGTTCGTGTGAAGGCATGTTTCAGGTCCAACATATTAGGAATACTTTTAGCTGTGTTGCATTTGTGTTTTTGAACATTTATCTTTCTGAACAGATACATGATGATGCTGTATGGTATTAAAGCATGCTTTGTAGCATCACAATGATCTGTTCACTTTGACCAGTTCATGACCGGTTTAATCTTCGAAATTATAAATGCAGTGAATTTTGGCTTTCACTGCTACAGTAGCCACGCCGCAAACTCTCACTATACGTTTAACTATATATCAAAAATTGTACATACTTCACCTTTAACTGTTTCTGTACTGAGCCTTTGCTTTATGTGTGTGTTTATCAATGTTATCAATATTATTCACTCACCGTCGGATAAGTTGGTGTTCTGAAAAGTAACTTTGGCTTCTTTGATTTCCGTTGGATTGAGAAAAGGAGGACAAGCGTTCACCATCTCGTACAGCAACACTTCTAGAGCCCAGACATTTGCTGGGACGGCGTGAAATCGAGGCTCTGTGAAGACTTCAGGTGGGCAGTAATACAACATTCCTGTAAGCAAGACATTTGTGCATTGATGAGCAATTTTTTCAAAGCGTCAAATAATCAGTAAGTCACTGCATCCAGGTTTCCACACTCCAGAAATTCTCACCGATGTAAATGTCGCCGTCATAGCCATCACTACTAAGTAGCTGTCCAGAGCCAAAGTCTATCAGCTTGAGCTCTAACGTGTCTTTCTTCAACAGGAAATTGTGCGCATGAACGTCATTGTGAAAAACGTCATGATCGATGCAGTGCTGCACTGCCAGCACAGCCTGTCGCATGATGACCCGTGCTGTTGTTTTGTCCAGTTGAGGATTACGAATGATGAAGTCCAGCAAGCTCTCGCAGGGTTCGGGATACTAAATGTTAAATATGATTAAATATGTTTTGAAGTATGCAAGAGCAAAATGTTTATACAATTCAGCAAAATTGCTTTACCTTTTTGCCATCAAATTTGCGTGTCCCCTCGAACACTCTTCCGAATCCTCCTGATCCAATCATCTCTCCCGCGTTATAGAGAGACTCAAAGGAGTCTGAAAAACAATAAAGAAAATATGAGAAATATATGAGCTTGCTAGATCCTATGTTTTATATAGAAAACTAATATGAATATTCTCTGAAAACAAGCCTCAAGATATCTTTAGTGGAAAACAAGACGATAATACTGTTTAAAACAATGTTTGAGAAATAATGACTCAGATTTACCATGATTTGGCTCGACACCGGAGTGATCTGGATCAGAATCAGGCTCTGAGTCCAGATCTAGTGGAGGAACGAAAGGCTCCACAACATCCACAGCTTTACTGTCAGAACAGCCGAACGAACTCTTCATAACCGTCCACACGTTCCTGAAGAACGAACCAATTCTTTCCATCTTCTTACGTTTTGTAGGTTTTTCTGAAACAAAGAGGAAAAAATATAAGCATAAACAAACATTTGAAACATCTCTGACCTCACATTTAACAATGATATTACTTCCATTTTATTGTTAAATTCTTATCTTTAACATCACAAATCCAAAGTAATGCAAATATTTCCAAGTTATCCGCCTGAAGACGCCCTATTTCTGCTTAATACCTGCGTAAATGTCCCTTCGGGGTGACCAAAAGTTCATTTCACGATATTATCTATTAATAGTTGTTTATATAACGATAAAGGTATTTTCTTTTTGTTTTGTTTTTTTTGTTGATCTTTCATTAAAAAGAGAGCATATATTTCCAGGCCTCATTTGGCACAGTTCTGGCAATGGTAAAGGTCTTATGAGCCATCATGTCTTAAAATATATTTCACATTTATTTGTTAATGAAATATGATATATTTAAATAAACATTGATTTTATTAAATACAGCAATGTCTTATTAAAGACATAATTTAACCGACTCGGTTTACATGAATACTGGTCACAACAGCCCTTTTGACATAAATTTGTCAGCATTTGACCATTCAAACGCAATAGGTCGTGAAACAGAACTCTATTCGGGATCGTGCGTGTGTTTTCAGGTGTGTGTCAGACAGCACGAGTGAGTTCATGGCTTATTGGCTTATCAAAAATATATTTTAAGAACGTTTAGTCCAACTAAACTATTTCAGAAGATTTTCGGCGAGAAACAGTATATGTGACCAGACCTTAACTTATCAAAAATTGTAAGCAGTCATTATTCTGCCTTATTTCAGTCTCACCTGTCGAGCTCTTGTTCACAGGTGAATCCTCCATGACACCCTGAGCAGTCGGGACATTAGAAGTCTTCATTGGCTCGACGGGAACTTGACCAGGCAGTGGAGGACACATCCACTCTTGGAAGCTGTCGGATCTGGACAAACTCCTGTTGAGGCTGTCGGATCTGGACAAACTTCTGTTCCCGTCACTGCCCTGTTCATGTTGGCTCTCAGATCTGTTGTTACTGCTCCTCTTCTCGATGATGTACGTTCCTCTGCTGCTAAAGCTCGACAACTCACATAACCACCTCTCCGCATTCCCCACAGAGCGGGGTAAAGATGGTGTGGACATGAGGCTCGGTGGAGTATGTGTGGAAGCAGCTCTCCTGGATCTGGAGCGGCCTGAGGCTGGAATATTCCAGACATTTTTAATAATATTAATAATCAATGCCAGTGGTCACACCCAAAAAAATGTAACTTTCTATTTTCAATGACAAATCTTTTATTAACTTTAATCAAAGCCTATTCTGACCTCTGCAAGACCGTTTAGATGAAGTGGACGGACGTCCATCATCGGGCCTCTGCAACTCTCTCTCCCTGTGAGCCGGACCTGTGGACACAGAAACAAACTCACAAGACAGGGGTGTTAAATATCCAGGAATAAGCTCCTGGCTCTGTGCCTGGGTCGGGCCTGGCATCCTCCTTCAAACTGCAATAAAAAAAATTATACAAATACAATACAATACAATACAATTCTCCTCAGAAATACCCCTCCCCAAAATAAAAAAATAAATTAAACTCCAAACTCCCTCTAAAATAAGAAAAGAACAATCAAATATTATTGTCCTCAGAAATAATATGATAAAACTATAAATAAAACGATGTCGGATATCATCCGATCTCCTTCAAGAATAAATGTCTCCTCTCTAGAAACAGCTTCAAAATCGTAAGATCAGCACAGAATAAAAGATTCAGCAAAAGTTTCTGAATTGGCCTCGTCTCTCAACCGAAAGCAAAAAACAGAAAGCGATTTTGCCTGTTGACATTTGCAGTCAGAATTCATAACACGCGTCACGATAGCAATTACAATTCGAAGTATTGTTATTCGAAATACCTGAAGTCGCGCGCGCGATCGCTCATCGAATCTGCAAACAAACTGAATCAGGAATGCAGGACTGAATGTTATCGTTAAATAACCAGGCCTTTATAATGTATCATTACTGCTTAGCTAAACATTGAATATGTTAAACCATGAAATAAGGTACCACGAAACAGTGAATTTTTAGTTCGATGTGGGTATATTATTATATCATAAAAAATGATTAAAACAATCGTAATCGTTCAAAAAAGTACCAGACATGTAGGCCATTTGCGATTCAGAGATGAATACTAATGTTTTCCACCAGAGGGAGCCACAGAATAACAAATCCTTAAAGATCACAGTTAAAAAACGAGTTTAGACTATTGTTGAATAGTTTTAAATTTCTTTCAAATTTTGCTCTCAATGTAATTTAAACCATAATTTCTCTTCTGTTTTAAAAGATTGTTTATATTTCTTGTATATATATCGACTTGTTCCGTTTGTTGATATTGCAATAAAAACAGTTAAAAAACGGACAATTTGTTCAATAACTTTAAGTTTAGGTCAAAATCAATCCATTAAAGTGTCATAAAGTTGAACAAAGCCCAATAATAAGTTTGCAACAACTTACAGACCATGCATTTTTTTATTTTAATTTTAATGATATTGACAACATTTGTCAAGTTGCAGACATGACAGAATGTAGGCCTATGTCCAAATGAAGAAGAGGCATAATATATTCATTGTCCACTTTTATATAGTACATATATTAATAATTCCATAAAGAGACAGTTAAACATATTTTATTTGAAAAGAAACATGTCCATTGTATAACTAGATATCATCAACACAATCCATTGTGCTTGAACCCCGACGATCGCCTCAAGTTAAATTGGATTGTTTCACCTTCTGTGTCATTGCCCACAACCCTTACGTGACAGGACTTTAATAATAATAATTATAATAATAATAATAACTTTATTCTTATATAGCGCCTTTAAAGCAGCTTCTCAAGGCGCTTTACATAATAAAACAAGCTAAATTAAAATACAACAGAGAAAAAAATAAAATAAACAAAGATAAAATACAATAAAATAAAAGTCAAGTAAAAGCTAACCTAAAAAAAAAGCGTTTTCAATAAAGATTTGAAATTACTTAAAGACTGTGCATCTCTGATATTTGGAGGGAGTGCATTCCAAAGCCTAGGAGCATAGGATGAGAAAGCCCTATCCCCTACAGTACGCAACCGAGTCTGTGGGACTGCCAATAGACCAGCTTGTGAAGAGCATAAATGACGCTTGGGTGAGTATAAAGTTAAAAGCGCAGACAGATACTGCGGTGCCAGACCATGCAGTGCCTTATATGTGAGCATAAGAATTTTAAAGTCAACTCGGAACCTGACCGGGAGCCAGTGCAAAGACTTTAGAATTGGTGTAATATGCTCATTTCTTCTTATTCCAGACAAGATCCTGGCAGCAGAATTTTGTACACATTGTAATTTGTTCAGTGTGGTTTTTGGAACTCCAGCAAGAAGTGCATTGCAATAGTCAATGCGAGAAAAAACTAAAGTATTAATAAGCCTTTCAGTCAGAGGGATAACATAGAGCGAAGTCTGGCAATATTTCTGAGATGAAAATAAGAGTTCTTAACAATGTACCGCACATGAGAGTTAAAGGACAGACTAGAATCAAATATAACTCACAAATTTTTTAACTTAGTCTGTGCCTCCAAATCAGTCCCATCTATGTTCAAAATTAGTGAACCAGCCTTACGAAGCTGATGAGGAGTGCCAATAAGCAAGAACTCAGTCTTATCACTATTTAGACACAAGAAATTGGGACATTCATGTTTTTATCTCAGAAATACAGTGTGTTAAAAAAGGAACATCCAGATTTTGACCAGGCTTAGAGTGAATATAAATCTGAGTCATCTGCATAACAGTGATAATTAAGTCCAAGTGACCTTAGTAGCAGTCCGAGTGGAAAGATGTAAATGCTAAAAAGTAAGGGGCCAAGAATTGAACCTTGGGGAACACCCGTACGGACAGAGCCAATCTCAGACCGAAAACCATTCATACAAACAAACTGTTTACGATGCGAGATGTAAGATCTAAACCAGGATAAAACAGTCTCAGAAACACCAAAGACAGTTTCCAGACGGTTGAGTAAAAGATTGTGATTAACAGTATCAAAAGCGGCACTAAGAACAAGAAGGATAAGAATAGAAAGAGAACCAGAATCTGAGGCTATTAACAGGTCATTGGTGACCTTGACCAAGGCTGTCTCAGTACTATAAAATTTTCGAAAACCAGACTGAAGGGGCTCAAAAAGATTATTTACTGTAAGATGACTATGTAGCTGTAAAGCCACAACCAGAAATGGAAGATTTGATATAGGGCGATAGTTATTTATGTTATCCAACTCTGCATCACGCTTCTTCGGAGCAGGCGTTACAGCAGCAGTTTTCAGTGCTGCTGGGACATCACCAGAACACAAAGATTCATTGACAATGCCAAGAACAACTGGACACAATGAGTCAAAACAGGATTTAAACAGGCTTGTAGGGAGGGGATCAAGTAGGCAAGTGGTAACTTTCATACCTGTTACCACCCTAGTGAGCAGCTCAGAGTCAACTTCAGAAAAGATAGTAAAGGATGTGCCAGAGAAACAAGGCAAGCGTAGTATAGAAGAAGAAACTGGTATAGCATGAATCATTTTGTAAACATTGTCAATTTTAGAGTTAAAAAAATGAAGAAAATCATTACACACCTGATTTGAAACAGGCAGAGAGGTGCCAACATTAGCTGTAAGAAGCCTATTTATAGTATGAAACAGATGTCTTGGATTACTTAGATTATTATCAATTATCTGGGAAAAATAAACAGATCTGGCAGACTCAATTTCAGATGTTTATTCCGCCAAGTGATCTTTCCAGGCTTGATAAAATACATTCAGGCCCGAAACAGCGAACAGGTCAACATCGCATCCCGTTAGCCAACTCCGTCCAAGCTTCGTCATCCTTATTCTTTCTTCGTACAAAAAAGGATTTTTGTAAAGATAAAACCGAATTTAAATTCATCTTGAAAGAGATGTTGCGCCTGGCTTTAGCTTGATAGGCGAGAACGGTCCAATCACACAAGGCCAAAATAAAAAAAAATAAAAAAAAATTTGATTCGCTGAAATCAAAAGTGGGAGGGTCTGCACAAGGGCAATCTGAAACAAACCAAATAGAGCTCAAGTCTCATGCGTTAAAAAAATGATGGCCCAGAATTTTTAGGCATGTTGATTTTCTGATCATATTTGACCAATTCCAAACCACATTCATCTTAATAACTACTATTCATTTTGTGTTGAATCATTTATAAGTGAATTGTTCATTAAGGCTGCAAATGAAAAACGTCTTATATTCAGGTGTGCATAATTATTAGGCACGTTTTCTTTTACAGATAAAATAAGCCAAAAAAAGAGAGGTAAAGAATACTAAAAAATGACCCCCAATTAATAAGAATCACAAGTTGAAGTGTAGTCAAATACATTAATTCATCTTCCAGAATCTGGCAGCAAGGTTTTGGGAGTTTTTTTAGTTTGCAAAACGGACTTCAGGGCAGGAGATGGACTAAAAATGAACTCCCAAAACCTTACTGCCAGATTCTGGAAGATGAATTCTTCAAACAGAGGCACAAGATGATGTGGTGCTGGTGCTAATACACTTCAGCTTGTGATTATTATAAATTGGGGGTCATTTTTTTTTTAATTGTAGGTTCCTTAGGACTTCAGGAGATTTATTCCTGTAAATCTAGTTCCCTTTCGTTTGGGAACTCCTACGTCTCATCGGAGGAGTTTCCAACAAATTGGGATCACGCTAGGGAGACCAATCACCTTCGAGTGAACTAAAACGGGCCAATAAACATTGGCATGCAAGATTTGCATTCCGCGACCCGCCTACCAGTGTGGGTATAAAAGCGGAAGCAAGCGCATACACAAACGCTTTTCGCTTCGGAGCCGACCAGTTGTGTCCTCTGAGTGTTCGAGCTGAAGAATAGTGGTTTCTACGCTCAACGAGCTGCTCTGAGTCCTCTCTGTGCTGGTGTGACGGCGCTTCAGTGATCCTCGCAACCTCCCGAGTTCCGGCTGTCGTTACACGCGAGCTGTCTATTCAAAAGAGCTGTTTTAACAGCTGGTATTCGGTTGAGTGCACACAGCGGGCTTGCAGTTTCCCCGCTGTGTTGTCGCGTTGATCCCTGTGTGCTTCAGCACATTTAAGAGAGCGTTTCTCTAAAAGAGCAACACGGGTGAAGATCGCGTCCTTTTCAGGATGACGTTTCCCCCATGCGTTTCTGGATGCGGTCAGACACTGCCTCCGGTTGATGGTCACGATCGCTTCCTCTCGTGCTTGGGCCTCGCGCACGCTGAGGCTGCGTTCGTGAATGAGTCATGTTATCACTGTGGGAACATGACCATCGCGGTGCTTAGATCAAGACTAAGATCCCTCAAACAAGGGGGAGTCCTTTTGGAGATTCCCCGATCTAGTTCGTCTTCTGGTTCATTTCAGAAGGCGGCTACTTCGGCTAATCCCATTGGTGGTCTGAGGGTTACAGTGAGGAACGATCCGCCGGGTGAAAGACCCCCACGGGCCCCTCACTCCTCCGCACCGCTGCCATTGGAGCCCTCGGTGGAACGTGCTGGGCCATCCCGTGTGGTCCCAGCCGTTTCGTTCGGGGCTCCGCCGGAGGACCAGATGTCGATCGCTGCATCGGAGGGAGAGCAGTCATCTTCTGGGGATGACGACTCGGCTGCGTTGCCCCCTTCTGGTGTGGTGGCGTTGTCTGAGCCGGACCCGGAAATGACTGCTATGCTTTCCCGGGCGGCCGCAAGTGTCGGGCTCGTGTGGAACCCTCCACCGCGTCCCGAACCTTCGCGGCTCGACGATTGGTTTCTCGGGGCGGCTCGTGCTGGTTCTCAGCGCCCCGCACCGGTACCTTTCTTTCCGGAAGTGCATGAGGAGCTGACGAGATCTTGGACGGCCCCGTTAACGGCCAGACATAGATCGACTCCCTCCTCCTCCCTCACCACTCTCGATGGCGGGGCAGTCAAGGGATACGAGGGCATACCCCCAGTGGAACGGTCCGTTGCTATGCAACTGTGCCCTCAGGCCGCCTCCACCTGGCGGGGTGCTCCTACGCTCCCCTCTCGCGCCTGTAAGTTCTCCTCCAGTCTGACTGGGAAGGCTTATAGTGCGTGTGGAGAAGCTGCTTCTGCCCTGCATGCGATGGCGCTCCTTCAGGTCCACCAGGCCAAGGCGCTCTCTCACATGCAGGAGAGTGGTACCAACCCAGGGGTTCTTAAAGAGCTGCGTGCGGCGACGGACCTCGCTCTCCGGGCGACGAAAGTCACCGCACGCTCCCTGGTACGGGCGATGTCCACGCTTGTGGTCCAGGAGCGACACCTGTGGCTCACCCTGGCTGATATGAGAGAGTCGGACAAGAGTAGGTTCCTGAACTCTCCCATATCCCAGGGTGGCCTCTTCGGCAACGCGGTGGAGAACTACGCCCAACAGTTCTCCGCTGCCCAGAAGCAGTCGGAGGTCATTAAGTACATCATGCCCCGGAGACAGCCTGCTGCTGCCCCCTCTCCTGCGTCTCCACCTCCGTCTGCTCGTCGCCGAGGGCGCCCTCCTGCCGCCGCCTCCGCCCCTGCCCAGCCCAAGCAGCAGCCCCCTAGGCAGCAGGGTGCCGGCCGCAAGAGAGCTGCCCAGCCCGCTCGGGGCTCGTCTGAACCCCCCAGCAAAAGGAGAGGGAAGCGACCCTGAGACGGGCGACCCAGAGGATGTTTTGGTTGCTCTTCAGGAGGGTGCCTCTGCACACCTCCTTCCCCTGGAGGAGGGCCAGGTGGAGAATCTTTCATTTGTTTCTGTTCCGCCGCTGACCAGCCGGTTGGCGGTACCCAAAATTTCAATAAAAGAGCAATTTCTACTTCCTCTGGGTCACTCTCGGTCGAGTCTGGTAGTCCAGGACGACGCTCCATTGCCTAGCCGCTATCAGTCTCCTCCGTCCAAGAGGGTCAGAATGGCAGTGTGCGACGCCACGTTGCCTCGCCGCTCTCATTCCCCTCGCCCCAGCGCTCAGACGACAGTGTCGCCGCCACGGCCTCGTCACTCTCGTCTCCCGCTGGGCAAGGAGGTGCGGAAACTTGGACCCGACGCTTCCATGCCTCGCTCCTCGTTTCCCCTCCTTCCTTCACCTCGGGACAGCCAGCAGTCGAACGCCTCCAGGTCTTCCCTGCCGTCTGCCCCTCGGTGGAAGCAGGTAGGTGCTGCCCTGCACACCCAGACCTCTCTCTCGGCCGCAGCAATGCCTCCGGAGTCTGGTCCCTGCCTTCCACTTCGCTGCCCCTCCGCGGGTGCGCCGGTGGTTCGGGTGGGCTCGCTGGTACGGTCTCTCGAAGCCTGGTTAGCGCTTCCGAGGCTGTCCCGCTGGCTCATCCGTACCATTCAGCTCGGCTATGTAATTCAGTTTGCCCGCCGGCCTCCCAAGTACAGGGGTATCCGCTTCACTCGTGTGCAGAGCGTCGATGCCCCTGTCTTGAGGAAAGAGATCGACGTCCTGCTGGCGAAGGACGCGATCGAGCCGGTCCCTCCAGCCGAGATGAAGTCTGGGTTCTACAGCCCCTACTTCATTGTACCCAAGAAAGGCGGTGGGTTACGACCGATCCTGGACCAGCGAGTTTTGAATCGGGCCCTGCACAAGCTCCCGTTCAAAATGATCACGCAGAAGCGCTTCTTCGAATGCCTCCGTCCCCAGGATCGGTTTGCAGCGATCGACCTGAAGGACGCGTACTTTCATGTTTCGATTCTTCCTCGACACAGACCCTTTCTTCGGTTTGCTTTCGAGGGTCGAGAATTTCAGTACAAAGTCCTACCCTTCGGCCTGGCCCTGTCGCCCCGTGACTTCACGAAAGTCGTGGAGGCGGCCATTGTTCCCATGAGAGAACATGGCGTTCGCATCCTCAACTATCTCGACGACTGGCTTATAATAGCTCACTCGTGAGATCTGTTGTGCGAACACAGGGACTTGGTGCTCCAACACCTCAGCCGTTTGGGTCTTCAGGTCAACTGGGACAAGAGCAAACTCTGCCCCACGCAGAGGATCTCTTATCTCGGTATGGAGTTAGACTCGGTCGGTCAGACTACGCGCCTCACAGAGGAGCGCGTCCAGTCAGTGCTCAACTGCCTCAAGTCCTTTCAAGGCAGGTCAGCGGTTCCACTGAAACAGTTTCAGAGGCTCCTGGGGCATATGGGAGCCGCAGCCGCAGTGACGCCGCTCGGCTTGCTTCATATGAGACCGCTTCAGCGCTGGCTTCACGATCGAGTCCCGAGATGGGCGTGGCAGAGCGGCACGTTCCGGGTCAACATTACCCCGCACTGTCGCCAAACCTTCAGTCCCTGGTCGGACCCTGCGTTTCTACGGGCCGGAGTTCCCTTAGTCCAGGTGTCCAGGCATGCTGTTGTGTTCACAGATGCCTCTGCTAGCGGGTGGGGGGCCACGTACGACGGGCATGCAGTTTCAGGTCTGTGGACGGGACCTCAACTGCATTGGCACATCAACTGCCTCGAGTTGCAAGCAGTACGTTTAGCTCTGTGCCGCTTCAGGGGGCTGCTTCTGCACAGACATGTACTGGTCCGTACGGACAGCACTGCGACCGTTGCGTACATCAACCGTCAAGGTGGTCTACGCTCCCGTCGTATGTCGCGACTCGCCCGCCATCTCCTCCTATGGAGTCAGAAGCATCTGAGGTCGCTTCGGGCCATTCACATCCCGGGTGTGCTCAACCGTGTGGCCGACGAGCTCTCACGGCTGCCGCCTCTTCCGGGAGAATGACTCCATCCCCAGGTGGTCCAACTGATTTGGGGAGTCTTCGGAGCCGCTCAGATAGATCTGTTTGCCTCTCCGGACACGACCCATTGCCAGTGGTTTTATTCTCTGACCGAAGGATCTCTCGGCACAGATGCATTGGCACACAGTTGGCCCCGGGGCCTTCGCAAGTATGCGTTTCCCCCATTGAGCCTTCTTCCACAGACTTTGTGCAAGGTCAGGGAGGACAAGGAGCAGGTCCTGCTCGTTGCGCCGTATTGGCCCAACCGGACTTGGTTCGCGGAACTCGTGCTCCTCGCGACAGCCCCTCCTTGGCCGATTCCTCTGAGGAAGGACCTCCTTTCTCAGAGACGGGGCACCCTGTGGCACCCGCGTCCAGACCTCTGGAGACTCCATGTTTGGTCCCTGGACGGGACGCGGAGGTTCTAGGTGGCCTACCACAGGCTGTGGTAGACACCATCACTTCCGCTAGAGCCCCCTCTACGAGGCGCCTCTATGCGTTGAAGTGTCGTTAGGGAAGCACGACCTGGTCATCAGATTCCTTAAGGGTGCCAGGAGACTAAATCCTCATCGTAATTTGCACCCCGTACCCTCTTGGGACTTATCTCTGGTGCTCAGAGCACTCCAGAGTCCCCCTTTTGAGCCCTTGCCTTCGGTGGAATTGAATATCCTGTCTATGAAGACAGCTCTCCTGTTGGCTTTGGCTTCTTTTAGGAGGGTAGGGGATCTGCAGGCTTTTTCGGTCGACGAATCGTGCCTAGAGTTCGGTCCGGGCCTTTCTCACGTTACTCTGAGACCCCGGCTCGGATATGTGCCCAAGGTTCCTACCACTCCGTTCGTGGACCAGGTAGTGAACCTGCAAGCGCTGCCCCTGGAGGAGGCAGACCCAGCCCTAGCTTTTCTCTGTCCCGTCCGCTCCTTGCGGGTTTATGTGGACAGAACGCAAAGCTTCAGGACCTCAGATCAGCTCTTTGTTTGTTACGGAGGCCAACAGAAGGGGAAGGCTGTCTCCAAGCAGAGGTTAGCCCACTGGTTAGTGGATGCTATTGTCCGGGCTTGTGAATCCCAGGACGTGCCTTGCCCACCCAGGTTGACGGCACACTCTACTAGGAGTGTTGCCTCTTCCTGGGCTTTGGCTCAAGGCGCCTCGCTAACAGACATCTGTAGAGCTGCGGGCTGGGCGACACCTAACACGTTCGCTAGGTTTTATAGCCTCCGTGTTGAACCTGTTTCCTCCCGTGTACTCGCTACGGCCAGTAGCGCGAGGAATTAGGTTGTGTCGGCTTGCTACGCCATTCCCGCCCCATGGGCCGGATACGTGCGTCTTTTACTCCGTTGGTTCCCCAACAAATGGTTAACCTCGTGAGTTCCTCCATCACCCCTCCGGCACCAGGCGAGGCGGATCGCCCGGCGCCAGGTCTATTACCTCCCGTAGGAGTTGTTATTAGACTGGGTGGCCTTAAAGGTGGTCCCTTCGGCGACCCATGTCTTCCACGTTCCAGCTACCCTCCAGGTTAGCTCCGTGTCTTTCCCTCGATAGACCCGTTCTGTCGTCCTTGCTGAGTACGCTCCCACCCCTCGGGCTGGGACTACCTCAAGGACTGCCGTATGTTTCACTACCCTACGGGTTAGTACATACGTGTATTCCAGTGCCTCCCTTCGGGCAGGCAGGGTCTCCGCAGCGTTCCCTCCTACGGGTGGGCACGCTTTCCCAGTGTTATCCAATCCACTGAGCGGGTCTTGCGGAACAGTAGTGTGATTCTTCCTAGCTAGCTCCCCTCATATAAGTAAGAAACTGCTATGCCGGGAGCTAAGCTGGGCGCTGGAAGGGGTCAGCACCATGGCGTTTTGTTAGGGATCCCAATTCGTTGGAAACTCCTCCGACGAGACGTAGGAGTTCCCGAACGAAAGGGAACGTCTCGGTTACGTATGGTAACCCTCGTTCCCTGAGTAGGGAACGGAGACGTCTCGTCCCGTCGCCATGCTTGCTGCACCTTCGCGGAGGACTGGACACCGTTCGGCTCCTCAGCGAAAAACGTTTGTGTATGCGCTTGCTTACGCTTTTATACCCGCACTGGTAGGCGGGTCGCGGCATGCAAATCTTGCATGCCAATGTTTATTGGCTCGTTTTAGTTCACTCGAAGGCGATTGGTCTCCCTAGCGTGATCCCAATTCGTTCGAAACTCCTCCGACGAGACGTCTCCGTTCCCTACTCAGGGAATGAGGGTTACCATACGTAACCGAGACGTTTTTCCTAGTACTGGCCTACTCTTACTACTAGAGTAGTCTAGCCAAGGCCCTCCTTTTGCATTAGGTGTAAAATGCTTGTGGTGTTACAGGGTAGATAGCAGCATAGGTAGCACTAGAAGGCTATCTTCAAAAAGCCTCCCATGCAGATCTCTCTCTAGAGAGTAAGAAGCAGTATGCTCAGGCCTCCGCCCTTTACAGAATCAAGTATAGTAGCTGGTATATCCAGATTTTTCCTCTGAGCCCCTTGAATAAAAAAACTCAAGTCATAAGGTCGAATGCCGTTGAACACTTACTGAGGCCTTATCTGTCTGGTAAAAAACACAAGATAATAGGCCTCGACCATGATACGTCCTTCAGGGTCATGCTGATAGTGATAGTACTCCCCTCATTTGCAATTGTGAATATTAACTTAAGCCCAAAATAAACAAAAATAAAAATATAGCTCCAACAACCCAGCCCCTAATTGTAACGGTACTTTACCCACAATTAACCTTAGCTTTAACACAAAGGAGCTATTTTCTAATTGTAGCTTAAGCATTAAACTGGAATCTTCACATCTTCGGATTCTCCATATCTGAAAGAAATAAACAGATGGAGGACAGAGATAGGAGAAAGAATGAGTTGTATAGTCAATTATTAGACTCCAAGAGAAGACAGAGCTTGGTTATTGGTCTGTCCAGGACGCTGATCTTCGTTTGGACCTTCACAGAGCGAACCAGTCCTCTGGAGTCAGCTGTGGTTCTTAGAACTCTGCCCATCATCCATGAGCCTCTTGGAGCTGTGGCATCAGCGATTACGACAATATCTCCTGGAATAAAGTTTCTCTTTTGCTTCGCCCATTTTTGCCTTTCTTGCATTACAAGCAAATACTCCGCTGTCCATCTTTTCCAGAAAAGCTCTGCAACGTACTGCTCTTGCCTCCATCTCCTCTTAATGTACAGATCAGATTTCTCGAACAGACCTAATGGCAGAATGGGCTTGCCTTTTAACAGGAGAATGTGATTTGGAGTAAGCGCTTCTTAATCATCTTCTGAAGCCTTAGTTATTAGCTGGTCATTGAGTATCGCTTCCACCTCGCAAAACAGCGTTTGCAGGCCTTCCTTGTCCAGCAGTTGATGTCCAACAACAGAGGTAAGTACACTGCGCACCGAGCGAATCAGACTCTCCCAAACACCACCTTGGTGAGATGCAGCTGGGGTGTTAAAACTCCACGTCATTCCTTCCTGCACAAAAGTCCTTTCAATTTTAGAGTGATTTAAAGCGGCCAATGCCTGCCTCAGTTCCTTCTTTGCACCAACAAAATTTGTGCCGTTATCTGACCTTATACTTGTCACAGGTCCCCTTCTGCAGATAAATCTTCGCACAGCATTGATGCAGGAGTCTGTGTCGAGGGAGTGCGCCACCTCAAGGTGTACTGCGCGGCTACTCATACAGGTAAATATCACTCCATATCGCTTCAGCACAGTTCTACCTTTCCTCACCTCCAATGGTCCAAAATAGTCCACTCCCGCATTTGTAAAGGGTGCTGTCACAGGGTAAGCCTGCGACTGTGCATGGACTACACACACACATACACGTTACGCGCATACACCGGCGTCATGTATTACAATCTGTTAGCCGACATATATTTATGTATGCATTGACCTGTGTAACATTCGATATCATTGTGTTGTAAACTTGTTGTATGATGGTCTGTATGTAGTTTTATCTGAGTTATGACCACTAGCAACCGTAATACGAGTGCATATGAGTATGCTTATAGAAGTGTCTTTTCTCATACGGAAATAAATCACCACCACGAGTATTTGATTTACATATTTTATTGAATATAGTGGAAGAGATATAGATGATGCTTACCACGTTTTGATGAGTCGTTGGCCAAATCTGTTGGGTTGGACATCCGGTCTATTTACAGGTCTTGTGTCCACGTCAACTTGTGGCGCGTTCATGTGAGTGACGTCACCGGAGAGTTTATTCTCATAGTTTCTTGAGTTATGGGTTTTCTTTGAATATATATATTTGTGGATATGATTTAAGTACATGCATGTTTATTTGTATTTATTACTTTTGTTATTGTTTTTGTTTTCTTTATTATTATTATGTATTCCTGTAAAGTGTGTGAAATGTGTTACCTTCTAGGTGGTGTGTTCCAGAGTAGGAGGAGCCAAGCCTATAAAATGACTCCAGAAAGTTAGTAGGACAGTTCAGAGATAGGAGGTGAAGGAGAGGTCTAGGCAGACCATGGACAGTTTGTGAGTTTGCAACTGGAGACTCTGGGAAAGTACTACTTATGTAATGCATTTGCCCATACAGGTCAGGTTATGTTTTTGACATAGCTTGCTTTGACCTTATGTTTGTGCAGATATATATATATATATATTTGGTTGCATCTAAGTTTTGTTTCTTTTGTTTTTTCTGTTTTCCTTCCAACCAATTCTGAGTGACTGTCAACATGCACCGCAATAAAATCACTGTTAACCCTGACCAACTGTTTCCTCTGTCAATGGGAGCCTCCAACCGCTCAAGGCGTTCATAACAGGTGCGTTATCAGGCACAACTCGTTCCTCCGGTAAGTCGGACATCTTCTGTTCTCCAAGCTTTCCCCTATACCTTCTACACACTGTACATTGTGAGAGAATCTTCCTGGCCGCAGAGTTGGCATTTATGATCCAATACTTCAATCTTAATCTGTGCAGCATGTGATTACGTCCAGCATCTCCAAGTTGGCAATGGATGTAACGCAATACAAGCTGGGAAACATGCAAATCCTTTGACAGACTCACAGGATGCTTTACCTCCCACGGCAGCACAGATTTAAACAGACGTCCACCAACTCTGAGGATGCCATCTTCGATGAAGGGGTCAAGGCGATACAGAGGACTGTCTTTAAAAACAGTCTCTGGGTCATGTTTTAGTGAGGAAATTTCATTACTGAATCTTTGGTTTTGCGCAAACTGAATTATTGCTTTTTCGGCTTCCTCCAAGCGCTCTGGTGTCAAGCTGGATTTTCCAAGTGCGGCTTTGAATATTTTAATCTCCTTTTCCACGTTCTCATTCTGGTTGACCACATATTCTTTTTTCTTTCGGCTCAAAAGTAAAAGTCTTTCTTTCAGCTCCACTAGCCAAGCCACTGATGGTTTAAGCTTTCTCCAGGATCAAAAATAGTGAATGAGCTGATGAGGGGATTATCACTGTGTATTGTAACAACATTAACCTTGTAACAACATTTAGTTTTACATTAAATTAGCTCAAATTATATATAGGGAATTTTAATAATTAATCATGAATATTATTAATATATTGCATATTACAGTTAAATTATCGAAGTTGAAAATAGATTGATTGTACACACGAATGATCAATCACAACGAATTATAATTTCTCATTCATATGTCAATGGTCCACTTTCAGATCGATTATATGAGATAACCTTTAATGGAGTTAATTTAGCTATCGAACTGTTTGTCCAGCAAACGGCCGTAAGATTAACTTATCAACTTCTCAACAAAGTTATCCCTTCTTATAAACTCCAAGAAATATCAATTTTCTGGCCGTGAACATTCATTTTCCTGTGTTTATAAAATTAGACTACGCAACGTAGTCAATAATGAAAGCTTTGTAGCTATGATCGAGATTTCATTGACTTTGTAAAATGAGCATTTTAGGCAGAAGGCAATCAAGAATATAATGGTTTTAATAGTTGGACTAATAATACATCGAACTACAATTCACACAGAATATATGTATATACACCCAAAACAAACAAAACAAAAAACATTACAAACACGAATTCAAATAGGATGAGAGAGGAAGATAAAAATGAGAGGGAGAGAGAGTTGGGAAGAGAGAGAGAGAGAGAGATCCGTAGGATCACAGTTTGGCAAAATTCACCTGGACATTTAAACCTTTAAGAGACAACACGGAAAAACAGTCTTAATGCTCTAAAATCTTGGTAACTCAAATATACTTGCATATAGTTCTCAGGTGTCTGAGCCCTGCGGCTTGTGTGAGCTGCTGGTCTTTGTGTGTTCCGTTGGAGCGTCACGTGGTTTGCTGCGGTCTGGACCGCGCAGTTTCAAAGAAGGCTTAAAGGTCTTTGACGTAAATTACCAAATAAATAATTCAGACTAAGTTCATTTCTGGTAAAATGAACAAAGGAAAAACAAACTTAAACAAAAGAAAAGAAGAGGAAAGATCCCCCAGGGCGGGGATCATGAGTATGATGGTTACATCGGATCGAAGGAGAGGGAAGAGTCCAGTCAAAAGTCGAAGTTCCCTCGAAGAAGGGAGTTCCCCCAAAGATGCAGTTCTTTCTCCCCCCTCCTTACTCTTACTTCACTTCTCTAAGATCCCCAGATGAGGTGCTTGGTGGTCTTCTTTAAAGACACTTCTGTTTACGCCTCCTCTGGCGTGAATGCACCAATCAGCTGGGAGGAAAGTGTGCGGATAAGTGTTCCTTTGTTCCCTCGAGATCGACTTTGCATGTTTCATGACCGTGATGTAAAAATGCGTTCAATTTTACTCCAGAGATGATAAAACATAGTAACATACATTTTACGGTTTGCACCCATATATATATGGTTTGGTCAGATCAAGAGGATTCTAAAGGTGTGAAGAACGACATACAAACATTATAGGAAAACACAGTTACATTAAAAATGCTTCTAAAAACACCTCTGTTCATTTAGAATTATAATACGATCACATCTAACCCCAATGGAACATGGGCAAACATAAAAACATATCGAATATATCATAGTACAAGTCTCTCAATTGAGGAGATTGGAGAAAAGTTTTTGTGTGTGTGTGTGTACTGTGAACGTGGCTGGGTCATTCGTTGGTGAAGATGTGGTGAACTTTTGCTCACCCCCCTCCCGGGCAATGATATGTGTGTGCGTATTCTTTGAATTGATGAGTTTTTAAGTCTGGATTACAATGACCAGTGTGGTTCATTCCACAAGGTTGTCTGTATTTGTGAGGTGTCCTGCAGAGGGGACACCACGGGATCTCCGGCCAGAGAGGCGCTCCTGTTGGGTCACATGTGGTAAGACAGAGGACCCTGTGATTACTTATCAGCGAAAAACGCCGCGGGGGCACTTCTGGCATCGGTCATTTAATTAAGTCTCATCGCCATTTGCTTGTGTGTGAATCAGTAACTTAAAAAGTCTCATGACATCTCCATTGTTCAGATTGTGAAAGAAACAGGAGTGTTTACTTAATTAGAGACTCAGTTGATTAAAACCACATGATTGCGCTGATCATCTGATTATTGCTACAACCTTAAGTTCCCTTTTCACCTCTGCATCATCAGATGGAATGGAAGAGACGTCCAAGTCGAGTTCCGGCCACTTGGTGGGGGGCAAATGCAAAAAGTCCGGTCCTTTTAGCCATTTTCCTTTCCCAAACTCCTGAGCTCTTAGTCCTTGAGAAGCTTCATCTGCAGGATTGTCTTTGGTGTTTACATACCTCCACTGATCTTTGTCTGTGGATTCTCTTATGGTGCTGACACGATTGGCAACATATGTGTGAAAGCGCTTTGTTTCATTAAAGATGTGCTTGAGAACAGTAGTGCTATCGGTCCAAAAGAATGACCTTTGCAATGGCAACTGTAGCTCTTTCAACAGCATTGTGTTCACTCGAACAGCAAGCACAGCTGCAGCAGGCTCAAGGCGTGGAATGGTTAGTTGCTTTAGAGGAGCGACACGAGCTTTGTCTGTGATAGATGAAACATGCACATTGTCAGTGCTCTCCAATCTCAAGTATGAAACAGTGCCACATCCTGTTTGACTAGCATCTGAAAAATGATGCAATTCTGCTTTCACTTGTGTTCCAAAGTTTTTGGGTTTAATGCAACGTTCCACTTTAAATCCACTCATATGCTGAAGTTCAGAGAGCCACTCAGACCAATGTTCGGAGACATCACGGGGAACTGGCTCATCCCACTTGAAGTTCATTCTGCACAGCTCCTGTAACAGTAACTTGGCAGGGATTTTGAAAGGAGACAGAAAACCCAGCGGGTCGTAAAGAGAGCTCACCACAGAGAGGATGCCCCTCCTAGTGTGTGGACGTTCCTGCACTGCAGTCCTGAAGCTGAACGTATCTCCTTGAACACACCATTGCATCCCCAGAGCTCTTTCCACAGGGAGTTGGTCCCTGTCCAAATCCATGTTCTCCAAACCCACTGCTCTGATGTTGCTAGGACAGTCATCCACATAGAAATTTGTTTTGATTGTACTGAGGACATCGGGTGAGTATTGCAGTGCATTATCCTCAGCAGTTCTTCTCATTGCATAGTTTGAGCAGCTTGGAGAGGATACAGCTCCAAACAAATGCACGCACATCCTGTATTCCTCTGGCTCCGCTGTAGCGTCTCCATTGGGCCACCATAGAAAGCGCAAGAGGTTAAGGTGCTTATATGGAACCCGGACCTGATGGAACATGGCGTTGATATCAGCCATAACAGCGATGGGCTCTTCTCTAAACCGAAGGAGGGCACCAATTAGCGTGTTAGTGAAGTCTGGGCCCTGCAAGAGCTGACTGTTCAATGATGTACCTTTGTAAGTACAGCCGCAATCAAACACAACACGCAACTTTCCTTTGGTTGGATGATGCACACCATGGTGGGGAATGTACCACACCTTTCCTTGTTCCAGAGTGGGCTCATTTGTGGGAACCTTTTCTGCATATCCTTTCTCTAACATGTTGTTAAGGAAAAGAATTTTGCAGACTGAAAAACACAAACTAAACTAGAAAGAAATAAAACAAAGGCGAAGAGCTCGCCCGGAGGCGAGACGTTACATTATGACACGAGGACAAGAGAAGTAAGAGCGCGCCGACATTTATCACCTTGGAGAAATCCAGCCTCTTCCTGTCGGCTTGGCCAATCGGAGAGTTGGAAGTCACAGGCTGGAATTGAGTTTTTATTACTCTTTGTCTAAGAGAGCGAGCTCCTTGCGTGCATGCGGGGGGGGGGGGGGGGGGGGGGGGGGGGGGGGGTTTGTCATGGGTTTGTCAATTGGTTGAAGAAACTATGAAAGATGCTTTTACTATTAATATGTTGTTGTTACCGACATATCGTGTATACAGTCACTTCGATCTTCAAAGTACCAGGTTTTAGAAACGAAATATGTCACACATCTGATTCTGGTTGATCATAGTGTGAACAGTCTGGAATAGTAAGTATTAGAGTTTACATGAAACAAACCACATAAAAGGCCACATCATAAGATTGGAACATTAGATGCATGGTAATACATTTCTCACATGGTTATATTTATATATATATATATATATATATATATATATATATAGACTATATAGGATTGGAAAGTTTTTATTTCTCTTTCTCAGCAAGAATTCAGAGAGGGAGAGCTCCACAGCTCTGTCAACATTCCTTTAGGTCGTAAACGCTGTTATCTAAGAACACCAGTGATGTTAGTTTTGGTCTCTTTTCACTCCAAAGATGGAAAACATAGTAAACTATATTTTACTGGATATTACTGTACGTATTCTGATTGATCACAACAAAAGCATTCTGGAGGAGTCCAGAACTATGTGTACAAGTTATGGGAATAGACAGTTATATTTAAAATGCATAATGAAGGTATTTATAATTCACTTTAAGCTACGATAAAATCATAGTCATTCCAATGTGACATGGGCAAATGGACACACATAAAAACACATTGAATATATCTGGTTAAATGTCTTTTAAAAAGAGAAGTTTCTTTCTCTTTAGAAATCACCTTCTTTGGGACATTCTAGTCAGTCATAAAAATGTCTCGTAACTGGACACCACGCTCTGTCCTGAGCGGGCTTCACTTGTGAGGGATGCATGTTTGGTTGTGTGTGTGTTACATTCAGGCTTTCTGGGTCTGAAGGTTTCGGGACTTCAGCAAGGAAGCATTTTAATTATCCCGATTCACCCTCGCCCAGTCCTTACAAAAGCATAAATACAAAATAAACCAAATTAACTTTAACAAGAAAAGAAAATAAATAAATTAAGGTATAAATTAACTTAAGCCCAAAATAAACAAAAATAAAAATATAGCTCCAACACTTAGATTAATCAAAGTTAACTTAACTTAGTTACCTGAACCTAGATTTATCAAAGCTTAACAAAGTGACAAACATTTTACTGGTAATCACACGTTTTATGTGTAATTTTACATGTAACGTTACAATAGATCGTAGGTATAATTTAATTCTTTTCGATTTCAGTTAATACAGGTGGAGGTGGGAAAGGTGTAGAGTTTCTGAAACCTGCAACAAATGCTAACAAAGTATTTGAAGGTTGACCATGCAAGCTCACTGGCTACTGACACAGCAGGAACCAATCAGCTGTGCCCTACAGAGAATGATGGACTGATCAGCCTGCGCCGGTCTCATGACATAACTTTTTATTTGTTTTGGGGAAACTATTCCTATACGCTTCAAGATTTACCTAAATCTGTCTAATTGGCTAATCTTTAACCTAAATAACCAACGGGGGTGTCAGGCAACAAACTATATTATTATTATTATTATTATTATTGCCCATAGACTCTAGTCTCATTTATTGTAGGATTATGTTTTAGACAGGCTGTGTAAGTTTGCAACCATGTAGATAGAGATTTTAAACCGTTTTATTTTGGGAAGCTCAAAATAGCCTTTAGCCTATTCACTTTAAAGTTTCTCATAGGCTGTCACTGTTTAAAAGGATTTCTTCTTTTGTATTCATTGAAAGCGATTATTCAAAGGGGTCATATATACAGATTGGTCATTTATAAAACACTATATACAGATGACTTGTCTTGACTTTTAAAACAAAGCAAAAGTGGCTGTGATGACTTGACAACTTCTTTCCAGTCTTCAGCCTGTCGTCTTCTTGCTCAGACGTGGACCGGTGTTCTGACGAATTGTGCTGCCTTGTCGAAAAATGCTACCGTAGCACGAATCGATCACAGAGAATGTCGATTCATTCTCTATTGTATCCATTTTGGTGAAAATCTCACAATATTATGACATCGTTATTTCATTTAAAACAGGGTAAGTGTATGGGGAGCACATTTTGATATTTTAAATGAACTAGCAATTATCACATTTGATATAACAAGTAAAAATTACATTATTGTATATTATATGAAATACAATTATAATAAAATTATACATTATGAGTAGCTACTGTTTACTGTACTGTTTTTATTTTTAAAACTGTGTGAAAAGTAAAAATTATCATAAAATACAGTTATTCTTGTTCAGCTGGCTGGCCGTACAAATATTAATATGGTAGTTAGCATTCTTAAAAAAGGGAAATTACATTATAGCACATGATAATTGACCTTATATTAAAAAAAAAAAACACTGTGAGATTGCACATGCGCATAACCAGCAAGTAGCAAATCTTGATGGGTAGCATGAATCGTCAGAACACCGACTCTGATCTCTAGTGTGGCGGCTTGAGTTCCTATCAGGATGGGGTTGGACTTCAGGCTTCAGGTCAAGCCTCGAGCTCGAGGCTTCACCATGGACAGCTAGAATGTTGTTTCCTGTCCAATAACAAAGAATATAAAAGCAAGTCAACTCATGAATTTTTTTTAAGTTGATTTACACAACAGAATTGAATTCTAGAAATTGCATCACTGATTCTGTTATTTTCCTGTTTATTACCAGGAAGCCGCTTTGAAACAATCTGTATTGTTTGAAGCGCAATATAAATGAAGATGAACAAAAATTTGAAAACCTCACTACAAATAATCCAGAATTGAAGACAAAAGATAATAATCCTACTCTGTCTGTTAAACTTCCTCACACCTGAAATCATTGATCGAGTGAATCTTAATATAAGGTAAAGTGTACCTTTATCTTTACTTTAAAGGTGAAGTATGTACTTTCTGCTGCACTAGTGGCACATTGCCAAATTACAAAATAAAGCATATTTAAAAAAAAACTAGCAAAAGCCCCTTTCAGGCATCACGTCTTCCCCAACTCAAACATCGCAAACGCAGCTCTTACTGGTTCGTGTGAAGACATATTTCAGGTCCAACACATTAGGAATACTTTTAGCTGTGTTGTTATTGTCTTTTTGAACATTTATCTTTCTGAACAGATACATGATCATGCTGTATGGTATTAAAGCATGCTTTGTAGCATCACAATGATCTGTTCACTTTGACGAGTTCATGACCGGCTTAATCTTCGAAATTATAAATGCAGTGAATTTTGGCTTTCACTGCTACAGTAGCTACGCCGCAAACTCACTATACGTTTAACTATATATATAAAAAAAAATTACATACTTCGCCTTTAACTGTTTCTGTACTGAGCCTTTGCTTTAAGTGTGCGTTTATGATTCCCGATTTCAAATAGTCGTATCTCGGCCAAATATTGTCCTATCCTAACAAACCATACATGAATGGAAAGCTTATTTATTCAGTTTTCATGTTATGTATACATTTAAAAAAAAGGGACACATAAGACTGCTTTTGCGGTCCAGGGTCACATATTTACCAGGGGTGCACTTTATTCTGACCACAACTGCATGTAAAAGTTTGCAGTTGAGAAAATTACTTTTATATATGGTTTGCACTGGATTTACCTCAGGCGGCAGCAATTTGAAGATACGATTCTTATGGCAAGACATGCATTATCACTTATAGTTAGCGTGTTGTTGCATAAATTTCACATTGTACTATTTGAACTGGGTTCAGACTAAAATGTATGAAATTGACAAACGTTGAAATATGAACTATTTTTCAAAAGTTTGCTTTTTTTAGGCCCTCAAAAGACGGTTATGTAAAGGAACGTTTTTATTTGAAAATGGTCTCATGCAAATGCCCCCCTCAATGTTTCAGATAAGAGAGCCAAAGTGCCTGTGCAAAAATCCACACTATGTCTTGGCCACACGTGCATGTGACAGGAAGTGCGCAAGACTGTACATTGCCTTAAAACTACCAAAGCTCAGTGCCCTTAATGTCCACTAAACCCACACCATCTCGAACAACGCTGTGGTATTCAAGCGTATCCCATCATGCATCGTGTTTGGAGACTTGCATGCCCCGAAACCACAAGATGTTAAGGAACATATGGTAACACTATTTTGATGGTCATTTGCACAGTCATAGAATCGCGTATACTAAATGAGGCAAGGGCGGTTGAGATATCCCCTGATATGATTGTGAAGCAGTATGGGTGTACAGTAGTACAAATGAAAATGCCTCAGTGGTCATGATATTCACCAGGAATTTCTCTGTTAAACAATTGTAACAAACCTTGAGCTTTCACTAGCGGTCTTTAAAAAGGTTCATGATTTAAAACTCCCTATTGAAAAAGTTAATAACTTCAGGAACCCTATGGTTGCATGCTACATGGGACTTGAAAAAAGTACAGGACGACTTTCAGGTTCACCACATTGGCAGAATGAGGCACTTTTTCAAAGCCTAAAGTAGTTAAACCAGACATGCAGCAAAATGACAAGTCGGGTACAACAAAGGATTGATTTGTCAGTTTTATTAAGAAGCTCTCTTTTGCCCTTGAACCATTACAGGACCAAGTAAGGCCTTGCCTTCCCACTGAATGCCTAGAGAAGAAAAAAGCCAAGTTGAAGCACTTGAATCAAAAGCAACCTTAGAAAGAGCAAACACTACCAACCTCCATAGGGAGAAGCAGCAGCAAATTCACCATCAGGACCACATGTTGAGTCACAGCAACCACAAACTTGGTTGTTTCCATCAGCAGCAAACCACCTGCAACAAAGACATGGAACCTTCAACATGAGAAAAGTGAACTTAATGCTCCCCCTCAAAAAAATAAAAACCCACATACCCATTGGCAAAGGAACAGGATTTGCGCTGAGCGTCACTTGGTGCAGAAGCAATAGTTGCCTTCAGAATACATGTTATGTAGATCTGCAAGGGATGACAGACAAGTCACAAAACCAAAGCAGATGGGAGGAGAAGTCAAGTGAACTCATATTTGTAGTACATACAGAAGGACTGTTGCCCTCCTGGAACATAAATGCCTCCAGCTGGAACTGGATCTTGTCAACCTGGGACCGAGGCATGAAGCGGGAGCTGGAAGCTGTAGCTTTGGCATCCACAAAGCACCTGACGACAAAACAATCACAAAGAGCAACTCATGAATGTCAACTGTAGAGCATCAAGCAACTAGACCTTACCCATGACTGTGGTTACAAAAGGCCATGACCTTACCCGTGATTCTCAATCAAGGAATATCTTGGAAGGGAGTTCACATCAGGTACTTGAGTGGCCACACAGCGGTCCACAAACACACGCAGAGGCACATGATTGTACTGCTTAACAGATGCCTCGATGTTAATAACGTCACCCAGGAAATAGGAGTATGAAGGCCTCTGATAGGACCAATCATCTACACAAGATAAACAATTTAGGCACAGCCACAATAGCAAGGGTAAAGGTTTATTTTATTGAAAGAAAAACATGTACCAACCCATCATGATCTTCAGGGAGAACACCAAGACTTCTCCACCAGCCTCTGTTGAGGCATACGGGACCCATGTTGGCCTCAAGGCATCACTGCTTACACTTTGGAGCCTGCGGTTCATGAAAGTACCCATTAAAATGGTCTCCCAGTTGCACGGGAAAGTGCAGAAAGTCACACAGACCCCCTACCTTTGATAATGGCATTGAACACCAACAATTGCACCATCGGCGCGGGTAATCGGAGTACCTGCAAGCGCCTCAGGGGTGTAGGTAAGAGAGAAGGTGTAGACTAGCTCATCCTCACTCATCTGTAAAAAGACTGTGGTTACCAAGAGGGTCATCCCAAAGACTTTCCATACACCAAGACCATGCACTCATATTGCTATGAATGGGAGAAGGTGCACTGCAATATGGTGGAATTCCTAAAGAGCAAAATCACCACCAACTAGTAAAGTTCTTCACACGTCACCACAACTGCCCTCAGAAGCTCAGGTGTTTCCAGAGATGGTCAATGTTTTGGAGACATGCACTAAGGATTGAACATTTTGCTGTTCCAGGGTAAAAACTAGCTTTACCACTATTAAGTGTACAAGATTTGTTGTTCTTGTTTCTTAAGCTGCTTTCATACCATTTATGGGATGGTTTACATCAGATGTTGGTTTGAAGGGTTATTTAAAGGCAAGCAGCTTGACAACTCAGGATTTACCCAGTCAAATAGGTCTTAGCTAACCTGGCATTGTAAAACCAAGTGAACTGACTTTGCGTGAAAAAGGTCCTCTGCCTCAAATAACCCATTAAGATGTATCGGTTCTTACCATCAGCACGCTGTTGCAGTCCTGTAATTCATAATCAAAGAAGAGCACTCTTGACCCAGGTACCTGACCAACAACAGGACATCCGCCTAAAGACAGACCAGTTGGCTGGATCAACTGGCCATTGCTGAAAAAGTCCTGCTGGACCTCTACGAGAACCCGGTTCTCGCCACATTGAACCGCTACGCTGCTGGGAGTCACGGGTTGCCTCAACTGGAAGTCCACCGCCAACTCGCTCGGCTCCTCGAGAACCATGGGATACCTCCAATCCAAAGGCTTCACTGGACCCTGCAACAGCTGCTTCTCCTGAAGGCCAAAAGGATCCTGCGCAAGGCTTCTGGAAGCTGGATCTGATTTTGGCCCCATGCTTCTCGGACTATGACTGTACCTCAAACTTCCCAAGACATCAGGCAGATCAAATGCAACGATCACAACCACCACTAAGACAACATTCAGGAACCCCATTCTAACCAATTTTGACACAAACACCAGCGCTTGGCTTTGCCATTTTGTACAGCTTTGAGTTAAGGTGGCTCCACCCCTTTCACCTTAATTGATTATCCTTGATTCTCCTCTGGACCTGCAGAGTGTATGCATTTTGGGGACACGCCACTCTGCCCCTTTTTTATGCGCCTGTCCAAATACCCACACTCGCTGTCTTTGTACTTCATCACTTGTCTACTTCTGATCTTTGATCCATGTGTTCAAGTGGGCTTGAAGACCGCAAGTGTGTGTAGAACGTTTGACTACCCAATGGGACACGCTTTTAGTTTAGCAAAAATGCAAGTTTACAGAGCTTTATTTAGACATTTTGATTTCACGTACTTTCCATTTTAAATTAAACTTATAAATGGCTGTTCAGTAGTCTCTATGTAACAAAAGACACAATTTAAAAATTGTGACGTTTGTCCCTCTGGGGTCTGAGGTGTTTTCTGGGCCCTGGAGGTGTTCTGACATTTGTGCTTATTTCTGTTACTTGTAACATTTTCATTGCTAAAGTCTGATTACACTGTATTCAGCACAAACTCTGCTACAATAATATGTGAGCAGCATGTACAGTTGTGGTCAGAATTAATGGCACCCCTGGTAAATATTATCAAAAATGGCTGTAAAAAATAAATCTGCATTGTTTATCCTTTTCATCTTTCATTCAAAAAATTAGCAAACATCTAACCTTTCATTGAAGTAAAAGAATGGAAACTGGGGGGGAAATCACATTATGAAATAAATGTTTTTCTCCAAAACGCGTTGGCCACAATTTTTGGCACCCCAAGAATTTTTTATGAGTAAAATATTTCTGAAATATATTCCCATTAATAATGACCTTTTTTTTTTAGCACACCAGGGTGTGTAGGAACACGAAATTGTCAAGCTATGACTTCTTATTTCAAAGACTTCTAAATATGAGGAAACACAAAGGCCAAATTCCCTTAATCATCCATCACAATGAGTAAAACCAAAGAATATAGTTCTGATGTGCAACAAAAGATTGTTGAGCATCAAGGAGCTGTAAGAAAATAGCTGAAGAATTGAAAATCCCCATCTTGACCATCAGGGCAATAATTAAGAAGTTCCAATCAACTAAAGATGTTACGAATCTGCCAGGAAGAGGACGTGTGTCTATATTGTCTTAATGCATGGTGAGGAGGAAAGTTTGAGTGGCCAAAGACACTCCAAGGATCACAGATGCAGAATTGCAAAGATTACTTGAGTCTTGGGAGTCAGAAAGCCTAAACAAATATATCAAACAACCCCTACATCACCACATGTTGTTTGGGAGGGTTTCAGTTGTCAGACATGACTGGAACTTCAAAAGGGACCGGATTCTATGGTCAGATGAAACAAAAAAAAGAAGGTATTTTTGGCAGCAAACCCACCCGATTTGTTCGGTGCAAACATGGATAAAAAGTACCCCATGCATACGGTTAAAAATACAGCTGGATCTTATATGTTGTGGGCCAATTTTTTTGCTGGAGGTCCTGGACATCTTGTTCAGATACATGGCATTATGGATTCTAGCAAATACCAACAGATAAAAAATCTAAACCTGACTGCCTCTGCTAGAAATCTTATAATGGTCCCTGTTTGGATCTTCCATCAGGACAACGGTCCAAAACAAACATCAAAATCAACACAAAAATGGGTAACTGAGCACGAAATGGCGCTTCCGCCATTACCGTCCCAGTCCCCTAAACTGAACCCAAGAAAATGAATGGGGTGAACTGAAGACAAGAAGCGTCGACATGAATTTGTGAATCTGAAGGATCTGGAGAGATTCTGTATGGAGGAATGGTCTCTGATCTCTTATCAGTTGTTCTCCAAACTCATCAGGCATTATAGAAGAAAACTCAGAGCTGTTATCTGGGCAAAAGGAGATTGCAAAAGGTATTTAATAACAGGGAGCCAATAATTATGGCCAGCGTGTTTTGGAGAAAAGCATTTATTTCATAATGTGATTTACCCCCCACTTTCAATTATTTTACTTCAATGAAAGGTTAGATTTTTGCACATTTTTTGAATGAAAGATCAAAAGGATAAACACTGCAGATTCATTTTAAACCCATTTTTGATCATATGTGACCCTAGATCACAAAACCAGTCTTAAGTAGCACGGGTATATTTGTGGCAATAGCCAACAAAACACCGAATGGGTCAAAATGATCAATTTTTCTTTTATGCCAAAAATCATTAGGATATTAAAGGTCCCGTTCCTCGTGGTTTTTTGAAGCTTTGATTGTGTTTACAGTGTGCAATATAACATGTGTTCATGTTTCGCGTGTAAAAAAACACAGTATTTTTCACACAATTTACTTATCTGTATACCGCTGTTTTCACTGACCAAAAAACGGCCCGATGACTTGTTCTATGAGGTCCCTCCTTCAGAAATACGTAACGAGTTCTGATTGTGCCAGCGGTTCCTGTGTTGTGATTCGACAGCAGCTTATCGCACGTTGCCCGGAAAGGTCACGCCTCTTACCATAAATTGGAGATGCATGCGCTGATTGTTATTGTAAAAATGCCAAAACATATTACCTTATCAATTTGAGCCGGAATCAGACCCGGAGAACATAGATGAAGAGAATCGATTAGAACCTGTTCAAACACGACTTTTGCAGGATGTCTCATAGTGGTAAGCTGTTTATTTAGTAGTTATCATACTTTTAATTGGTTAAATTGTAATGTTAAATGTTACAAACCGTTATGAAAGCTTGTGGTATATGGTTTTGTCCGTGTGTCGAATTAACGATGGTGTTGTTGATTTTTTTAAATAAGTCCATTGTTTATTCCTACCTTAGTTACGCGTGTGCACGAGTTTTGATTAGTAATATATGTTTTATAGGTGTACATGTGGTAACTGTGACAAAATGCCAACGGAGGTTGAAAACATCTGCTGCAAAGAAATACAAAAAGTACTGTAACACCTCCTGATTAAATATTTTTTTGTTGTGTATAGTTCTTTTGAAATTGTTTTCATCCAAACAACTTTATATAAATACACTATTTTTACCATGAATATAGCCTTAAAGCTGCCATGTTGTGTGAAAGAAATCGTTGCCATGCATTACAATAATTTATTTATTAAAAGCTGAATGTTATGTGACTGCACATTAAATTATTACTGCCTCACATCAATGTATAGGTTTGTCGATGAATGATGCAGATTAAACATAAATTGTAACCATTGATCTCTAAGCACAGCGTGCCTAGGAAGGCCAAACAAAGGTGAATTGACTCCGGCATGAAAATAACAGCGTCTCGACATGGCGACAAACACACTCTTCAAACAAAACTCTTCCTCTTCTCTGTGGGAGTGCAACAAGACCACGCCCCCTTTTTTGTGTATTCCTGTGGGCGGAGATTAGTCAAAAAACTTTTCTAGTTACGTCATTCAAAACGGAAGTAGAAGGATGTAGTCCAAACCGGCCGTTCGCTGTAGGCTTTGAAAGGGGACTTCTGTTAAATAAATATCTCGCTAGGCATTGAACTTTGAGCTTTATAATTTTACAGGTATTATTTATGCTCTAACAGCAACATTACACACTAACTAAAGTTTGAAAAACGGAATCTTTAAGTAAAGATCATGTTCCATGAAGATATTAGTAAATTTCCTACCTTAAATCTAAATTTTATTTTTGTATGTGGATGCAGCACAATCGCCAACAGAAATGGAAACCTTTAAAGGTGATTTTTCTCAATGTTTACATTTTTTTTTGTACCCACAGATTCCCGATTTCAAATAGTCGTATCTCGGCCAAATATTGTCCTATCCTAACAAACCATACATGAATGGAAAACTTATAATCATTTTCATGTGATATATAAATCAATTTAAAAAAAAAATGGACACAAGACTGCTTTTGTGGTCCAGGGTCACATATTTACCAGGGGTGCACTTTATTCTGACCACAACTGTATGTAAACGTTTGTCGTTTTGAGAAAATTACGTTTATGCATGGTTTGCACTCAGGCGGCAGCAATTTGAAGATACGATTCTCATGGCAAGACATGCATTATCACTTATAGTTAGCGTGTTGTTGCATAAATTTCACATTGTACTATTTGAACTGGGTTCAGACTAAAATGTATGAAATTGACAAACGTTGAAATATGAACTATTTTTCAAAAGTTTGCTTTTTTTAGGCCCTCAAAAGACGGTTATGTAAAGGAACGTTTTTATTTGAAAATGGTCTCATGCAAATGCCCCCCTCAATGTTTCAGATAAGAGAGCCAAAGTGCCTGTGCAAAAATCCACACTATGTCTTGGCCACACGTGCATGTGACAGGAAGTGCGCAAGACTGTACATTGCCTTAAAACTACCAAAGCTCAGTGCCCTTAATGTCCACTAAACCCACACCATCTCGAACAACGCTGTGGTATTCAAGCGTATCCCATCATGCATCGTGTTTGGAGACTTGCATGCCCCGAAACCACAAGATGTTAAGGAACATATGGTAACACTATTTTGATGGTCATTTGCACAGTCATAGAATCGCGTATACTAAATGAGGCAAGGGCGGTTGAGATATCCCCTGATATGATTGTGAAGCAGTATGGGTGTACAGTAGTACAAATGAAAATGCCTCAGTGGTCATGATATTCACCAGGAATTTCTCTGTTAAACAATTGTAACAAACCTTGAGCTTTCACTAGCGGTCTTTAAAAAGGTTCATGATTTAAAACTCCCTATTGAAAAAGTTAATAACTTCAGGAACCCTATGGTTGCATGCTACATGGGACTTGAAAAAAGTACAGGACGACTTTCAGGTTCACCACATTGGCAGAATGAGGCACTTTTTCAAAGCCTAAAGTAGTTAAACCAGACATGCAGCAAAATGACAAGTCGGGTACAACAAAGGATTGATTTGTCAGTTTTATTAAGAAGCTCTCTTTTGCCCTTGAACCATTACAGGACCAAGTAAGGCCTTGCCTTCCCACTGAATGCCTAGAGAAGAAAAAAGCCAAGTTGAAGCACTTGAATCAAAAGCAACCTTAGAAAGAGCAAACACTACCAACCTCCATAGGGAGAAGCAGCAGCAAATTCACCATCAGGACCACATGTTGAGTCACAGCAACCACAAACTTGGTTGTTTCCATCAGCAGCAAACCACCTGCAACAAAGACATGGAACCTTCAACATGAGAAAAGTGAACTTAATGCTCCCCCTCAAAAAAATAAAAACCCACATACCCATTGGCAAAGGAACAGGATTTGCGCTGAGCGTCACTTGGTGCAGAAGCAATAGTTGCCTTCAGAATACATGTTATGTAGATCTGCAAGGGATGACAGACAAGTCACAAAACCAAAGCAGATGGGAGGAGAAGTCAAGTGAACTCATATTTGTAGTACATACAGAAGGACTGTTGCCCTCCTGGAACATAAATGCCTCCAGCTGGAACTGGATCTTGTCAACCTGGGACCGAGGCATGAAGCGGGAGCTGGAAGCTGTAGCTTTGGCATCCACAAAGCACCTGACGACAAAACAATCACAAAGAGCAACTCATGAATGTCAACTGTAGAGCATCAAGCAACTAGACCTTACCCATGACTGTGGTTACAAAAGGCCATGACCTTACCCGTGATTCTCAATCAAGGAATATCTTGGAAGGGAGTTCACATCAGGTACTTGAGTGGCCACACAGCGGTCCACAAACACACGCAGAGGCACATGATTGTACTGCTTAACAGATGCCTCGATGTTAATAACGTCACCCAGGAAATAGGAGTATGAAGGCCTCTGATAGGACCAATCATCTACACAAGATAAACAATTTAGGCACAGCCACAATAGCAAGGGTAAAGGTTTATTTTATTGAAAGAAAAACATGTACCAACCCATCATGATCTTCAGGGAGAACACCAAGACTTCTCCACCAGCCTCTGTTGAGGCATACGGGACCCATGTTGGCCTCAAGGCATCACTGCTTACACTTTGGAGCCTGCGGTTCATGAAAGTACCCATTAAAATGGTCTCCCAGTTGCACGGGAAAGTGCAGAAAGTCACACAGACCCCCTACCTTTGATAATGGCATTGAACACCAACAATTGCACCATCGGCGCGGGTAATCGGAGTACCTGCAAGCGCCTCAGGGGTGTAGGTAAGAGAGAAGGTGTAGACTAGCTCATCCTCACTCATCTGTAAAAAGACTGTGGTTACCAAGAGGGTCATCCCAAAGACTTTCCATACACCAAGACCATGCACTCATATTGCTATGAATGGGAGAAGGTGCACTGCAATATGGTGGAATTCCTAAAGAGCAAAATCACCACCAACTAGTAAAGTTCTTCACACGTCACCACAACTGCCCTCAGAAGCTCAGGTGTTTCCAGAGATGGTCAATGTTTTGGAGACATGCACTAAGGATTGAACATTTTGCTGTTCCAGGGTAAAAACTAGCTTTACCACTATTAAGTGTACAAGATTTGTTGTTCTTGTTTCTTAAGCTGCTTTCATACCATTTATGGGATGGTTTACATCAGATGTTGGTTTGAAGGGTTATTTAAAGGCAAGCAGCTTGACAACTCAGGATTTACCCAGTCAAATAGGTCTTAGCTAACCTGGCATTGTAAAACCAAGTGAACTGACTTTGCGTGAAAAAGGTCCTCTGCCTCAAATAACCCATTAAGATGTATCGGTTCTTACCATCAGCACGCTGTTGCAGTCCTGTAATTCATAATCAAAGAAGAGCACTCTTGACCCAGGTACCTGACCAACAACAGGACATCCGCCTAAAGACAGACCAGTTGGCTGGATCAACTGGCCATTGCTGAAAAAGTCCTGCTGGACCTCTACGAGAACCCGGTTCTCGCCACATTGAACCGCTACGCTGCTGGGAGTCACGGGTTGCCTCAACTGGAAGTCCACCGCCAACTCGCTCGGCTCCTCGAGAACCATGGGATACCTCCAATCCAAAGGCTTCACTGGACCCTGCAACAGCTGCTTCTCCTGAAGGCCAAAAGGATCCTGCGCAAGGCTTCTGGAAGCTGGATCTGATTTTGGCCCCATGCTTCTCGGACTATGACTGTACCTCAAACTTCCCAAGACATCAGGCAGATCAAATGCAACGATCACAACCACCACTAAGACAACATTCAGGAACCCCATTCTAACCAATTTTGACACAAACACCAGCGCTTGGCTTTGCCATTTTGTACAGCTTTGAGTTAAGGTGGCTCCACCCCTTTCACCTTAATTGATTATCCTTGATTCTCCTCTGGACCTGCAGAGTGTATGCATTTTGGGGACACGCCACTCTGCCCCTTTTTTATGCGCCTGTCCAAATACCCACACTCGCTGTCTTTGTACTTCATCACTTGTCTACTTCTGATCTTTGATCCATGTGTTCAAGTGGGCTTGAAGACCGCAAGTGTGTGTAGAACGTTTGACTACCCAATGGGACACGCTTTTAGTTTAGCAAAAATGCAAGTTTACAGAGCTTTATTTAGACATTTTGATTTCACGTACTTTCCATTTTAAATTAAACTTATAAATGGCTGTTCAGTAGTCTCTATGTAACAAAAGACACAATTTAAAAATTGTGACGTTTGTCCCTCTGGGGTCTGAGGTGTTTTCTGGGCCCTGGAGGTGTTCTGACATTTGTGCTTATTTCTGTTACTTGTAACATTTTCATTGCTAAAGTCTGATTACACTGTATTCAGCACAAACTCTGCTACAATAATATGTGAGCAGCATGTACAGTTGTGGTCAGAATTAATGGCACCCCTGGTAAATATTATCAAAAATGGCTGTAAAAAATAAATCTGCATTGTTTATCCTTTTCATCTTTCATTCAAAAAATTAGCAAACATCTAACCTTTCATTGAAGTAAAAGAATGGAAACTGGGGGGGAAATCACATTATGAAATAAATGTTTTTCTCCAAAACGCGTTGGCCACAATTTTTGGCACCCCAAGAATTTTTTATGAGTAAAATATTTCTGAAATATATTCCCATTAATAATGACCTTTTTTTTTTAGCACACCAGGGTGTGTAGGAACACGAAATTGTCAAGCTATGACTTCTTATTTCAAAGACTTCTAAATATGAGGAAACACAAAGGCCAAATTCCCTTAATCATCCATCACAATGAGTAAAACCAAAGAATATAGTTCTGATGTGCAACAAAAGATTGTTGAGCATCAAGGAGCTGTAAGAAAATAGCTGAAGAATTGAAAATCCCCATCTTGACCATCAGGGCAATAATTAAGAAGTTCCAATCAACTAAAGATGTTACGAATCTGCCAGGAAGAGGACGTGTGTCTATATTGTCTTAATGCATGGTGAGGAGGAAAGTTTGAGTGGCCAAAGACACTCCAAGGATCACAGATGCAGAATTGCAAAGATTACTTGAGTCTTGGGAGTCAGAAAGCCTAAACAAATATATCAAACAACCCCTACATCACCACATGTTGTTTGGGAGGGTTTCAGTTGTCAGACATGACTGGAACTTCAAAAGGGACCGGATTCTATGGTCAGATGAAACAAAAAAAAGAAGGTATTTTTGGCAGCAAACCCACCCGATTTGTTCGGTGCAAACATGGATAAAAAGTACCCCATGCATACGGTTAAAAATACAGCTGGATCTTATATGTTGTGGGCCAATTTTTTTGCTGGAGGTCCTGGACATCTTGTTCAGATACATGGCATTATGGATTCTAGCAAATACCAACAGATAAAAAATCTAAACCTGACTGCCTCTGCTAGAAATCTTATAATGGTCCCTGTTTGGATCTTCCATCAGGACAACGGTCCAAAACAAACATCAAAATCAACACAAAAATGGGTAACTGAGCACGAAATGGCGCTTCCGCCATTACCGTCCCAGTCCCCTAAACTGAACCCAAGAAAATGAATGGGGTGAACTGAAGACAAGAAGCGTCGACATGAATTTGTGAATCTGAAGGATCTGGAGAGATTCTGTATGGAGGAATGGTCTCTGATCTCTTATCAGTTGTTCTCCAAACTCATCAGGCATTATAGAAGAAAACTCAGAGCTGTTATCTGGGCAAAAGGAGATTGCAAAAGGTATTTAATAACAGGGAGCCAATAATTATGGCCAGCGTGTTTTGGAGAAAAGCATTTATTTCATAATGTGATTTACCCCCCACTTTCAATTATTTTACTTCAATGAAAGGTTAGATTTTTGCACATTTTTTGAATGAAAGATCAAAAGGATAAACACTGCAGATTCATTTTAAACCCATTTTTGATCATATGTGACCCTAGATCACAAAACCAGTCTTAAGTAGCACGGGTATATTTGTGGCAATAGCCAACAAAACACCGAATGGGTCAAAATGATCAATTTTTCTTTTATGCCAAAAATCATTAGGATATTAAAGGTCCCGTTCCTCGTGGTTTTTTGAAGCTTTGATTGTGTTTACAGTGTGCAATATAACATGTGTTCATGTTTCGCGTGTAAAAAAACACAGTATTTTTCACACAATTTACTTATCTGTATACCGCTGTTTTCACTGACCAAAAAACGGCCCGATGACTTCCTTGTTCTATGAGGTCCCTCCTTCAGAAATACGTAACGAGTTCTGATTGTGCCAGCGGTTCCTGTGTTGTGATTCGACAGCAGCTTATCGCACGTTGCCCTGGAAAGGTCACGCCTCTTACCATAAATTGGAGATGCATGCGCTGATTGTTATTGTAAAAATGCCAAAACATATTACCTTATCAATTTGAGCCGGAATCAGACCCGGAGAACATAGATGAAGAGAATCGATTAGAACCTGTTCAAACACGACTTTTGCAGGATGTTTCACAGTGGTAAGCTGTTTATTTAGTAGTTATCATACTTTTAATTGGTTAAATTGTAATGTTAAATGTTACAAACCGTTATGAAAAGCTTGTGGTATATGGTTTTGTCCGTGTGTCGAATTAACGATGGTGTTGTTGATTTTTTTAAATAAGTCCATTGTTTATTCCTACCTTAGTTACGCGTGTGCACGAGTTTTGATTAGTAATATATGTTTTATAGGTGTACATGTGGTAACTGTGACAAAATGCCAACGGAGGTTGAAAACATCTGCTGCAAAGAAATACAAAAAGTACTGTAACACCTCCTGATTAAATATTTTTTTGTTGTGTATAGTTCTTTTGAAATTGTTTTCATCCAAACAACTTTATATAAACACTATTTTTACCATGAATATAGCCTTAAAGCTGCCATGTTGTGTGAAAGAAATCGTTGCCATGCATTACAATAATTTATTTATTAAAAGCTGAATGTTATGTGACTGCACATTAAATTATTACTGCCTCACATCAATGTATAGGTTTGTTGATGAATGATGCAGATTAAACATAAATTGTAACCATTGATCTCTAAGCACAGCGTGCCTAGGAAGGCCAAACAAAGGTGAATTGACTCCGGCATGAAAATAACAGCGTCTCGACATGGCGACAAACACACTCTTCAAACAAAACTCTTCCTCTTCTCTGTGGGAGTGCAACAAGACCACGCCCCCTTTTTTGTGTATTCCTGTGGGCGGAGATTAGTCAAAAAACTTTTCTAGTTACGTCATTCAAAACGGAAGTAGAAGGATGTAGTCCAAACCGGCCGTTCGCTGTAGGCTTTGAAAGGGGACTTCTGTTAAATATCTCGCTAGGCATTGAACTTTGAGCTTTATAATTTTACAGGTATTATTTATGCTCTAACAGCAACATTACACACTAACTAAAGTTTGAAAAACGGAATCTTTAAGTAAAGATCATGTTCCATGAAGATATTAGTAAATTTCCTACCTTAAATCTAAATTTTATTTTTGTATGTGGATGCAGCACAATCGCCAACAGAAATGGAAACCTTTAAAGGTGATTTTTCTCAATGTTTACATTTTTTTTTGTACCCACAGATTCCCGATTTCAAATAGTCGTATCTCGGCCAAATATTGTCCTATCCTAACAAACCATACATGAATGGAAAACTTATTTAATCATTTTCATGTGATATATAAATCAATTTAAAAAAAAATGGACACAAGACTGCTTTTGTGGTCCAGGGTCACATATTTACCAGGGGTGCACTTTATTCTGACCACAACTGTATGTAAAAGTTTGTCGTTTTGAGAAAATTACGTTTATGCATGGTTTGCACTCAGGCGGCAGCAATTTGAAGATACGATTCTTATGGCAAGACATGCATTATCACTTATAGTTAGCGTGTTGTTGCATAAATTTCACATTGTACTATTTGAACTGGGTTCAGACTAAAATGTATGAAATTGACAGAAACGTTGAAATATGAACTATTTTTCAAAAGTTAGCTTTTTTTAGGCCCTCAAAAGACGGTTATGTAAAGGAACGTTTTTATTTGAAAATGGTCTCATGCAAATGCCCCCCTCAATGTTTCAGATAAGAGAGCCAAAGTGCCTGTGCAAAAATCCACACTATGTCTTGGCCACACGTGCATGTGACAGGAAGTGCGCAAGACTGTACATTGCCTTAAAACTACCAAAGCTCAGTGCCCTTAATGTCCACTAAACCCACACCATCTCGAACAACGCTGTGGTATTCAAGCGTATCCCATCATGCATCGTGTTTGGAGACTTGCATGCCCCGAAACCACAAGATGTTAAGGAACATATGGTAACACTATTTTGATGGTCATTTGCACAGTCATAGAATCGCGTATACTAAATGAGGCAAGGGCGGTTGAGATATCCCCTGATATGATTGTGAAGCAGTATGGGTGTACAGTAGTACAAATGAAAATGCCTCAGTGGTCATGATATTCACCAGGAATTTCTCTGTTAAACAATTGTAACAAACCTTGAGCTTTCACTAGCGGTCTTTAAAAAGGTTCATGATTTAAAACTCCCTATTGAAAAAGTTAATAACTTCAGGAACCCTATGGTTGCATGCTACATGGGACTTGAAAAAAGTACAGGACGACTTTCAGGTTCACCACATTGGCAGAATGAGGCACTTTTTCAAAGCCTAAAGTAGTTAAACCAGACATGCAGCAAAATGACAAGTCGGGTACAACAAAGGATTGATTTGTCAGTTTTATTAAGAAGCTCTCTTTTGCCCTTGAACCATTACAGGACCAAGTAAGGCCTTGCCTTCCCACTGAATGCCTAGAGAAGAAAAAAGCCAAGTTGAAGCACTTGAATCAAAAGCAACCTTAGAAAGAGCAAACACTACCAACCTCCATAGGGAGAAGCAGCAGCAAATTCACCATCAGGACCACATGTTGAGTCACAGCAACCACAAACTTGGTTGTTTCCATCAGCAGCAAACCACCTGCAACAAAGACATGGAACCTTCAACATGAGAAAAGTGAACTTAATGCTCCCCCTCAAAAAAATAAAAACCCACATACCCATTGGCAAAGGAACAGGATTTGCGCTGAGCGTCACTTGGTGCAGAAGCAATAGTTGCCTTCAGAATACATGTTATGTAGATCTGCAAGGGATGACAGACAAGTCACAAAACCAAAGCAGATGGGAGGAGAAGTCAAGTGAACTCATATTTGTAGTACATACAGAAGGACTGTTGCCCTCCTGGAACATAAATGCCTCCAGCTGGAACTGGATCTTGTCAACCTGGGACCGAGGCATGAAGCGGGAGCTGGAAGCTGTAGCTTTGGCATCCACAAAGCACCTGACGACAAAACAATCACAAAGAGCAACTCATGAATGTCAACTGTAGAGCATCAAGCAACTAGACCTTACCCATGACTGTGGTTACAAAAGGCCATGACCTTACCCGTGATTCTCAATCAAGGAATATCTTGGAAGGGAGTTCACATCAGGTACTTGAGTGGCCACACAGCGGTCCACAAACACACGCAGAGGCACATGATTGTACTGCTTAACAGATGCCTCGATGTTAATAACGTCACCCAGGAAATAGGAGTATGAAGGCCTCTGATAGGACCAATCATCTACACAAGATAAACAATTTAGGCACAGCCACAATAGCAAGGGTAAAGGTTTATTTTATTGAAAGAAAAACATGTACCAACCCATCATGATCTTCAGGGAGAACACCAAGACTTCTCCACCAGCCTCTGTTGAGGCATACGGGACCCATGTTGGCCTCAAGGCATCACTGCTTACACTTTGGAGCCTGCGGTTCATGAAAGTACCCATTAAAATGGTCTCCCAGTTGCACGGGAAAGTGCAGAAAGTCACACAGACCCCCTACCTTTGATAATGGCATTGAACACCAACAATTGCACCATCGGCGCGGGTAATCGGAGTACCTGCAAGCGCCTCAGGGGTGTAGGTAAGAGAGAAGGTGTAGACTAGCTCATCCTCACTCATCTGTAAAAAGACTGTGGTTACCAAGAGGGTCATCCCAAAGACTTTCCATACACCAAGACCATGCACTCATATTGCTATGAATGGGAGAAGGTGCACTGCAATATGGTGGAATTCCTAAAGAGCAAAATCACCACCAACTAGTAAAGTTCTTCACACGTCACCACAACTGCCCTCAGAAGCTCAGGTGTTTCCAGAGATGGTCAATGTTTTGGAGACATGCACTAAGGATTGAACATTTTGCTGTTCCAGGGTAAAAACTAGCTTTACCACTATTAAGTGTACAAGATTTGTTGTTCTTGTTTCTTAAGCTGCTTTCATACCATTTATGGGATGGTTTACATCAGATGTTGGTTTGAAGGGTTATTTAAAGGCAAGCAGCTTGACAACTCAGGATTTACCCAGTCAAATAGGTCTTAGCTAACCTGGCATTGTAAAACCAAGTGAACTGACTTTGCGTGAAAAGGTCCTCTGCCTCAAATAACCCATTAAGATGTATCGGTTCTTACCATCAGCACGCTGTTGCAGTCCTGTAATTCATAATCAAAGAAGAGCACTCTTGACCCAGGTACCTGACCAACAACAGGACATCCGCCTAAAGACAGACCAGTTGGCTGGATCAACTGGCCATTGCTGAAAAAGTCCTGCTGGACCTCTACGAGAACCCGGTTCTCGCCACATTGAACCGCTACGCTGCTGGGAGTCACGGGTTGCCTCAACTGGAAGTCCACCGCCAACTCGCTCGGCTCCTCGAGAACCATGGGATACCTCCAATCCAAAGGCTTCACTGGACCCTGCAACAGCTGCTTCTCCTGAAGGCCAAAAGGATCCTGCGCAAGGCTTCTGGAAGCTGGATCTGATTTTGGCCCCATGCTTCTCGGACTATGACTGTACCTCAAACTTCCCAAGACATCAGGCAGATCAAATGCAACGATCACAACCACCACTAAGACAACATTCAGGAACCCCATTCTAACCAATTTTGACACAAACACCAGCGCTTGGCTTTGCCATTTTGTACAGCTTTGAGTTAAGGTGGCTCCACCCCTTTCACCTTAATTGATTATCCTTGATTCTCCTCTGGACCTGCAGAGTGTATGCATTTTGGGGACACGCCACTCTGCCCCTTTTTTATGCGCCTGTCCAAATACCCACACTCGCTGTCTTTGTACTTCATCACTTGTCTACTTCTGATCTTTGATCCATGTGTTCAAGTGGGCTTGAAGACCGCAAGTGTGTGTAGAACGTTTGACTACCCAATGGGACACGCTTTTAGTTTAGCAAAAATGCAAGTTTACAGAGCTTTATTTAGACATTTTGATTTCACGTACTTTCCATTTTAAATTAAACTTATAAATGGCTGTTCAGTAGTCTCTATGTAACAAAAGACACAATTTAAAAATTGTGACGTTTGTCCCTCTGGGGTCTGAGGTGTTTTCTGGGCCCTGGAGGTGTTCTGACATTTGTGCTTATTTCTGTTACTTGTAACATTTTCATTGCTAAAGTCTGATTACACTGTATTCAGCACAAACTCTGCTACAATAATATGTGAGCAGCATGTACAGTTGTGGTCAGAATTAATGGCACCCCTGGTAAATATTATCAAAAATGGCTGTAAAAAATAAATCTGCATTGTTTATCCTTTTCATCTTTCATTCAAAAAATTAGCAAACATCTAACCTTTCATTGAAGTAAAAGAATGGAAACTGGGGGGGGAAATCACATTATGAAATAAATGTTTTTCTCCAAAACGCGTTGGCCACAATTTTTGGCACCCCAAGAATTTTTTATGAGTAAAATATTTCTGAAATATATTCCCATTAATAATGACCTTTTTTTTTTTAGCACACCAGGGTGTGTAGAAACACGAAATTGTCAAGCTATGACTTCTTATTTCAAAGACTTCTAAATATGAGGAAACACAAAGGCCAAATTCCCTCAATCATCCATCACAATGAGTAAAACCAAAGAATATAGTTCTGATGTGCAACAAAAGATTGTTGAGCATCAAGGAGCTGTAAGAAAATAGCTGAAGAATTGAAAATCCCCATCTTGACCATCAGGGCAATAATTAAGAAGTTCCAATCAACTAAAGATGTTACGAATCTGCCAGGAAGAGGACGTGTGTCTATATTGTCTTAATGCATGGTGAGGAGGAAAGTTTGAGTGGCCAAAGACACTCCAAGGATCACAGATGCAGAATTGCAAAGATTACTTGAGTCTTGGGAGTCAGAAAGCCTAAACAAATATATCAAACAACCCCTACATCACCACATGTTGTTTGGGAGGGTTTCAGTTGTCAGACATGACTGGAACTTCAAAAGGGACCGGATTCTATGGTCAGATGAAACAAAAAAAAGAAGGTATTTTTGGCAGCAAACCCACCCGATTTGTTCGGTGCAAACATGGATAAAAAGTACCCCATGCATACGGTTAAAAATACAGCTGGATCTTATATGTTGTGGGCCAATTTTTTTGCTGGAGGTCCTGGACATCTTGTTCAGATACATGGCATTATGGATTCTAGCAAATACCAACAGATAAAAAATCTAAACCTGACTGCCTCTGCTAGAAATCTTATAATGGTCCCTGTTTGGATCTTCCATCAGGACAACGGTCCAAAACAAACATCAAAATCAACACAAAAATGGGTAACTGAGCACGAAATGGCGCTTCCGCCATTACCGTCCCAGTCCCCTAAACTGAACCCAAGAAAATGAATGGGGTGAACTGAAGACAAGAAGCGTCGACATGAATTTGTGAATCTGAAGGATCTGGAGAGATTCTGTATGGAGGAATGGTCTCTGATCTCTTATCAGTTGTTCTCCAAACTCATCAGGCATTATAGAAGAAAACTCAGAGCTGTTATCTGGGCAAAAGGAGATTGCAAAAGGTATTTAATAACAGGGAGCCAATAATTATGGCCAGCGTGTTTTGGAGAAAAGCATTTATTTCATAATGTGATTTACCCCCCACTTTCAATTATTTTACTTCAATGAAAGGTTAGATTTTTGCACATTTTTTGAATGAAAGATCAAAAGGATAAACACTGCAGATTCATTTTAAACCCATTTTTGATCATATGTGACCCTAGATCACAAAACCAGTCTTAAGTAGCACGGGTATATTTGTGGCAATAGCCAACAAAACACCGAATGGGTCAAAATGATCAATTTTTCTTTTATGCCAAAAATCATTAGGATATTAAAGGTCCCGTTCCTCGTGGTTTTTTGAAGCTTTGATTGTGTTTACAGTGTGCAATATAACATGTGTTCATGTTTCGCGTGTAAAAAAACACAGTATTTTTCACACAATTTACTTATCTGTATACCGCTGTTTTCACTGACCAAAAAACGGCCCGATGACTTCCTTGTTCTATGAGGTCCCTCCTTCAGAAATACGTAACGAGTTCTGATTGTGCCAGCGGGTCCTGTGTTGTGATTCGACAGCAGCTTATCGCACGTTGCCTGGAAAGGTCACGCCTCTTACCATAAATTGGAGATGCATGCGCTGATTGTTATTGTAAAAATGTCAAAACATATTACCTTATCAATTTGAGCCGGAATCAGACCCGGAGAACATAGATGAAGAGAATCGATTAGAACCTGTTCAAACACGACTTTTGCAGGATGTCTCACAGTGGTAAGCTGTTTATTTAGTAGTTATCATACTTTTAATTGGTTAAATTGTAATGTTAAATGTTACAAACCGTTATGAAAGCTTGTGGTATATGGTTTTGTCCGTGTGTCGAATTAACGATGGTGTTGTTGATTTTTTTAAATAAGTCCATTGTTTATTCCTACCTTAGTTACGCGTGTGCACGAGTTTTGATTAGTAATATATGTTTTATAGGTGTACATGTGGTAACTGTGACAAAATGCCAACGGAGGTTGAAAACATCTGCTGCAAAGAAATACAAAAAGTACTGTAACACCTCCTGATTAAATATTTTTTTGTTGTGTATAGTTCTTTTGAAATTGTTTTCATCCAAACAACTTTATATAAATACACTATTTTTACCATGAATATAGCCTTAAAGCTGCCATGTTGTGTGAAAGAAATCGTTGCCATGCATTACAATAATTTATTTATTAAAAGCTGAATGTTATGTGACTGCACATTAAATTATTACTGCCTCACATCAATGTATAGGTTTGTTGATGATGCAGATTAAACATAAATTGTAACCATTGATCTCTAAGCACAGCGTCCCTAGGAAGGCCAAACAAAGGTGAATTGACTCCGGCATGAAAATAACAGCGTCTCGACGACATGGCGACAAACACACTCTTCAAACAAAACTCTTCCTCTTCTCTGTGGGAGTGCAACAAGACCACGCCCCCTTTTTTGTGTATTCCTGTGGGCGGAGATTAGTCAAAAAACTTTTCTAGTTACGTCATTCAAAACGGAAGTAGAAGGATGTAGTCCAAACCGGCCGTTCGCTGTAGGCTTTGAAAGGGGACTTCTGTTAAATAAAATATCTCGCTAGGCATTGAACTTTGAGCTTTATAATTTTACAGGTATTATTTATGCTCTAACAGCAACATTACACACTAACTAAAGTTTGAAAAACGGAATCTTTAAGTAAAGATCATGTTCCATGAAGATATTAGTAAATTTCCTACCTTAAATCTAAATTTTATTTTTGTATGTGGATGCAGCACAATCGCCAACAGAAATGGAAACCTTTAAAGGTGATTTTTCTCAATGTTTACATTTTTTGTACCCACAGATTCCCGATTTCAAATAGTCGTATCTCGGCCAAATATTGTCCTATCCTAACAAACCATACATGAATGGAAAACTTATTTAATCATTTTCATGTGATATATAAATCAATTTTAAAAAAAATGGACACAAGACTGCTTTTGTGGTCCAGGGTCACATATTTACCAGGGGTGCACTTTATTCTGACCACAACTGTATGTAAACGTTTGTCGTTTTGAGAAAATTACGTTTATGCATGGTTTGCACTCAGGCGGCAGCAATTTGAAGATACGATTCTTATGGCAAGACATGCATTATCACTTATAGTTAGCGTGTTGTTGCATAAATTTCACATTGTACTATTTGAACTGGGTTCAGACTAAAATGTATGAAATTGACAAACGTTGAAATATGAACTATTTTTCAAAAGTTTGCTTTTTTTAGGCCCTCAAAAGACGGTTATGTAAAGGAACGTTTTTATTTGAAAATGGTCTCATGCAAATGCCCCCCTCAATGTTTCAGATAAGAGAGCCAAAGTGCCTGTGCAAAAATCCACACTATGTCTTGGCCACACGTGCATGTGACAGGAAGTGCGCAAGACTGTACATTGCCTTAAAACTACCAAAGCTCAGTGCCCTTAATGTCCACTAAACCCACACCATCTCGAACAACGCTGTGGTATTCAAGCGTATCCCATCATGCATCGTGTTTGGAGACTTGCATGCCCCGAAACCACAAGATGTTAAGGAACATATGGTAACACTATTTTGATGGTCATTTGCACAGTCATAGAATCGCGTATACTAAATGAGGCAAGGGCGGTTGAGATATCCCCTGATATGATTGTGAAGCAGTATGGGTGTACAGTAGTACAAATGAAAATGCCTCAGTGGTCATGATATTCACCAGGAATTTCTCTGTTAAACAATTGTAACAAACCTTGAGCTTTCACTAGCGGTCTTTAAAAAGGTTCATGATTTAAAACTCCCTATTGAAAAAGTTAATAACTTCAGGAACCCTATGGTTGCATGCTACATGGGACTTGAAAAAAGTACAGGACGACTTTCAGGTTCACCACATTGGCAGAATGAGGCACTTTTTCAAAGCCTAAAGTAGTTAAACCAGACATGCAGCAAAATGACAAGTCGGGTACAACAAAGGATTGATTTGTCAGTTTTATTAAGAAGCTCTCTTTTGCCCTTGAACCATTACAGGACCAAGTAAGGCCTTGCCTTCCCACTGAATGCCTAGAGAAGAAAAAAGCCAAGTTGAAGCACTTGAATCAAAAGCAACCTTAGAAAGAGCAAACACTACCAACCTCCATAGGGAGAAGCAGCAGCAAATTCACCATCAGGACCACATGTTGAGTCACAGCAACCACAAACTTGGTTGTTTCCATCAGCAGCAAACCACCTGCAACAAAGACATGGAACCTTCAACATGAGAAAAGTGAACTTAATGCTCCCCCTCAAAAAAATAAAAACCCACATACCCATTGGCAAAGGAACAGGATTTGCGCTGAGCGTCACTTGGTGCAGAAGCAATAGTTGCCTTCAGAATACATGTTATGTAGATCTGCAAGGGATGACAGACAAGTCACAAAACCAAAGCAGATGGGAGGAGAAGTCAAGTGAACTCATATTTGTAGTACATACAGAAGGACTGTTGCCCTCCTGGAACATAAATGCCTCCAGCTGGAACTGGATCTTGTCAACCTGGGACCGAGGCATGAAGCGGGAGCTGGAAGCTGTAGCTTTGGCATCCACAAAGCACCTGACGACAAAACAATCACAAAGAGCAACTCATGAATGTCAACTGTAGAGCATCAAGCAACTAGACCTTACCCATGACTGTGGTTACAAAAGGCCATGACCTTACCCGTGATTCTCAATCAAGGAATATCTTGGAAGGGAGTTCACATCAGGTACTTGAGTGGCCACACAGCGGTCCACAAACACACGCAGAGGCACATGATTGTACTGCTTAACAGATGCCTCGATGTTAATAACGTCACCCAGGAAATAGGAGTATGAAGGCCTCTGATAGGACCAATCATCTACACAAGATAAACAATTTAGGCACAGCCACAATAGCAAGGGTAAAGGTTTATTTTATTGAAAGAAAAACATGTACCAACCCATCATGATCTTCAGGGAGAACACCAAGACTTCTCCACCAGCCTCTGTTGAGGCATACGGGACCCATGTTGGCCTCAAGGCATCACTGCTTACACTTTGGAGCCTGCGGTTCATGAAAGTACCCATTAAAATGGTCTCCCAGTTGCACGGGAAAGTGCAGAAAGTCACACAGACCCCCTACCTTTGATAATGGCATTGAACACCAACAATTGCACCATCGGCGCGGGTAATCGGAGTACCTGCAAGCGCCTCAGGGGTGTAGGTAAGAGAGAAGGTGTAGACTAGCTCATCCTCACTCATCTGTAAAAAGACTGTGGTTACCAAGAGGGTCATCCCAAAGACCTTCCATACACCAAGACCATGCACTCATATTGCTATGAATGGGAGAAGGTGCACTGCAATATGGTGGAATTCCTAAAGAGCAAAACCACCACCAACTAGTAAAGTTCTTCACACGTCACCACAACTGCCCTCAGAAGCTCAGGTGTTTCCAGAGATGGTCAATGTTTTGGAGACATGCACTAAGGATTGAACATTTTGCTGTTCCAGGGTAAAAACTAGCTTTACCACTATTAAGTGTACAAGATTTGTTGTTCTTGTTTCTTAAGCTGCTTTCATACCATTTATGGGATGGTTTACATCAGATGTTGGTTTGAAGGGTTATTTAAAGGCAAGCAGCTTGACAACTCAGGATTTACCCAGTCAAATAGGTCTTAGCTAACCTGGCATTGTAAAACCAAGTGAACTGACTTTGCGTGAAAAGGTCCTCTGCCTCAAATAACCCATTAAGATGTATCGGTTCTTACCATCAGCACGCTGTTGCAGTCCTGTAATTCATAATCAAAGAAGAGCACTCTTGACCCAGGTACCTGACCAACAACAGGACATCCGCCTAAAGACAGACCAGTTGGCTGGATCAACTGGCCATTGCTGAAAAAGTCCTGCTGGACCTCTACGAGAACCCGGTTCTCGCCACATTGAACCGCTACGCTGCTGGGAGTCACGGGTTGCCTCAACTGGAAGTCCACCGCCAACTCGCTCGGCTCCTCGAGAACCATGGGATACCTCCAATCCAAAGGCTTCACTGGACCCTGCAACAGCTGCTTCTCCTGAAGGCCAAAAGGATCCTGCGCAAGGCTTCTGGAAGCTGGATCTGATTTTGGCCCCATGCTTCTCGGACTATGACTGTACCTCAAACTTCCCAAGACATCAGGCAGATCAAATGCAACGATCACAACCACCACTAAGACAACATTCAGGAACCCCATTCTAACCAATTTTGACACAAACACCAGCGCTTGGCTTTGCCATTTTGTACAGCTTTGAGTTAAGGTGGCTCCACCCCTTTCACCTTAATTGATTATCCTTGATTCTCCTCTGGACCTGCAGAGTGTATGCATTTTGGGGACACGCCACTCTGCCCCTTTTTTATGCGCCTGTCCAAATACCCACACTCGCTGTCTTTGTACTTCATCACTTGTCTACTTCTGATCTTTGATCCATGTGTTCAAGTGGGCTTGAAGACCGCAAGTGTGTGTAGAACGTTTGACTACCCAATGGGACACGCTTTTAGTTTAGCAAAAATGCAAGTTTACAGAGCTTTATTTAGACATTTTGATTTCACGTACTTTCCATTTTAAATTAAACTTATAAATGGCTGTTCAGTAGTCTCTATGTAACAAAAGACACAATTTAAAAATTGTGATGTTTGTCCCTCTGGGGTCTGAGGTGTTTTCTGGGCCCTGGAGGTGTTCTGACATTTGTGCTTATTTCTGTTACTTGTAACATTTTCATTGCTAAAGTCTGATTACACTGTATTCAGCACAAACTCTGCTACAATAATATGTGAGCAGCATGTACAGTTGTGGTCAGAATTAATGGCACCCCTGGTAAATATTATCAAAAATGGCTGTAAAAAATAAATCTGCATTGTTTATCCTTTTCATCTTTCATTCAAAAAATTAGCAAACATCTAACCTTTCATTGAAGTAAAAGAATGGAAACTGGGGGGGGAAATCACATTATGAAATAAATGTTTTTCTCCAAAACGCGTTGGCCACAATTTTTGGCACCCCAAGAATTTTTTATGAGTAAAATATTTCTGAAATATATTCCCATTAATAATTACCTTTTTTTTTTAGCACACCAGGGTGTGTAGGAACACGAAATTGTCAAGCTATGACTTCTTATTTCAAAGACTTCTAAATATGAGGAAACACAAAGGCCAAATTCCCTTAATCATCCATCACAATGAGTAAAACCAAAGAATATAGTTCTGATGTGCAACAAAAGATTGTTGAGCATCAAGGAGCTGTAAGAAAATAGCTGAAGAATTGAAAATCCCCATCTTGACCATCAGGGCAATAATTAAGAAGTTCCAATCAACTAAAGATGTTACGAATCTGCCAGGAAGAGGACGTGTGTCTATATTGTCTTAATGCATGGTGAGGAGGAAAGTTTGAGTGGCCAAAGACTCTCCAAGGATCACAGATGCAGAATTGCAAAGATTACTTGAGTCTTGGGAGTCAGAAAGCCTAAACAAATATATCAAACAACCCCTACATCACCACATGTTGTTTGGGAGGGTTTCAGTTGTCAGACATGACTGGAACTTCAAAAGGGACCGGATTCTATGGTCAGATGAAACAAAAAAAAGAAGGTATTTTTGGCAGCAAACCCACCCGATGTGTTCGGTGCAAACATGGATAAAAAGTACCCCATGCATACGGTTAAAAATACAGCTGGATCTTATATGTTGTGGGCCAATTTTTTTGCTGGAGGTCCTGGACATCTTGTTCAGATACATGGCATTATGGATTCTAGCAAATACCAACAGATAAAAAATCTAAACCTGACTGCCTCTGCTAGAAATCTTATAATGGTCCCTGTTTGGATCTTCCATCAGGACAACGGTCCAAAACAAACATCAAAATCAACACAAAAATGGGTAACTGAGCACGAAATGGCGCTTCCGCCATTACCGTCCCAGTCCCCTAAACTGAACCCAAGAAAATGAATGGGGTGAACTGAAGACAAGAAGCGTCGACATGAACTTGTGAATCTGAAGGATCTGGAGAGATTCTGTATGGAGGAATGGTCTCTGATCTCTTATCAGTTGTTCTCCAAACTCATCAGGCATTATAGAAGAAAACTCAGAGCTGTTATCTGGGCAAAAGGAGATTGCAAAAGGTATTTAATAACAGGGAGCCAATAATTATGGCCAGCGTGTTTTGGAGAAAAGCATTTATTTCATAATGTGATTTACCCCCCACTTTCAATTATTTTACTTCAATGAAAGGTTCGATTTTTGCACATTTTTGAATGAAAGATCAAAAGGATAAACACTGCAGATTAATTTTAAACCCATTTTTGATCATATGTGACCCTAGATCACAAAACCAGTCTTAAGTAGCACGGGTATATTTGTGGCAATAGCCAACAAAACACCGAATGGGTCAAAATGATCAATTTTTCTTTTATGCCAAAAATCATTAGGATATTAAAGGTCCCGTTCTTCGTGGTTTTTTGAAGCTTTGATTGTGTTTACAGTGTGCAATATAACATGTGTTCATGTTTCGCGTGTAAAAAAACACAGTATTTTTCACACAATTTACTTATCTGTATACCGCTGTTTTCACTGACCAAAAAACGGCCCGATGACTTCCTTGTTCTATGAGGTCCCTCCTTCAGAAATACGTAACGAGTTCTGATTGTGCCAGCGGTTCCTGTGTTGTGATTCGACAGCAGCTTATCGCACGTTGCCCTGGAAAGGTCACGCCTCTTACCATAAATTGGAGATGCATGCGCTGATTGTTATTGTAAAAATGTCAAAACATATTACCTTATCAATTTGAGCCGGAATCAGACCCGGAGAACATAGATGAAGAGAATCGATTAGAACCTGTTCAAACACGACTTTTGCAGGATGTTTCACAGTGGTAAGCTGTTTATTTAGTAGTTGTCATACTTTTAATTGGTTAAATTGTAATGTTAAATGTTACAAACCGTTATAAAAGCTTGTGGTATATGGTTTTGTCCGTGTGTCGAATTAACGATGGTGTTGTTGATTTTTTTAAATAAGTCCATTGTTTATTCCTACCTTAGTTACGCGTGTGCACGAGTTTTGATTAGTAATATATGTTTTATAGGTGTACATGTGGTAACTGTGACAAAATGCCAACGGAGGTTGAAAACATCTGCTGCAAAGAAATACAAAAAGTACTGTCACCCTTTCCTGATTAAATATTTTTTTGTTGTGTATAGTTCTTTTGAAATTGTTTTCATCCAAACAACTTTATATAAATACACTATTTTTACCATGAATATAGCCTTAAAGCTGCCATGTTGTGTGAAAGAAATCGTTGCCATGCATTACAATAATTTATTTATTAAAAGCTGAATGTTATGTGACTGCACATTAAATTATTACTGCCTCACATCAATGTATAGGTTTGTTGATGAATGATGCAGATTAAACATAAATTGTAACCATTGATCTCTAAGCACAGCGTCCCTAGGAAGGCCAAACAAAGGTGAATTGACTCCGGCATGAAAATAACAGCGTCTCGACGACATGGCGACAAACACACTCTTCAAACAAAACTCTTCCTCTTCTCTGTGGGAGTGCAACAAGACCACGCCCCCTTTTTTGTGTATTCCTGTGGGCGGAGATTAGTCAAAAAACTTTTCTAGTTACGTCATTCAAAACGGAAGTAGAAGGATGTAGTCCAAACCGGCCGTTCGCTGTAGGCTTTGAAAGGGGACTTCTGTTAAATAAAATATCTCGCTAGGCATTGAACTTTGAGCTTTATAATTTTACAGGTATTATTTATGCTCTAACAGCAACATTACACACTAAAGTTTGAAAAACGGAATCGCGAAGAACGGGACCTTTAAGTAAAGATCATGTTCCATGAAGATATTAGTAAATTTCCTACCTTAAATCAAAATTTTATTTTTGTATGTGGATGCAGCACAATCGCCAACAGAAATGGAAACCTTTAAAGGTGATTTTCTCAATGTTTAGATTTTTTTGTACCCACAGATTCCCGATTTCAAATAGTCGTATCTCGGCCAAATATTGTCCTATCGTAACAAACCATACATGAATGGAAAGCTTATTTAATCATTTTCATGTGATATATAAATCAATTTAAAAAAAATGGACACATAAGACTGCTTTTGTGGTCCAGGGTCACATATTTACCAGGGGTGCACTTTATTCTGACCACAACTGTATGTAAAAGTTTGTCGTTTTGAGAAAATTACGTTTATGCATGGTTTGCACTCAGGCGGCAGCAATTTGAAGATACGATTCTTATGGCAAGACATGCATTATCACTTATAGTTAGCGTGTTGTTGCATAAATTTCACATTGTACTATTTGAACTGGGTTCAGACTAAAATGTATGAAATTGACAGAAACGTTGAAATATGAACTATTTTTCAAAAGTTAGCTTTTTTTAGGCCCCCAAAAGACGGTTATGTAAATGAACGTTTTTATTTGAAAATGGTCTCATGCAAATGCCCCCCTCAATGTTTCAGATAAGAGAGCCAAAGTGCCTGTGCAAAAATCCACACTTATGTCTCGGCCACACGTGCATGTGACAGGAAGTGCGCAAGACTGTACATTGCCTTAAAACTACCAAAGCTCAGTGCCCTTAATGTCCACTAAACCCACACTATCTCGAACAACGCTGTGGTATTCAAGCGTATCCCATCATGCATCGTGTTTGGAGACTTGCATGCCCCGAAACCACAAGATGTTAAGGAACATATGGTAACACTATTTTGATGGTCATTTGCACAGTCATAGAATCGCGTATACTAAATGAGGCAAGGGCGGTTGAGATATCCCCTGATATGATTGTGAAGCAGTATGGGTGTACAGTAGTACAAATGAAAATGCCTCAGTGGTCATGATATTCACCAGGAATTTCTCTGTTAAACAATTGTAACAAACCTTGAGCTTTCACTAGCGGTCTTTAAAAAGGTTCATGATTTAAAACTCCCTATTGAAAAAGTTAATAACTTCAGGAACCCTATGGTTGCATGCTACATGGGACTTGAAAAAAGTACAGGACGACTTTCAGGTTCACCACATTGGCAGAATGAGGCACTTTTTCAAAGCCTAAAGTAGTTAAACCAGACATGCAGCAAAATGACAAGTCGGGTACAACAAAGGATTGATTTGTCAGTTTTATTAAGAAGCTCTCTTTTGCCCTTGAACCATTACAGGACCAAGTAAGGCCTTGCCTTCCCACTGAATGCCTAGAGAAGAAAAAAAGCCAAGTTGAAGCACTTGAATCAAAAGCAACCTTAGAAAGAGCAAACACTACCAACCTCCATAGGGAGAAGCAGCAGCAAATTCACCATCAGGACCACATGTTGAGTCACAGCAACCACAAACTTGGTTGTTTCCATCAGCAGCAAACCACCTGCAACAAAGACATGGAACCTTCAACATGAGAAAAGTGAACTTAATGCTCCCCCTCAAAAAAATAAAAACCCACATACCCATTGGCAAAGGAACAGGATTTGCGCTGAGCGTCACTTGGTGCAGAAGCAATAGTTGCCTTCAGAATACATGTTATGTAGATCTGCAAGGGATGACAGACAAGTCACAAAACCAAAGCAGATGGGAGGAGAAGTCAAGTGAACTCATATTTGTAGTACATACAGAAGGACTGTTGCCCTCCTGGAACATAAATGCCTCCAGCTGGAACTGGATCTTGTCAACCTGGGACCGAGGCATGAAGCGGGAGCTGGAAGCTGTAGCTTTGGCATCCACAAAGCACCTGACGACAAAACAATCACAAAGAGCAACTCATGAATGTCAACTGTAGAGCATCAAGCAACTAGACCTTACCCATGACTGTGGTTACAAAAGGCCATGACCTTACCCGTGATTCTCAATCAAGGAATATCTTGGAAGGGAGTTCACATCAGGTACTTGAGTGGCCACACAGCGGTCCACAAACACACGCAGAGGCACATGATTGTACTGCTTAACAGATGCCTCGATGTTAATAACGTCACCCAGGAAATAGGAGTATGAAGGCCTCTGATAGGACCAATCATCTACACAAGATAAACAATTTAGGCACAGCCACAATAGCAAGGGTAAAGGTTTATTTTATTGAAAGAAAAACATGTACCAACCCATCATGATCTTCAGGGAGAACAGCAAGACTTCTCCACCAGCCTCTGTTGAGGCATACGGGACCCATGTTGGCCTCAAGGCATCACTGCTTACACTTTGGAGCCTGCGGTTCATGAAAGTACCCATTAAAATGGTCTCCCAGTTGCACGGGAAAGTGCAGAAAGTCACACAGACCCCCTACCTTTGATAATGGCATTGAACACCAACAATTGCACCATCGGCGCGGGTAATCGGAGTACCTGCAAGCGCCTCAGGGGTGTAGGTAAGAGAGAAGGTGTAGACTAGCTCATCCTCACTCATCTGTAAAAAGACTGTGGTTACCAAGAGGGTCATCCCAAAGACCTTCCATACACCAAGACCATGCACTCATATTGCTATGAATGGGAGAAGGTGCACTGCAATATGGTGGAATTCCTAAAGAGCAAAACCACCACCAACTAGTAAAATTCTTCACACGTCACCACAACTGCCCTCAGAAGCTCAGGTGTTTCCAGAGATGGTCAATGTTTTGGAGACATGCACTAAGGATTGAACATTTTGCTGTTCCAGGGTAAAAACTAGCTTTACCACTATTAAGTGTACAAGATTTGTTGTTCTTGTTTCTTAAGCTGCTTTCATACCATTTATGGGATGGTTTACATCAGATGTTGGTTTGAAGGGTTATTTAAAGGCAAGCAGCTTGACAACTCAGGATTTACCCAGTCAAATAGGTCTTAGCTAACCTGGCATTGTAAAACCAAGTGAACTGACTTTGCGTGAAAAGGTCCTCTGCCTCAAATAACCCATTAAGATGTATCGGTTCTTACCATCAGCACGCTGTTGCAGTCCTGTAATTCATAGTCAAAGAAGAGCACTCTTGACCCAGGTACCTGACCAACAACAGGACATCCGCCTAAAGACAGACCAGTTGGCTGGATCAACTGGCCATTGCTGAAAAAGTCCTGCTGGACCTCTACGAGAACCCGGTTCTCGCCACATTGAACCGCTACGCTGCTGGGAGTCACGGGTTGCCTCAACTGGAAGTCCACCGCCAACTCGCTCGGCTCCTCGAGAACGATGGGATACCTCCAATCCAAAGGCTTCACTGGACCCTGCAACAGCTGCTTCTCCTGAAGGCCAAAAGGATCCTGCGCAAGGCTTCTGGAAGCTGGATCTGATTTTGGCCCCATGCTTCTCGGACTATGACTGTACCTCAAACTTCCCAAGACATCAGGCAGATCAAATGCAACGATCACAACCACCACTAAGACAACATTCAGGAACCCCATTCTAACAAATTTTGACACAAACACCAGCGCTTGGCTTTGCCATTTTGTACAGCTTTGAGTTAAGGTGGCTCCACCCCTTTCACCTTAATTGATTATCCTTGATTCTCCTCTGGACCTGCAGAGTGTATGCATTTTGGGGACACGCCACTCTGCCCCTTTTTTATGCGCCTGTCCAAATACCCACACTTGCTGTCTTTGTACTTCATCACTTGTCTACTTCTGATCTTTGATCCATGTGTTCAAGTGGGCTTGAAGACCGCAAGTGTGTGTAGAACGTTTGACTACCCAATGGGACACGCTTTTAGTTTAGCAAAAATGCAAGTTTACAGAGCTTTATTTAGACATTTTGATTTCACGTACTTTCCATTTTAAATTAAACTTATAAATGGCTGTTCAGTAGTCCCTATGTAACAAAAGACACAATTTAAAAATTGTGATGTTTGTCCCTCTGGGGTCTGAGGTGTTTTCTGGGCCCTGGAGGTGTTCTGACATTTGTGCTTATTTCTGTTACTTGTAACATTTTCATTGCTAAAGTCTGATTACACTGTATTCAGCACAAACTCTGCTACAATAATATGTGAGCAGCATGTACAGTTGTGGTCAGAATTAATGGCACCCCTGGTAAATATTATCAAAAATGGCTGTAAAAAAATAAATCTGCATTGTTTATCCTTTTCATCTTTCATTCAAAAAATTAGCAAACATCTAACCTTTCATTGAAGTAAAAGAATGGAAACTGGGGGGGGAAATCACATTATGAAATAAATGTTTTTCTCCAAAACGCGTTGGCCACAATTTTTGGCACCCCAAGAATTTTTTATGAGTAAAATATTTCTGAAATATATTCCCATTAATAATTACCTTTTTTTTTTAGCACACCAGGGTGTGTAGGAACACGAAATTGTCAAGCTATGACTTCTTATTTCAAAGACTTTTAAATATGAGGAAACACAAAGGCCAAATTCCCTTAATCATCCATCACAATGAGTAAAACCAAAGAATATAGTTCTGATGTGCAACAAAAGATTGTTGAGCATCAAGGAGCTGTAAGAAAATAGCTGAAGAATTGAAAATCCCCATCTTGACCATCAGGGCAATAATTAAGAAGTTCCAAACAACTAAAGATGTTACGAATCTGCCAGGAAGAGGACGTGTGTCTATATTGTCTTAATGCATGGTGAGGAGGAAAGTTTGAGTGGCCAAAGACTCTCCAAGGATCACAGATGCAGAATTGCAAAGATTACTTGAGTCTTGGGAGTCAGAAAGCCTAAACAAATATATCAAACAACCCCTACATCACCACATGTTGTTTGGGAGGGTTTCAGTTGTCAGACATGACTGGAACTTCAAAAGGGACCGGATTCTATGGTCAGATGAAACAAAAAAAAGAAGGTATTTTTGGCAGCAAACCCACCCGATGTGTTCGGTGCAAACATGGATAAAAAGTACCCCATGCATACGGTTAAAAATACAGCTGGATCTTATATGTTGTGGGCCAATTTTTTTGCTGGAGGTCCTGGACATCTTGTTCAGATACATGGCATTATGGATTCTAGCAAATACCAACAGATAAAAAATCTAAACCTGACTGCCTCTGCTAGAAATCTTATAATGGTCCCTGTTTGGATCTTCCATCAGGACAACGGTCCAAAACAAACATCAAAATCAACACAAAAATGGGTAACTGAGCACAAAATGGCGCTTCCGCCATTACCGTCCCAGTCCCCTAAACTGAACCCAAGAAAATGAATGGGGTGAACTGAAGACAAGAAGCGTCGACATGAACTTGTGAATCTGAAGGATCTGGAGAGATTCTGTATGGAGGAATGGTCTCTGATCTCTTATCAGTTGTTCTCCAAACTCATCAGGCATTATAGAAGAAAACTCAGAGCTGTTATCTGGGCAAAAGGAGATTGCAAAAGGTATTTAATAACAGGGAGCCAATAATTATGGCCAGCGTGTTTTGGAGAAAAGCATTTATTTCATAATGTGATTTACCCCCCACTTTCAATTATTTTACTTCAATGAAAGGTTCGATTTTTGCACATTTTTGAATGAAAGATCAAAAGGATAAACACTGCAGATTAATTTTAAACCCATTTTTGATCATATGTGACCCTAGATCACAAAACCAGTCTTAAGTAGCACGGGTATATTTGTGGCAATAGCCAACAAAACACCGAATGGGTCAAAATGATCAATTTTTCTTTTATGCCAAAAATCATTAGGATATTAAAGGTCCCGTTCTTCGTGGTTTTTTGAAGCTTTGATTGTGTTTACAGTGTGCAATATAACATGTGTTCATGTTTCGCGTGTAAAAAAACACAGTATTTTTCACACAATTTACTTATCTGTATACCGCTGTTTTCACTGACCAAAAAACGGCCCGATGACTTCCTTGTTCTATGAGGTCCCTCCTTCAGAAATACGTAACGAGTTCTGATTGTGCCAGCGGTTCCTGTGTTGTGATTCGACAGCAGCTTATCGCACGTTGCCCGGAAAGGTCACGCCTCTTACCATAAATTGGAGATGCATGCGCTGATTGTTATTGTAAAAATGTCAAAACATATTACCTTATCAATTTGAGCCGGAATCAGACCCGGAGAACATAGATGAAGAGAATCGATTAGAACCTGTTCAAACACGACTTTTGCAGGATGTTTCACAGTGGTAAGCTGTTTATTTAGTAGTTGTCATACTTTTAATTGGTTAAATTGTAATGTTAAATGTTACAAACCGTTATAAAAGCTTGTGGTATATGGTTTTGTCCGTGTGTCGAATTAACGATGGTGTTGTTGATTTTTTTAAATAAGTCCATTGTTTATTCCTACCTTAGTTACGCGTGTGCACGAGTTTTGATTAGTAATATATGTTTTATAGGTGTACATGTGGTAACTGTGACAAAATGCCAACGGAGGTTGAAAACATCTGCTGCAAAGAAATACAAAAAGTACTGTAACACCTCCTGATTAAATATTTTTTTGTTGTGTATAGTTCTTTTGAAATTGTTTTCATCCAAACAACTTTATATAAATACACTATTTTTACCATGAATATAGCCTTAAAGCTGCCATGTTGTGTAAAAGAAATCGTTGCCATGCATTACAATAATTTATTTATTAAAAGCTGAATGTTATGTGACTGCACATTAAATTATTACTGCCTCACATCAATGTATAGGTTTGTCGATGAATGATGCAGATTAAACATAAATTGTAACCATTGATCTCTAAGCACAGCGTCCCTAGGAAGGCCAAACAAAGGTGAATTGACTCCGGCATGAAAATAACAGCGTCTCGACGACATGGCGACAAACACACTCTACAAACAAAACTCTTCCTCTTCTCTGTGGGAGCGCAACAAGACCACGCCCCCTTTTTTGTGTATTCCTGTGGGCGGAGATTAGTCAAAAAACTGTTCTAGTTACGTCATTAAAAACGGAAGTAGAAGGATGTAGTCCAAACCGGCCGTTCGCTGTAGGCTTTGAAAGGGGACTTCTGTTAAATAAAATATCTCGCTAGGCATTGAACTTTGAGCTTTATAATTTTACAATTATTATTTATGCTCTAACAGCAACATTACACACTAAAGTTTGAAAAACGGAATCGCGAAGAACGGGACCTTTAAGTAAAGATCATGTTCCATGAAGATATTAGTAAATTTCCTACCTTAAATCAAAATTATATTTTTGTATTTGGATGCAGCACAATCGCCAACAGAAATAGAAACCTTTAAAGGTGATTTTTCTCAATGTTTAGATTTTTTTGTACCCACAGATTCCCGATTTCAAATAGTCGTATCTCGGCCAAATGTTGTCCTATCCTAACAAACCCTACATGAATGGAAAGCTTATTTAATCATTTTCATGTGATATATAAATCTCAATTTGAAAAAATGGACACATAAGACTGCTTTTGTGGTCCAGGGTCACATATTTACCAGGGGTGCACTTTATTCTGACCACAACTGTATGTAAAAGTTTGTCGTTTTGAGAAAATTACGTTTATGCATGGTTTGCACTGGATTTACCTCAGGCGGCAGCAATTTGAAGATACGATTCTTATGGCAAGACATGCATTATCACTTATAGTTAGCGTGTTGTTGCATAAATTTCACATTGTACTATTTGAACTGGGTTCAGACTAAATGTATGAAATTGACAGAAACGTTGAAATATTAACTATTTTTCAAAAGTTAGCTTTTTTTAGGCCCCCAAAAGACGGTTATGTAAATGAACGTTTTTATTTGAAAATGGTCTCATGCAAATGCCCCCCTCAATGTTTCAGATAAGAGAGCCAAAGTGCCTGTGCAAAAATCCACACTTTATGTCTCGGCCACACGTGCATGTGACAGGAAGTGCGCAAGACTGTACATTGCCTTAAAACTACCAAAGCTCAGTGCCCTTAATGTCCACACCATCTCGAACAACGCTGTGGTATTCAAGCGTATCCCATCATGCATCGTGTTTGGAGACTTGCATGCCCCGAAACCACAAGATGTTAAGGAACATATGGTAACACTATTTTGATGGTCATTTGCACAGTCATAGAATCGCGTATACTAAATGAGGCAAGGGCGGTTGAGATATCCCCTGATATGATTGTGAAGCAGTATGGGTGTACAGTAGTACAAATGAAAATGCCTCAGTGGTCATGATATTCACCAGGAATTTCTCTGTTAAACAATTGTAACAAACCTTGAGCTTTCACTAGCGGTCTTTAAAAAGGTTCATGATTTAAAACTCCCTATTGAAAAAGTTAATAACTTCAGGAACCCTATGGTTGCATGCTACATGGGACTTGAAAAAAGTACAGGACGACTTTCAGGTTCACCACATTGGCAGAATGAGGCACTTTTTCAAAGCCTAAAGTAGTTAAACCAGACATGCAGCAAAATGACAAGTCGGGTACAACAAGGATTGATTTGTCAGTTTTATTAAGAAGCTCTCTTTTGCCCTTGAACCATTACAGGACCAAGTAAGGCCTTGCCTTCCCACTGAATGCCTAGAGAAGAAAAAAGCCAAGTTGAAGCACTTGAATCAAAAGCAACCTTAGAAAGAGCAAACACTACCAACCTCCATAGGGAGAAGCAGCAGCAAATTCACCATCAGGACCACATGTTGAGTCACAGCAACCACAAACTTGGTTGTTTCCATCAGCAGCAAACCACCTGCAACAAAGACATGGAACCTTCAACATGAGAAAAGTGAACTTAATGCTCCCCCTCAAAAAAATAAAACCCACATACCCATTGGCAAAGGAACAGGATTTGCGCTGAGCGTCACTTGGTGCAGAAGCAATAGTTGCCTTCAGAATACATGTTATGTAGATCTGCAAGGGATGACAGACAAGTCACAAAACCAAAGCAGATGGGAGGAGAAGTCAAGTGAACTCATATTTGTAGTACATACAGAAGGACTGTTGCCCTCCTGGAACATAAACGCCTCCAGCTGGAACTGGATCTTGTCAACCTGGGACCGAGGCATGAAGCGGGAGCTGGAAGCTGTAGCTTTGGCATCCACAAAGCACCTGACGACAAAACAATCACAAAGAGCAACTCATGAATGTCAACTGTAGAGCATCAAGCAACTAGACCTTACCCATGACTGTGGTTACAAAAGGCCATGACCTTACCCGTGATTCTCAATCAAGGAATATCTTGGAAGGGAGTTCACATCAGGTACTTGAGTGGCCACACAGCGGTCCACAAACACACGCAGAGGCACATGATTGTACTGCTTAACAGATGCCTCGATGTTAATAACGTCACCCAGGAAATAGGAGTATGAAGGCCTCTGATAGGACCAATCATCTACACAAGATAAACAATTTAGGCACAGCCACAATAGCAAGGGTAAAGGTTTATTTTATTGAAAGAAAAACATGTACCAACCCATCATGATCTTCAGGGAGAACACCAAGACTTCTCCACCAGCCTCTGTTGAGGCATACGGGACCCATGTTGGCCTCAAGGCATCACTGCTTACACTTTGGAGCCTGCGGTTCATGAAAGTACCCATTAAAATGGTCTCCCAGTTGCACGGGAAAGTGCAGAAAGTCACACAGACCCCCTACCTTTGATAATGGCATTGAACACCAACAATTGCACCATCGGCGCGGGTAATCGGAGTACCTGCAAGCGCCTCAGGGGTGTAGGTAAGAGAGAAGGTGTAGACTAGCTCATCCTCACTCATCTGTAAAAAGACTGTGGTTACCAAGAGGGTCATCCCAAAGACTTCCATACACCAAGACCATGCACTCATATTGCTATGAATGGGAGAAGGTGCACTGCAATATGGTGGAATTCCTAAAGAGCAAAACCACCACCAACTAGTAAAATTCTTCACACGTCACCACAACTGCCCTCAGAAGCTCAGGTGTTTCCAGAGATGGTCAATGTTTTGGAGACATGCACTAAGGATTGAACATTTTGCTGTTCCAGGGTAAAAACTAGCTTTACCACTATTAAGTGTACAAGATTTGTTGTTCTTGTTTCTTAAGCTGCTTTCATACCATTTATGGGATGGTTTACATCAGATGTTGGTTTGAAGGGTTATTTAAAGGCAAGCAGCTTGACAACTCAGGATTTACCCAGTCAAATAGGTCTTAGCTAACCTGGCATTGTAAAACCAAGTGAACTGACTTTGCGTGAAAAGGTCCTCTGCCTCAAATAACCCATTAAGATGTATCGGTTCTTACCATCAGCACGCTGTTGCAGTCCTGTAATTCATAATCAAAGAAGAGCACTCTTGACCCAGGTACCTGACCAACAACAGGACATCCGCCTAAAGACAGACCAGTTGGCTGGATCAACTGGCCATTGCTGAAAAAGTCCTGCTGGACCTCTACGAGAACCCGGTTCTCGCCACATTGAACCGCTACGCTGCTGGGAGTCACGGGTTGCCTCAACTGGAAGTCCACCGCCAACTCGCTCGGCTCCTCGAGAACCATGGGATACCTCCAATCCAAAGGCTTCACTGGACCCTGCAACAGCTGCTTCTCCTGAAGGCCAAAAGGATCCTGCGCAAGGCTTCTGGAAGCTGGATCTGATTTTGGCCCCATGCTTCTCGGACTATGACTGTACCTCAAACTTCCCAAGACATCAGGCAGATCAAATGCAACGATCACAACCACCACTAAGACAACATTCAGGAACCCCATTCTAACCAATTTTGACACAAACACCAGCGCTTGGCTTTGCCATTTTGTACAGCTTTGAGTTAAGGTGGCTCCACCCCTTTCACCTTAATTGATTATCCTTGATTCTCCTCTGGACCTGCAGAGTGTATGCATTTTGGGGACGCACCACTCTGCCCCTTACAACCCCTACATCACCACATGTTGTTTGGGAGGGTTCTTCATACTGGCACTTATGCCTACATCTAGCGTGACCTTTCCAACGTGATTACATAATGCCTGGCGCGTCACAGACCACCACATTATGAACAATTGTGGTTAAAAAGTATATACATTTTTATTTTTTTTTTAGAAAATGACAGATCGTTTCGCTAGATAAGACCCTATTTCTCAGCTGGGGTCGTGCAGAGCCTTTGAAACGGCATTGATTTGGACTTCAACAATTTGGTTACCGTTGAAGTCGATTGTGTGGAGAAAAATCTTGAAATGTTTTCCTCAAAAAAATTACTTCCTTTTCTGCTGAAGAAAGAAAGATATGAACATCTTGGATGGCATTGGGGTGAGTAAATTATCAGGAAATTTTCATTTTGAGGTGAACTAATTCTTTAAGGGATAAAATGATTGTTGACAGGGGGACTTTAAGCTTTAAGTGTCGGTCTCACTACACTTTTCATTCCATTGACTTCCATACGCATGCAAATGTGGGACCTGGAAATGCAAGCCCATGCAAATTTTGCTGCATTCAAAAGTTCACGAAGAGGAAGATAAAGGCAAAAATACTTAATAAATCCACTGGATAATCCACAAGAACAACAACATCCACGAAACACTGCATTGATTGTCATTATTGCATGTACTCTCATATCTTGAGTGCACTTTGATGCCTAAACACGGCCTTGGTGAGAAACAAATATATGCTGAGTATACTTGCAGCCAGACTAATTCAGTATGCTTCAAGTGTGTTAGTATTAGTTGACTTGAGAAGTGCAATTTTGGAACAACTAATTTTGTACTAAGTATATTTTAGTTGTAATTAATTGTAGTAAAGCATAACTTTAAGTGTATTTAGTGTACTTGTGTGTGCTAAATTGGAACAACTTCAAGTATACTTAGTGTACTTTAAGTGCATGTCTAGGGACTAATTACATGCTTGATTAGTGATATTAAAGTGTACTTTATCTGTGTTAGAAGTACATTACAAATGCATTACGAGTGTCTTCATACAAGCAATATACCATAAGTGTGATATACTTGAGTAAGAAGTATATTGGCTTATTCCAAATACTACAAATTGCACACTTTGTCTTTAATAACAAATACATATTCATAAACAAATATTACTTAGCTATACTTCATGCATTATATTATTGCATACTATAATGTATTTTGAAAGTATACTTTCAATGCATTGTTACAATGATCATTTTCATCACAGTTAAATATATACCTAAAATATATTTTGAAGTGAAGTGCAAATAAATAACAGAATTTTCACTTCAAGTATATTTTTCTAAAATATATTTTCAGAAAATAAACTGAAGTACAATTATTTTAAAGTGTGTTAAAATTTGCATTGTGAAAATAGGTTAACAATGTTGGTATATTGACAATGTACTATTGAAAAAGGGATTATGTTTCAAATATAATAAAGTAGTTTATTGTTTATTGTCAGACCTTCACAAACATGTTTTTAACGATAGGTTTTTATACAGGCAGCAGAAAGAGGAAACCATGTTTAATAAGCAGCAGGTTTATAGCATACAAAGGGTGTGTAAAATAATTCATTGACATTCAGTCTCTTTTCATGTTTTAATCCATATTTGTTTTTGAATTTCACTTTCATTTTTCCAGACAAGAGCATCAGGACACTGGATGTCATTTGTCAGTTAAAGTCCGGTTTTTACACGTTTCATGATGTATGAAGTCATGAAATCAGAGACCCTTGGCTACATTGAACCTTTTTTTTCTTCTTCTCAGGATCAATGATTTGAATTTGATTCTCCAAGCAATGACCGTTTAATTATTCTCGGAATAATATCGTGAGTTCCTCATCTCTGAGCGGCTCTCGTCTAGCGCCGCCTGTCGGACCTTCTGGGCATGCAGGAGAAGATACACAGTTTAAGAATTGTACCATTAAACAATTATGTTCTGATTCCAGTTCTTTAAAGGTTCTATTAAGAATTATTTTTTTTAATTATTGGAAAATAAATATATGGTCGAATGAAATGCTACTTCTTGCATCAATATAAATTCTTATTGCATATACTTCCCTTGGCTGTTGCCATATTATAAATAAAAGTATGCAAATTTTGAGAGGCATAACTGAATTAAATTAAAATACTAAGCAAAATATTTCATTTATTCATTAAATAATTTATGTAGAATGCCACTAATTAAAAAGCTCACAATGCCTTATAATAATAATGATATATAATAATAATCAACAAATGTAAATAATAAACAACCCTCACATAATCTTTAACTTCACATACTTATATAAAATACAGTCAGTATCTACACTGATCTGAGTCTCATGAGCATTGAGTTCATTAACACTATAACAGTTATGGGTTTATGGAGTCAGACATGACAAAAGTAATAACTAGAGGTCGTTAGTGAGTCAGAACAATTCATAACCGCTATGACTGATAGGTACTTTTAAATAACTAAAAAATGCAGCTGATAAAAGTCATTCATTTGTGACTACTGGCCATGCTATATGTTTCTGGAAGCGACTTATTCATAAATAGAAACTATTTATTCATGTTTCAGTCTTGTGGATGCAATATTAAGAGAGTGAGAGGCAGGTCATGTTTCTATCCAAAGTAGTGAATTTAACTTGTGCACAAAATTGGAACATCACATTAAACATTTGTGAATAAAGCAGTGTTTCCATCTCGTGTGTTCAAGAGAACAAAGTCGTCACTTCCTGCAAAACTGGTGCAGAATATCAGTAATAAACTGCAAGTACCTCTTTTCCCTCCATCATAAACGAGTGTGTCTCAGAGCGTCAGAGAAACACAGTAAACGCTGTCATGTTCTCTTTTGGGAACACACTCGTGTGTGTGTGAGTGAGTGAGTGAGTGAGTGAGTGTGTGTGTGTGTTAGTGAGTGTGTGTGTGTGTGTGTGTGAGTGAGTGATTGTGTATGTGAGTGTGTTAGAGTGAGTGTGTGTGTGTGTATGTGAGTGAGTGAGTGTGTGTGTGTGTGTGTGAGTGAGTGAGTGTGTGTGTTAGTGAGTGTGTGTGTGTGTGTGTGTGTGTGAGTGAGTGTGTGTGTGTGAGAGTGTGTGAGTGAGTGAGTGTGTGTGAGTGAGTGAGTGAGTGAGTGAGTCAGTGTGTGTGTGTGTGTGTGTGAGTGAGTCAGTGTGTGTGTGAGTGTGTGTGAGAGTGTGTGAGTGAGTGAGTGTGTGAGTGAGTGAGTGAGCGAGTGTGTGTGTGAGTGAGTGAGTGTGTGTGTGTATGTGTGTGTGTGAGTGAGTGAGTGAGTGTCTTAAGGTATTTGTTGGCTTAAAAGGTAGCAGAGTCACAGACTGGTCGAAGGAAGAGGAAACACAGAGACCCTGTTTGTCGGGGCTCCAGTCCAGGCTGGAAATGGGTTGTGTGGACAGCGTGACGTTCTGCAGGAGACTCACTGACCCGGCAACACCCATGTCCACTTCATCAGAGCCCTTCTTAGTCCTCTGGGCTGGATACTCACTGGAACAATGGAAAAGCAATGATGTATCAAAAACGCCACACTGAAGAGAAATGATGAACCACTCTTTAGTAGGGCTGTTGGAACGAATCTGAATATGAAAAAAAAAAAACTATACTATTCGAACCTTTTTTTTATATGCAATCTTGCTTTTCTCGCTGCCTTGGCTTACATGCATGTGAAAATGCAATGCTTTTGTTTCATCTGATGAACAATAACGTTTTTGAATCGTAAAACACAATTGTGCACGTTATCCACGCTGTATCATCATAACAATACTGGCAAAAAAGGTAAATGTTTAACAGCGTAAAAAGCACCCGTGAAGCGAGTGTATACTTTATTCTTCACTTGGATTTCCACTGCTCTGATATGACCATCTGATCCAGGAAAGGTCTTAACTACCTTGCCGACCAACCACATGGCACGTGGGAGTTGTGGGTCTACAAGCATAGCAATAGTTCCTGGGGAAATGTCACTCGTATCTTTACACCACTTGTAGTTTAGTGGCGTATAAAGCTTGACCAAAATTGCTCAGTTAGCACCTGGCTTTGCCTCCATCTCCGCCGCCCCATGACCTCTGTAGCTGGATATATAACAGGGGGTAATGAACTATCAGGCCGCCCCATGAGTAGGTAATTGGGCGTAACTGGGTCAAAGTCAGCTACATTGGAAGATGTGTACCCAAGAGGTTTACTGTTCAAGATCCCTTCCACTTCAATAAGCACTGTCAGGAGCACTTCCTCAGATACTGTCTGTGAGCCGATGGTGATACGAAGAGCATTCTTTACAGAGCGGATCTCTCGTTCCCAGGCACCCCCAAAGTGTGGAGCACTTGGTGGGTTGAAATGGAAAGATATTTTCTGCTTAGGCAGATGTTGTTGCAGTTGAGGGCTGAGAGATGCAAAGGCCTCTCGAAGTTCTCTTTCTCCACCATGAAAGTTTGTGCCATGGTCTGAGAATAATTCACATGGTTTGCCACGACGGGCTACAAACCTCCGCAGGGCCATTAAGAAGGAATCAGTATCTATAGAGGTAAGCAAGTCGAGGTGAACACATCTTGTGGTAAGGCACTTAAAGATTATCCCCCATCTCTTCTCACTGCGTCTGCCAATTTTGATTTGAAATGGTCCGAAACAGTCCATGCCCGTACTAAAGAAAGGTGGTTTCTGGAGTCTCAGTCTGGCTGGTGGCAGATCTGCCATCTTTGGAATGACCGGTTTGCCTTTCCACTTGCGACATTCTTTGCATAGATGTTGCTGCCTGCGGATGGCTTCGCGCCCTCTTAGCACCCAAAAGTTTCGCCGTATTTCCGCAAATACCCTCTCTGGTCCGGGGTGGCAGAGCTTGTCGTCATATTCTTTTATTAGTAGTTTGGTGACTATATGATAAGGATCTAGCACAATAGGGTGGATCACTGATGGCTCCATTCCTTCTGCACGACGAAGACGACCACCAACTCGGATTACCTGGTAAGACTCATCATATTCTGGGGCTAAGGTTAACTGCCGGCTGGTGGAGAGAATTGGTCTTTTCGCTTTGAGCAGTCTGTACTCTTCAGGGAAACTATCAATTTGTGATTTCTGAAAGAGGAGCATTTCTGCAGCCTGGTAGTCCGCTGCAGAAGGGGTTTCATTGGGGTTATGAATTTGAACGAGGTCTTTAACGAGGTCACTCCAGGAAGTATAGTTGGCCGGGTCAGGTTCGTTTCTGTTAGTAATCCACAGAAAATACCCTTTCGCTGTTCGTCTTTATCCATGGGATCTTGTATAGGAGGAGTAACTGGCCATTCCGGTTCGGGTCGGAGCAAGTATGATGGACCTTGGCTCCACCTGTTGGGTATTGATAACTCTGCAAGCATTTTACCTCGGGTAAGGTCATCAGCTGGGTTACTGTACGAGTCTACGTACCTCCAGGTATATCCAGTAGTCAGTTCCTGGATCTCTGCAATCCTCGTCCCAACGAATACTTTGAATCTGCAGGATTCGGACGTTATCCATGCAAGGACAGTTGTGGAGTCTGTCCACATGACCACTTTACTGATTTCTAAAGTGAGTTCAGCTTCAAGGAGTTTAGCAGGTTGAGCACCATTCAATGCCCCACATAATTCCAGTCGGGGAATGGTTTGTTGTCGCTTAGGAGCAACTTTAGATTTCGCCATAATGAAGGCCAACTGAACTTGGCCTTGTAGGTCTTCTGACCGTAGATAGGCGACGGACCCATACGCCTTCTCCGAAGCGTCACAGAATACATGAATCTGTCTGGTAACCGTAGACTGGTTTGATGTCACAAGACAACGAGACAGTGTAATGGTGGCCAGGTTAGGGAGTTCCCTTTCCCAGTTGTTCCAGGACTCCAGGAGATCCTCAGGCATATTAGGATCATCCCATTCTCTCTGCTTATCCCACAGTCTCTGAACCAACAATTTACCCCGTGTGGTGAATGGAAGGATAAATCCATGGGGATCATACTGAGTTGCTAATACTCTATAAATGCGACGCAGAGTACATTTTCCTGGCTTTACATGGCTGGGCTTGTAACCGAATTTGTCAGATTGACAGTGCCATTTCAATCCTAAAGTGGATTCCTGGGTGTCATTTCGGTCTTGGGATAACCACAGCTCAGTGCTGTCAGATCGTGCTTCAGTTGGCAAATGCTCAATCACGCTAGGCACATTACTTGCCCACTGACGGTGTTGGAAACCTCCAGTAGCTAGGAGTCCACACAGTCTATCAACTAGTTGTTTGGCCTCTTGTGGAGATGGAACACTCCGCAGACAATTATCTACATAGAAGTTCCTCTCAACTGTGGATCTGACCTCATCACCAGGGTCACTGTGGTCATTGACATGCCACTGCAAAGCATAAATGGCACAACACGGGCTGCAAGTTGTACCAAAGGGTAGCACCTGCCACTCAAATATGTCCGGAGGCCTGTTTCTGTCCAGGTCACGCAACACAAAGCGAAGGAGATGTTTATCTTTAGGTAGAAGGCGGACCTGGTGAAACATTCCCTTGATATCACCACTCACAGCCACAGTATACTCACGGAAGCGTAGAAGGACACCTAGCAATGATGGACCTAGAGCTGGACCAGGCAGCAGGTAGTCATTCAAAACTTGGCCTCGACACTGAAAGGAGCAGTTGAAAACGACACGGTTCTTGCCATTATGCTGAACTAGATGGTGAGGTAGGAACCATGACTCGCCCTCTTTGCTGATTTCATGGGGGAAAAGTTTTACAGCATAGCCAGCAACTTCCAGCTTCTTTATTTCTTCCTTATATGCAGCCGCTTTGACTGGATCTCTCTCAAGGCACCTTTCAGTGTTCCTTAAATTAGGTAGCACTGCTTCCATTGAGGCCTGAAGGAGTGGCATGTCCTTCTTGCGCAGTAAGGGGGTGGCATATCGATACACTTCATCAACTGATACTCTTGTGGTCTGAGTTTGTAGAAGATCTATAGCTTCTCGGTCTTGCTTTGATTGTGTGACTGACCTCTCTGATTTGATTGGAATGACATCAGCCTGCCAAAGCCTTTCCACATTTTGAAGCAACTCTGCCTGTGAAGGGATAAAAGTGGCATGTAAACACTGCTGAGTGTTAAGCGTTACCTCCAGTACACGAGCCGGACCTTGCAGAGCCCATCCCAGTCGTGTCTTAACAGCTACTGGGCCCCCTGGTGGTCCAAGGAGAACTGGCTCTATTGTGGTGATGAGATGTGGATGGTCAGCTCCGATCAACAACAATGGACGAGCCTTATGAATGGGCTGGAGTGGGAGGCCTTTCAGATGGCTGTATTTCTGCTGTAAGGTTGCCACAGGATACGAGTACTCCGCCAGGCTCAAGGGTTCAGCTGTAAAGGCATTCTGGATTTTATAACTCTTGTGTGGTTGAGTAGGTGTTGAAATTCTGAAAGACACTGCTGAACCTTTGAGTGTAGTAAGATCGTGCCTGATGGTTCTTAAGGTTAAATCCTCTGTCTTTCCTTTGAGTCCTAGCATTCTGGCTGCTGATGACAGGAGGATGGTGCGCTCAGATCCATCATCTAGTACGGCATATGTGTCCAAATTCTGCCCGTTATGCTCCAGGATAACTCTAACCACCTTCAAAAGGACTCGTTTAGAACTTGGAGGTCTGTCCAAGTGCAGTGATTTTGTGGTAGAGCTCACCAGACAAGTACCTTCATTTGCTGTCTTAACGTTGACGTCATGTAAGATCTGTAAGTGTTTGCTATTACACCTGTGTCAGGGCTTCTTTAAAGTACATTGGGCAGATCGATGTGAGCGTGCACACCTCCAGCATCTGTTGTTCCTCTTTATCCAGTCTGTGATTTGGTCTTTAGTGAGTGCTTGGAATATGGTGCACTGGCTAAGATAATGTTCTCTGTTATCACAGTATGGACAGAATCCATTGCTCTTCTCAAATTCATTTGATGGTTGCCGTACTATTTCAGGCTGAAGTTGTCTGATCTGTACCATGAAGAATTGTGGCTGGTCTGGACTTCAATCTGGGTTCTCTGTTTAAGTCAACTTTGTGTCTGACTCTGTCTCTCTGGGCTTTGTTTCCCGTAAAGCTATCATGGTCCTGACACCATGACTCAAACTTCAGCCACTTTGCCAGATCATTGAGTGTGTACATGGTACCAGGTTAATTACTGATGCTCCTTCTAAAGGCTGCACGTAGCTCTGTAGGTAATTTAGTGAGAAGTCGCGCCACATGGGAACCACAGCATAGTTCAACCTCTGCCTCTGACCCCAATGTCCTGAGGAGGCCTACTAGTGCTTGGACTTGAAGAGCAAAGCGTTCAAAGCTAACCGTGTCACCAGGTTGGATATCTGCAGAATCCATAACAGTTGCTATCTTGTTTAGAGCCAGTTGATGAGGATGGCCATATCTCTCAGTTAACGCCTCCATGGTGTCTGTATATGGGGTAAGCGAGTTCAAGAACGAGTCCGCTATCAGGCGTGCCTCCATTAGTTTCAAGTGGTCAATGAGCACCTGGTATTTAAACAGTTCATTTGCATCCTCTGGTAACAAATTTCCCAAAGCTAACTTTAGCCTGGTAAATTCACCTGGGTCTCGATGGATGAAGTCTGGTATGGTTGGCTGTGGACCACTATAAGTTGTCTCCTGTCTAGTTGAACTGGAATGCCACGCCACTGGGTTTGCTGGTGGTCTATAAGGTTGAGAATAGGAAGGAACAGATGGAATAAGAGGAGTAGAAGATGTCAGTTTTGGTTTCACCTGCCGTGAGTCCTGTTGGTTACAAGCATGTTTGAAGGAACATGATTGACTCACTACAGATGAGATTCACCCATCACTAGTAAAGGTGTCTGGGTAATGACTCCAGGCTGGGGGTGGAACGAGATGAGCCTCAATATCTGTGGCATCAAGACGGGAGTCGGAAGTCTGCGTGGGGCTGGTACTGGCTGGACTCGAGGGGCTGGTCTAGGAACAGGTTGCTCAATATCTCTGTAGACAGTTCTAGGTGAAGGTAATGGAGGTGTTGGAGCTAAGGGCTGTGGTTTAGGAAGTGAAGAAGCTAAACTTGTTTGGTTTCTCATTAGCATTTCTTGCATACCTTTCTGAATCTCCAACAGTTGTCCGATTTCCTCTTTCATTGTTTGCTGTGCTTGACAAAGCTGTCTATTCTCTCTTTCAAGGTCATACAATCTTTCCCTTGGATTCCCTAGGTATTGAATAGCTCTCCATCTGTAGTGAATAATCATCTCTTTCCCTCCACAGATCTTTGATATACCAGGGCTTTCTTCCTGGGTCTCCTGCATCTAACGAATCAGGTGTTCGGATGCCAGGCTCCTCGTCTATACTTTGATGACTGATATCGTGCCCGTGTGCCATCCTTCTATCACTGTGCTGATAATTTTCTAGCCCATGTGACTGCTGTGCCGTTAGAGAAGCTCTAGTTTGATTTGGATACTGAACTTCAAATTCTTCCAAATAGGCTGGATGGCGGACTGAACGTCTAGGACATGCACCTTGAGTCTGATATTCATCCATTCTGGTCCAGTGTAAGCACAATTATCCGGCTCGAAGGACCAATATTAATGAGTTTGCTTAGGACTGTATTTGCACTGGTTCAATATAGCTGTGCTCGCACTGGTGTGTCGGTCAGAACACAGGAGGCAGGAATCAGGAGTAACAGTTTTAATTAGGTCCAGCATGAATATTTAGCACAATGAATGGCACAGTCAGACCACAGGGCATTGAATGGCACTATCCTATTAGACATGGTATCTGAGGTAGTATGTTGTGTGGTATAGTATCATTGACGCACAACTTAAACATATCCACTTTGACCATGAAAGTAAAGTTAAGTACACATCCTGGAGAAACCCAAGTGGTAGCGTGGTAGGCTCATCAGGAACAGAAAGTGATTGACGCAATGGAGCAACAACTAATCTGATTGGTTGTTCCTTCCCAACATGAATAGTATTATAGAGGAAGATTGACAGCCCTGAACTTTGAACCGGTGTTTTTTGGACCTATGGGGATTTAACACAGGGGTGTCCTGACTTCTGCACACTGTGTTTTAAGGAAGAACATTTATTTATCTATGATACATTATTCATTTACAAAGAAAATTGGTGTCTTTAAAGGTTGGAATTTTTCTCATTTTTTAATTAAGGCATTAAGATCAATTTCCAAAAGATGATTTTTAATTCCTTTTTTTAGTCAACTTTAGCATGTGTGTGTTCACTTATGATCTATTTGTTTTTTGCAATTTCTAATTTTTTATTTGTTCTTTTTTAATTACAGCGTGTTTACTTGTCTTTAATAATGCTTGAAATATACATTAGTTAGTCTAGGCTAGTTGTTCTTCTATGGTGTTTTTAAACCACAGACAGAAGTTCCTTGTGTTAGTGTTCTTTAGCTGTTGATTTCTGTTCATGATATTCAGCTACAATTCAATGTTTTGCAATAAAAGCATGATAAACTATAAATATTTTATATAAAATGTGTATCGTAAGAGTTTCAATGTGTATCGCAAGAGTTTCAGTCTAATATACACATTCATAGCAATATGACTTCTTTCCAGTCTTCAGCCTGTCGTGCTCTTGCTCAGACGTGGACCGGCTCTGATCTCTAGTGTGGCGGCTTGAGTTCCTATCAGGATGGGGGTTGGACTTCAGGCTTCAGGTCAAGCCTCGAGCTCGAGCCTCCACCAAGGACAGCAAGTATGTTGTTTCCTGTCCAATAACAAAGATTATAAAAGCAAGTCAACTCATGAATTTTTTTTTTAAGTTGATTTACACAACAGAATTGAATTCTAGAAATTGCATCACTTATTCTGTTATTTTCCTGTTTATTACCAGGAAGCCGCTTTGAAACAATCTGTATTGTTTGAAGCGCAATATAAATGAAGATGACCTGACTATAAAAAGAACATTACAATGAACAAAAATTTGAAAACCTCACTACAAATAATCCAGAATTGAAGACAAAAGCTAATAATCCTACTCTGTCTGTTACACTTCCTCACACCTGAAATCACTGATCGAGTGAATCTCCTGAAGTTCTCCACTCTACAGTAGATCATTTCTAATCCATTTATGTCGTAAGACCTGCTCTAACGTTGGGCGTTTAGTTGGATCCAGGGTTAGGCACTGGCTAATCAGATCACTGCATTCTGTACACATTTATTAAGGAGAGAGGCTGGTTAGTCATGAACATTCGACCACTAATGTTGGCATCTATGAAAACAGCATCTGAAACATGATTAATATAAGGTAAAATGTTCTTTATCTTACTTTAAAGGTGAAGTATGTACTTTCTACTGCACTAGTGGCACATTGCCAAATTACAAAATAAAGCATATTTAAAAAAAACTAGCAAACTAGCAAACATCGCAAACGCAGCTCTTACTGGTTCGTGTGGAAGGCATGTTTCAGGTCCAACAATTAGGAATACTTTAGCTGTGTTGCATTTGTGTTTTTGAACATTTATCTTTCTGAACAGATACATGATGATGCTGTATGGTATTAAAGCATGCTTTGTAGCATCACAATGAATCTGTTCACTTTGACCAGTTCATGACCGGTTTAATCTTCGAAATTATAAATGCAGTGAATTTTGGCTTTCACTGCTACAGTAGCCACGCCGCAAACTCTCACTATACGTTAACTATATATCAAAAATTGTACATACTTCATCTTTAACTGTTTCTGTACTGAGCCTTTGCTTTATGTGTGTGTTTATCAATGTTATCAATATTATTCACTCACCGTCGGATAAGTTGGTGTTCTGAAAAGTAACTTTGGCTTCTTTGATTTCCGTTGGATTGAGAAAAGGAGGACAAGCGTTCACCATCTCGTACAGCAACACTCCTAGAGCCCAGACATTTGCTGGGACGGCGTGAAATCGAGGCTCTGTGAAGACTTCAGGTGGGCAGTAATACAACATTCCTGTAAGCAAGACATTTGTGCATTGTTGAGCAATTTTTTCAAAGCGTCAAATAATCAGTAAGTCATTACATCCAGGTTTCCACACTCCAGAAATTCTCACCGATGTAAATGTCGCCGTCATAGCCATCACTACTAAGTAGCTGTCCAGAGCCAAAGTCTATCAGCTTGAGCTCTAACGTGTCTTTCTTCAACAGGAAATTGTGCGCATGAACGTCATTGTGAAAAATGTCATGATCGATGCAGTGCTGCACTGCCTGCACAGCCTGTCGCATGATGACCCGTGCTGTTGTTTCATCCAGTTGAGGATTACGAATGATGAAGTCCAGCAAGCTCTCGCAGGTTCGGGATACTCCATCACCAGGGGTGAATTTTCGAGGGTGTTCAAACCAATCGTGTAGTTGTATGGCGTAGGGGCTTATGGGTTCTTGCCTCATCATTAGCAGCAGAGCCACTTCTGTAATGAGAGGTTCGGGATGCGCAGGCTGGAGAAAAGTAGAAGACAGAAGGTTAGCTGGGTAAAATTCTGAAGAAAACATCATTTTTAAATGCTTTTTTCTTTGATTTTGGTAGATCCGATCAACAGGGGATTTGTCTATTACATTTACACCTAATACTTCCTACGGGGTGTATTAACTACAGTAATCAGCACTTTAACAACTTTAACACATTCAGCTTTTGGACAACTTACAATATCAAGATAAAGATCGTTGCAAGTCTTGCGCATCCGCTTGATGGCAACCTGCAAAAATGAAAAAAGAAACAGCATTCAATAACAGAAAACCATACTCAAGCGCCTGACCTCTCACATTACATTTACGATTTGAGCATTCAAGTATTAAACTAAGTGTATTAAATATGTTTTGAAGTATGCAAGAGCAAAATGTTTATACAATTCAGCAAAATTGCTTTACCTTTTTGCCATCAAATTTGCGTGTCCCCTCGAACACTCTTCCGAATCCTCCTGATCCAATCATCTCTCCCGCGTTATAGAGAGACTCAAAGGAGTCTGAAAAACAATAAAGAAAATATGAGAAATATATGAGCTTGCTAGATCCTATGTTTTATATAGAAAAACTAATATGAATATTCTCTGAAAACAAGCCTCAAGATATCTTTAGTGGAAAACAAGACGATAATACTGTTTTAAAACAATGTTTGAGAAATAATGACTCAGATTTACCATGATTTGGCTCGACACCGAGGTGATCTGGATCAGAATCAGGCTCTGAGTCCAGATCTAGTGGAGTGAACGAAAGGCTCCACAACATCCACAGCTTTACTGTCAGAACAGCCGAACGAACTCTTCATAACCGTCCACACGTTCCTGAAGAACGAACCAATTCTTTCCATCTTCTTACGTTTTGTAGGTTTTTCTGAAACAAAGAGGAAAAAATATAAGCATAAACAAACATTTGAAACATCTCTGACCTCACATTTAACAATGATATTACTTCCATATTATTGTTAAATTCTTATCTTTAACATCACTGTGGCGAACAGGACGGCCGAGGGACGTGAGAGAACGGCGCGAGGCCGGTGGTGCGATTGCTAATGAGCAACACCTGTGAAGCACACCGGTCTCGCATCTCTCACGGGAGGAGCGGAAGCATAAAGGAGCGACGACGTTGATGATCGAGAGAGGAACAGGCCTGTATTTTAGTTGGTTTTGTTTTTGTATTTTACTTTAGCCAGCTGTCGTCCGCGAGGGGCTGCTGGCAGTTCCTTATGTTTATTTTCGGTAGCCAGCCAGTCGTCCGCGAGGGGCTGCTGGCGGTATTTGGTTGTTTGTTTTATTTTAATAAATTATATTTTGATTGTTTCGCCGGTTCCGCCCCCTCCTTCTTCCCTGAACATTGCTACACTGGTGCCGAAACCCGGGAAGGAGGGAGGAACGCGCTGTCAGAGAGTCCCTCGCCGATGTGGGGAATCCGCGGTGCCATCGAGCATGGTGCGCGAGTCGCCGCCGCTCGCCGTGGGCCGGAGCCTGCTGCCATCCGCCGAGCGAGGGGAGGAGCAGGGAGCGGGGGACTCGCGGCCACGGACGCTCGAGGCGGTGCGCTGGAGTGGAGTTGCCGGTGGGACGGTCGAGCTCGCTGCCGGCCGCCTGGGTATTGGAGGGGCGGCTGCCATCCGGGAGGGAGAGGAGGAGTCGCCGCCGCTCGCCGTGGGCCGGAGCCTGCTGCCATCCACCAGCGAAGGGAAGGAGCAGGGAGCGGGGGACTCCTGCCGTCTGCCCAAGGCACCCGAGGAGCCGTCGCCGTCCACCGGGCGGCGGAGGAGAGTCGAGCCGTCCACCGAGGGCTACCCAGCGTCACCGCCAGGCACCGCGGAGGAGAGCGCACAGCTGGTGGGGGACCAGATGGCAGCGCGTTGTGGGAACCGGACCAAGTTTTTTTTTTTTTTTTTTTTTTCCTCATCTCCCCTCTCTCGATCTGTCGCTCCTCATGCTTCCGTCTCCGTTTCCCTCGGTTTGTCTGTCCATACTCCCCAGGGATCGCCGCCGCCGGGGGGGGAGTAGGCACAGGCTCGTGGGTACCCCCCGGCCTGTGAGGGGCGATGGGGGTATGTGGCGAACAGGACGGCCGAGGGACGTGAGAGAACGGCGCGAGGCCGGTGGTGCGATTGCTAATGAGCAACACCTGTGAAGCACACCGGTCTCGCATCTCTCACGGAGGAGCGGAAGCATAAAGGAGGAGCGACGACGTTGATGATCGAGAGAGGAACAGGCCTGTGTTTTAGTTGTTTTGTTTATGTATTTTATTTTAGCCAGCAGTCGTCCGCGAGGGGCTGCTGGCAGTTCCTTATGTTTATTTTCGGTAGCCAGCAGTCGTCCGCGAGGGGCTGCTGGCGGTATTTTCGTTTGTTTGTTTTATTTAAATAAATTATATTTTGATTGTTCGCCGGTTCCCGCCTCCTTCTTCCCTGAACATTGCTACACTGGTGCCGAAACCCGGGAAGAGGGAGGAACGCGCTGTCAGAGAGTCCTCGCCGATGTGGGGAATCCGCGGTGCCATCGAGCATGGTGCGCGAGTCGCCGCCGCTCGCCGTGGGCCGGAGCCTGCTGCCATCCGCCGAGCGAGGGGAGGAGCAGGGAGCGGGGGACTCGCGGCCACGGACGCTCGAGGCGGTGCGCTGGAGTGAGTTGCCGGTGGGACGGTCGAGCTCGCTGCCGGCCGCCTGGGTATTGGAGGGGCGGCTGCCATCCGGGAGGGAGAGGAGGAGTCGCCGCCGCTCGCCGTGGGCCGGAGCCTGCTGCCGTCCACCAGCGAAGGGAAGGAGCAGGGAGCGGGGGACTCCTGCCGTCTGCCCAAGGCACCCGAGGAGCCGTCGCCGTCCACCGGGCGGCGGAGGAGCGTCGAGCCGTCCACCGAGGGCTACCCAGCGTCACCGCCAGGCACCGCGGAGGAGAGCGCACAGCTGGTGGGGGACCAGATGGCAGCGCGTTGTGGGAACCGGACCAAGTTTTTTTTTTTCCTCTCTCCCCTCTCTCGATCTGTCGCTCCTCATGCTTCCGTCTCCGTTTCCCTCGGTTTGTCTGTCCATACTCCCCAGGGATCGCCGCCGCCGGGGGGGGAGTAGGCACAGGCCTGTTCCTCTCTCGATCATCAACGTCGTCGCTCCTCCTTTATGCTTCCGCTCCTCCGTGAGAGATGCGAGACCGGTGTGCTTCACAGGTGTTGCTCATTAGCAATCGCACCACCGGCCTCGCGCCGTTCTCTCACGTCCCTCGGCCGTCCTGTTCGCCACAATCACAAATCCAAAGTAATGCAAATATTTCCAAGTTATCCGCCTGACGACGCCCTATTTCTGCTTAATACCTGCGTAAATGTCCCTTAGGGGTGACCAAAAGTTCATTTCACGATATTATCTATTAATAGTTGTTTATATAACGATAAAGGTATTTTCTTTTTGTTTTGTTTTTTTGTTGATCTTTCATTAAAAAGAGAGCATATATTTCCAGGCCTCATTTGGCACAGTTCTGGCAATGGTAAAGGTCTTATGAGCCACCATGTCTTAAAATATATTTCACATTTATTTGTTGATGAAATATGATATATTTAAATAAACATTGATTTTATTAAATACAGCAATGTCTTATTAAAGACATAATTTAACCGACTCGGTTTACATGAATACTGGTCACAACAGCCCTTTTGACATAATTTTGTCAGCATTTGACCATTCAAACGCAATAGGTCGTGAAACAGAACTCTATTCGGGATCGTGCGTGTGTTTTCAGGTGTGTGTCAGACAGCACGAGTGAGTTCATGGCTTATTGGCTTAACAAAAATATATTTTAAGAACGTTTAGTCCAACTAAAATATTTCAGAAGATTTTCGGCGAGAAACAGTAAATGTGACCAGACCTTAACCTATCAAAAATTGTAAGCAGTCATTATTCTGCCTTATTTCAGTCTCACCTGTCGAGCTCTTGTTCACAGGTGAATCCTCCATGACACCCTGAGCAGTCGGGACATTAGAAGTCTTCATTGGCTCGACGGGAACTTGACCAGGCAGTGGAGGACACATCCACTCTTGGAAGCTGTCGGATCTGGACAAACTCCTGTTGAGGCTGTCGGATCTGGACAAACTTCTGTTCCCGTCACTGCCCTGTTCATGTTGGCTCTCAGATCTGTTGTTACTGCTCCTTTTCTCGATGATGTACGTTCCTCTGCTGCTAAAGCTCGACAACTCACATAACCACCTCTCCACATTCCCCACAGAGCGGGGTAAAGATGGTGTGGACATGAGGCTCGGTGGAGTATGTGTGGAAGCAGCTCTCCTGGATCTGGAGCGGCCTGAGGCTGGAATATTCCAGACATTTTTAATAATATTAATAATCAATGCCAGTGGTCACACCCAAAAAAATGTAACTTTCTATTTTCAATGACAAATCATTTATTAACTTTAATCAAAGCCTATTCTGACCTCTGCAAGACCGTTTAGATGAAGTGGACGGACGTCCATCATCGGGCCTCTGCAACTCTCTCTCCCTGTGAGCCGGACCTGTGGACACAGAAACAAACTCACAAGACAGGGGTGTTAAATATCCAGGAATAAGCTCCTGGCTCTGTGCCTGGGTCGGGCCTGGCATCCTCCTTCAAACTGCAATAAAAAAAATTATACAAATACAATACAATACAATACAATTCTCCTCAGAAATACCCCTCCCCAAAATAAAAAAATAAATTAAATAAAACTCCAAACTCCCTCTAAAATAAGAAAAGAACAATCAAATATTATTGTCCTCAGAAATAATATGATAAAACTATAAATAAAACGATGTCGGATATCATCCGATCTCCTTCAAGAATAAATGTCTCCTCTCTAGAAACAGCTTCAAAATCGTAAGATCAGCACAGAATAAAAGATTCAGCAAAAGTTTCTGAATTGGCCTCGTCTCTCAACCGAAAGCAGAAAACAGAAAGCGATTTTGCCTGTTGACATTTGCAGTCAGAATTCATAACACGCGTCACCATAGCAATTACAATTCGAAGTATTGTTATTCGAAATACCTGAAGTCGCGCGCGCGATCGCTCATCGAATCTGCAAACACACTGAATCAGGAATGCAGGACTGAATGTTATCGTTAAATAACCAGGCCTTTATAATGTATCATTACTGCTTAGCTAAACATTGAATATGTTAAACCATGAAATAAGGTACCACGAAACAGTGAATTTTTAGTTCGATGTGGGTATATTATTAGGTATCATAAAAAAAATATTAAAACAATCGTAATCGTTCAAAAAAGTACCAGACATGTAGCAGTTCCGCATCACAATCCGTACACGAAAACTCGCTTCCGGGCACGTAAAAACGTCAGAGCAACCCTTAACGGATTAGACCAATGAACTTTTGATATGTCATTTACTGGGGGAGGGTCTTATCTTCGTTTCTTAGCTTTGATTGGTTTATTTTTGGCCTATGAAATGCTCATAAATGGCGATTTGCTGAGGTGGCGCTGGGTGGGGAACTATGTTACGCGTCACAAGATTACGTACAGTCATTGTTGGGAGCGTAACATGAAACCGTACAACGGGGCATCATGATTATTCAAGTTATTTGAGATCACTGGGTTGAAAAAACAATATGTTTACATTTGTCCTGGGGGACTTAGCACATTTATTACTGCTATGGTTGGTAAAAAAGCGTTTAGCAAAAGCTGTTTCTAGCGCAGGTCAAAGTGCAGTTTCTTCTGCTTAAGCTGCTAGCTTTAACTTTGTTTATGGACACCCTACCTCATCGTGCAGGGTGTCTTATAGTAGTTACATTTCATTATGACACAATTTACTTCAGATTTTACTCTTTGGTTGACTTTAAAGTCCTTAAATCGCTGATCTGCAAAATATTGTTCATTACGAAAAATGGCGCGTCCAGTCACCTCAGATTGTTTCTAAGACCTCGTGAACATAGTTTTTAAACCGCTGTTTAAAATGGGGTTTTATTAACCTTATAACACACATTTTAGGTTAAAATTGTTCAACACCAATAACCATTACGATTAACTTCAATACTATAGACCACATGACCAAAACTTCATTCATTTCATTCCCTGACTCTCTTCCCTCCTTCACCGGAGTCTACGCGAGATCCCTCCCCACCGCCATTTTTAAACGTCTCTCGGGTGTCCTATTACTTAACGCTGAAATGTCGTCTTCAAAGGGCGTGGACTTCGACAATGAGTGAAGAAGATCAAATATGACAAAACACAGTTTCCAAAGGTATATATAACTTTATTTGACCTGGAAGTGATTCATTGTACATTTGATTCAAAAGGTCACTGTACGGATTCATGTTACGGAAGCGCCGCTGTACGGATTGTGATGCGGAACTGCTAGGCCATTGCGATTCAGAGATGAATACTAATGTTGTCCACCAGAGAGAGCCACAGAATAACAAATCCTTAAAGATCACATTTGGGTTTAGACTATTGTTGAATAGAGTTAAATTTCTTTCACATTTCCTCTCAATGTAATTTCTCTTTTGTTTTGAAAGATTGTTTATATTTCTTGTATGTTCTCTTTGTTAATATTGCAATAAAAAAAACAGGTAAAAAACGGCCAATTTGTTCAATAACTTTAAGTTTAAGCTTTAAATCCAACTTACAGACCATACATTTTCTTATTTTTATTTTAATGATATTGACAACACAGATTTGTCAAGTTGCAGACATGACAGAATGTAGGCCTATGTCCAAATGAAGAAGAGGCCTAATATATTAATTGTCTAATTTTATATAGTACGTATGTTAATAATTCCATAAAGAGACACTTAAACACATATTTTATTTGAAAAGAGACATGTCCATTGTATAACTAGATATCATCAACACAATCCATTGCGCTTGAACCCCGACGATCGCCTCAAGTTAAATTGGATTGTTTCATTTACCTTCTGTGGCTTTGGTCTATGGGGTTTCACCCCCAGAAATCCACTTTTCTCAAGGTGTAATTTTTTGGCAAGTAATTTGAAAGTTGAATTCAAAAGGGGGGCTAAGATAATACACTCAGCATTTTTAAGTTCACTTATCTGTTCTAAAAATTCGTTCAAAAAATGTGATGACGTCAGAAATTGTCATACTGCCAGAGGTGCTGCTTTACGGCAATTCCGCTTCATGGCTTCCTTTCTCGTGGCATCGGCAACGATAACACCAGCTGATATTTGAGGTGAGGCATTTTCGGTTAATACGCGAGTTACAAAGAGTTCTAGTTGGGGTTAAGATAATGTTTCTGATTCTGCTCTAGCTTCAGGTGCCGTCAAACGGGGTCTCTGGTCGTAATCAGTCGTAAATCCGTATAGCAGAATGCTAGCATGTTCCGGCCAGCAACGGCCTAACCTGTAAGAAATCGAAAGGACATAAGTACTTGTTCATTCGACTTTTGGCCTATAATCTATATTGAACTTGCGGAATCAACAATAAAATCTACGTTGATTCAACGACAAGCAGGAGAAAGAGACACATTTAGCCGTCTAGCTCCATAGACTCCCATTCATTCTGCACTCGCCCGCGATCACCTCCAGTGGAATTCTAATGGAACTGCAACCAAGATGATACACAAAGGGCTGATAGGAAGTGCCAAGGCTCTCCGTAGACGGGCTCTGATATCACACACTCGCTGTTTTTGCCATTCACTTTAACCTTTGCATGTAGCCTATCTGTGTCTGTCCATTGAGGCATAATATACAACCAAGAAAAGAACATTTATTCAGAAAATTTGAATTCACATTTGGATCAATATATGTTATTAATCTACAAAACTGGATGATTAGGCCTGCAATTAAATAATTGATTTGATATTTATCAGTTAATTACTGCCAATGTTTTTCTTTATCTTTACAAATTTATCTTTTTAGTAAAATAAATTATGTTGGTGAATGTTTTGCAGTGTAGTTTATGACATATTTCTGTTCAAACCATTAACGGATCTGAAATGTGTTATGTAGATAATTATGTGCAGAAACCAAATGTAATTAATCAATGCTAAGTGCTGAAACTCATTAATCATCAATTAATAACCCATGACCCGGCCCTGATTTGGGAACTTTTAATATCGGTACCAATTCACAGCCAAAGCATATCAACACCAGTTTTAACCAGAAACCCCAAAACTGAGCCACACATGAGTTTTTTGGTGTTGTTATATTGTAGATTTCTCTTATTTGCTATTAATTGTTTGGTGTAACAATGTTTTGGCAATACTGTATGTCAACAAAATAATGTTAATTAAGTACAAAATTGAAACTCAGCCATTAAACCCACACACCATGTACCTGTAGAACAAATCTAAAAATGTATTCGTAAGTAAAATTTACAAAAATGTACTTTTGGTATGTTTAGATAAGTGCTAAAATATACAATATGTACAATGTATTTCATGGTTTATAATTTTTTTGAGAAAAACCACAGCATATTCATAAAATTTATTTTTCCCACAGCAAACAATAAATATTGGATGGCAATTAATGGTGAAAAGAAATGTTATTCATTTAAAGACTTTAAAGTGTCTGAGATTTTTAAATGAAAGGTTATGATTTCAAATGAAGTAAATTAGTCTTAAACTGCACTTAATTCTCATGTTATTCAATTATGCATTTAATTATCAATTATTTTCTGTACGTTTGCTAAAACATCCCTATTGTCTCTAAAACAGGACGTATTGTCCTACTTTTTAAACCGTGGAATAACTGCATGCTTGAGCAGCGGCTAATTCAAAGGATGAAACTTTTATATGCTAGTCTTATTTTTAAACCTACATATTTTGAGTGTATATTGGTTATCGTTTTAAACAAAACACTAATATTTATGTGATCTTAAAGCATAAAAATAATAAAATGGCAAAAAGCACAGGATGCATTTGAGAATAGGACGGTAAAATAATGAGGTTTTTGCTCAAGTAGTGACTTAAAATATCAGCTGAATATCAATTCAACATAGAAAACAAACGAGCACAGATGGAAACCAGTTGTTCGTGCCTGTGGGTCAGCTCAAGACCGAGTACTATGTCTAGGTGAAACTCAAAGTTTGAATATCGTGCAAAAGTTATAATGTTGATGATTATGGCTTACAGCTTATGAAACCCCCAAATTCAAAATCTCCGAAAATTTGAATATTACATGAAATCAATAAAAAAAGGATTTTAAATACAGAAATGTTGGCCCTCTGAAAAGTATAATCATGTATATAGTTATATACACTAAATATATTAGTTTCACCTTTTAATTTGAATTATTGAAATACATAATTTTTGAATATCATGCAAAAGTTTGAGTTTCACCTGTATATATGCAAACATGAATTTTCCACACACAAAAAAAAAATTCCCATAAATGCAGTTCTAAAACAGACAAAACACTGAATTAAAAGAAAAGAAAGACCATAGTGATACTGGTAACGCATTTATTCTTGAGAAGGAATATAAAAAGAACAGCGGATTCGAAGGATGCAACTGGAGAAAAAGAAAAACAGGCTAATTTTGGCGTCTCAGTCTTTCCTGAGTGGCACGATCTCTTCTCGAATGCCTTCCTTGGTGATGATGCAGATCTTGAGAGCATCTCCTGTGTAGACGTCCCTCTCAGCGGCCGAGATGAAGACGTCCTTCACCAGCTGAACGGCCTTCTCCTGGCTCAGCGGAAGCTGCTCCACATTCTCCATGTTCTTGAAGCCGATCTGAGCACGAGAGGAAATAGTTTAAGCCTTCGAGAAGGAAGGGGAATGTTTTCAAGACAAATAAGCACATTTTCCAAATACTGACATGATACATTGAAATTGTATTTTTTATATCCACAGCTCATTATAAAAATTGTTTTAAAAAAAAGTAAAAATGTCAAAACGCAAAATGCTGAATTGTCCTGACAACGATCTTCATTTTATTTAAAATAATTAATGCCTCAAAATAGCTAGAATGTAGGTTGGAGGAGACAAAATATATATATATATATATTATATTTTGAGGGGAAACCTCAATCGCTTCACTGCTGCTCTGATGATTTTATAATGTTAACTTCAAATAATACTGATAGTAATTTAAAGATGTGTTAGCATTGGCTCTGGACGGGAAGGATAACTCTGGGGGTTGGAAGGGGTGTGTGTCACGATTCTGCCTTCTCACAGTTTTCAGTTTCATATCGCGTATCGCATATCGTTACAGCCCTAACATACATGTTTGAAGCAGAAACTGATTCAGAAGAAGAAGAGTGGCTCGTCTACAAGTCTTTTTTCATATCGCTCTCTGCAACGGCAGACACATAACGGTAATTAATATGATTAGCCTTTGGCTTGAATACATTATCAAACGACGTGTTGCTAATGTTACACAAACCATTAGCTGGGCTGATTTGTATATTCATGGCTGTAGTTACATTTAAGCGATATTGAGGCATAAGGAAATTATTTTAACAGGGAAAAAAAAGTTTAAATCAGGGCTGCCAACTTTAAGTTCAGGTTGGAGTGAGATCAAATTTCGATCTTGATTTACTCAATTCACATGTATATAGCCTACTGTACATATATTTTATAAAATATTTTGTTGAATGCAGTTTGCCTTTTTAGCACTATTTTTTACTTGGGTTAAATTCAGTATTTTCTTGCATTCATTAATATTCACTTGCATGTTGTTCTATGAGTATCATTAAAATATAATAGGATACAAGTTACTAACTTTATTAAATGTATCATTTGAAAAATCTAGTCCTTGATCATGTCTATTTATTCAAATGCACAAGCAATTATGACCTGCAATACTCTTGAGCAACTAGACTAGTTGATATATGTATATTTATTAAAGAGCCATACAGGCAGCTAGTGGGTGAACATGGCATTACACATGGACACTGTTATTTTTCTGGCCACAAAATGACTGTAATTTGCCTAATTTAAAACCCTTTTCTCCATTTTAACTTTAAATACTACACTAATTGTAATATAAATAATAAAAAAATATTATTTTAAGTTGTCATTAATGCACAAATAGTATTAAATACCAAAAGGTCTCCTCAAAATATACTTCAATACTGAAATATAGACCATTTCTTTAATAAAAAAAAATAGTTCACTTGCATGACAGACTCGCAGCGGTCGTGACTGTTTTTCAATTGCTTTGGCTTGAAATGAGGCACTACAGTGATCTGTTATGCCACATTGAATGCACCAAAACTGTATTTATTGTTTGAATTTCATATTAAAACTTACAAAATTTGAAAGCTGAGACTTTGCTTCATATCAAAAGCAGGGTTGGCATTTTGGCGTGAGATTTACTTGGGCAGAGTGAAAGCGTGAGAGTTGGCAACCCTGTTTAAATATGTTATTTTGATGATCAAAGATGAGTTTTAAGGGATACAATTTACTGCAGGGAGGAAAATTAGAATTTCTTTCTTTTAATTTGACCTATTTAGGTGTAAGATTATTTATTATTGACACTTCCCAATTGAATAGCAGCTACAGATCGGCAGCTAGAAGAATAACAAACAGTAAACGGCAAAACTACTTTGCGTATGGAAGTAAATAATGCCAAATGTTTTTGAAACAAAAAGCCTGTTGAATTGCACTACTTGAAAAAAGTATGCATTGCATTATATGCTTGCATTTTAATGCATTGTATTTTTAGGACTTGCATTTTTTATTGGCTCAAATTCGACATGGTTGAATATTTAAGCTGTGAATATTTCAATTCAAAACTTTTCAAACACATTTTCATTATTAAAAAATTAAATAATCCATATTCACCTTTCATTTTTCACTCCCAAAATATTCAAACTGTTTAAAAATACAACCTATAATATTCAACAGGTAATTTTCGGTCCATTTTATTTCGCTTTACAAATTCAGTGGTTCAAATTCGACAGTAAATTCAACATTGACAGAAATACGTAACGAGTTCTGATTGTGCCAGCGGTTCCTGTGTTGTGATTCGACAGCAGCTTATCGCACGTTGCCCGGAAAGGTCACGCCTCTTAGCATAAATTGGAGATGCATGCGCTGATTGTGTCATGATCCTGCCTCGTCCTCTGTCTCCCTCTGCTGGACACACACCCACTCACCCACACACACACACTCACTCTCACGCTCTTTCACTCACCACTTTCTCTCTCATTACTGACAGCTGTGTCCACTTTCCCTCTCGCTTGTTTCTTCCCACCTGTTCCTCATCTCCTCTCATTATCTCGGCTTTTTCTAACCCTCTCTTGCCCTGTCTTGTTGTCAGATTGTTCAATGTCTCTGTAGCCAACAAACCAGAGTTTATCTCCTGTCTCGTCCTGTCTACCTTCTCTGCGTTATACTTCTACCGGTATTATCCTGTGCTCATCTATTCGCCCACTGAGACCTTTCGTGCAAAGAGGCTGAATACCTGTTTCCAGTTTATCATCAGTTTCCAGTTCCGTGAGTCACCGAGCCGTGCTATCTCCGGCCCGCTGTTCGTTCTACCTGTACCACAAAGGGGATTTGTGTTCGTGTGATGTTGCCAGTTTCTACCGCTGGATCTCCTGCCTGCTGTTCGTTTCTATCTGTACCACAGAGGGGATTTATGTTCATGTGATAATGCCAGTCCACTGGAATCCTCTATTGCTAACTATTGACTTTCCGTTTGTATTACCTGTGGTCCGATCCTTATCTCATTAAAGGAACTGTGATTGTCACTCTCGCTCTTGAGTCCTCTCTTCCATATCACAGAACAATCTGACCACGATATGGACTCAGCGAGTGGCAGCGCGTTCCAGTCGGCGGTTAGACATCAGGGCATTCTCCTGGGCAAACATGAGGAGGACATCTCCGCCATCCGCCACGCCGTAGAGACGCTGGCCGTTCAGATGTCAGATCTCTCCTGCCAGGTCCACAGTATGCGCCACCAGCCATCCACTTCGCTGGTATCTCACGACTCGTCGGAGCCCCGGATCAACAATTCTCCCGTCTATTCTGGTGAGCCGACTCAGTGCCGCTCTTTCCTTACCCAGTGCGAGGTGGTGTTTTCCCTACAGCCCGTGACGTATACGAAGGAGCGGACTAAGGTCGCCTACGTCATCTCTCTCCTCGCCGGTCGGGCTCGAGAATGGGGAGCGGCTAACTGGGAGGCTGAGAAGGATTGTGTCTTCAGCTTCTCACAGTTTAAAGACGAGATGATCCGGGTGTTTGACCGTTCCGCTCATGGTGTGGAAGCCTCGCGACTACTTTCTTCCCTTTGGCAGGGGAGGCGCTCCGTGCCGGATTTTTCTATCGAGTTTCGGACACTCGCCACCTCCTGCGGCTGGAACCAGCCCGCGTTGGTCGCCCGTTTTCTGGAGGGCCTCTGTCCAGAGGTGAAGGACGAGATCTTCGTCCGGGAGGTTCCCACTCGACTCGACGATCTCATCGATCTGGCGATACGGATCGAGAAGCGGTTTGATCAACGGCGCAGAGCCCGCCGTCTGGAGTCCGTTCTCCTGTCCACGCCCCCTGCCATCTCCGCTCCTCCTATCAAGAGCTCGGGCTTCGAACCTATGCAGATTGGAGGACTCCGGATCTCTCCTAAGGAGCGCGAGAGGAGGATTGCTAATCGTCTCTGCATGTATTGTGCAGCTGGCAATCATTTCGTCTCTTCATGTCCGGTAAAAGCCAACGCTCGTCAGTAGACGAAGGGTTACTGACGAGCGCTATCACCAAGGATACCCTTTCAGGCACCTGCACTGCGCTACCCGTGCACCTTCAGTGGTCCCGTTCTTCTGTCACCTGCTCCGCCATGATCGATTCTGGAGCAGAGGGGAGTTTTATTGATGAGAAATGGGCACTACAGCAAGGTATTCCTCTCACCTCTTTAAAGAACTCCACTCCCCTTTTCGCCCTTGATGGTAGTTCCCTACCTAGGGTTCAGAGACAGACAATCCCTTTGACTCTTACCGTTTCTGGTAATCACAGAGAGACTATTTCTTTTCTAGTTTTTCGTTCTCCGTATTTTCCTATGGTATTAGGCCATCCTTGGCTAAAGCTCCATTGCCCTCATATTGATTGGAACCAGGCCGCTGTTTTATCTTGGAAACTGTCTTGTCATGTTGACTGTTTAGTGTCCGCTATTCCCCCTGTGTCTTCTGTTTCTGTTTTTCAGGAGGAGGCAGGGGATTTGTCCGAAGTACCGGAGGAGTATCACGATTTGCGAGAGGTGTTCAGTCGTTCCCGAGCTACTTCTCTTCCTCCTCATCGCCCGTACGACTGTAAGATTGATCTCCTTCCGGGGACCACCCCCCCCCGCGGGGAAGACTCTATTCTCTTTCGGCTCCCGAGAGGGAGGCGCTAGAGAATTATCTGTCTGAATCTCTTAACGCCGGCACTATAGTTCCGTCCTCGTCTCCAGCCGGTGCTGGGTTTTTCTTCGTTAAGAAGGAAAGACGGGTCGACTGCGTCCTGCATTGATATCGATGGCTGAATGACATCACTGACAAGAATCGCTATCCCCTTTGCCACTGATGTCATCACCTGTCGAGATTACCTGCAGGAGCAAAGATTTTCTCCAAACTCGATCTCCGTAATGCCATAACATCTCGTCGAATAAAGAGGGTGGACAATGGAAGACCGCGTTTTTAACCACTACCCTGGGCACTTTGAATATCATTTCTTCCGTTTTCGGATTGGTCAACGCCCCGCCGACTTTCAGCGCAAGTCAATGATTGTCCTCGAGGGATATGCGTAACAGATTTGTATTTGCTATCTCGATGACAGATTGAACTTTTCACCCTCTCGCCAGTCCATGGCAAACACGTTCCCCGCGTTTCCAGCGTTTACTCGAGAATCGACTCTTTGTCAAGGCGAAAGTGCTCTTTTCACTGTCTTTAAGTTCCTGGGCTCGTTAACTCTGGCAGAGGGATCAGTATGGAATACCTCCAAGGTCCAGGCATTCTCCGGACTGCCCATTCCTGATTCCCCATTCGCGTTGCAACCTTCCTTGGTTTTGCAATTTTTATCGCACGCTTTGTTACGCAATTCAGCCAAGTGGCACCCCACATACTGACTTAACTCTCTGCTAAGTCCTGTGTTAAGTGGACAGAATCCCGCTCAGAGGCATCGACCGGGTTGAAAGGTTTTATTTACTCTGCGCCGTTCTTCTCATGCCGACATTACTAAGCCTTCGTTGTCGAGGTCGACGCTGCCGGGAGGTAGGGGGGTGGGGGCCGTGCCTCACAGCGTCAGCCTCGATAACATGTCACATCCGTGCGCTTTCTTTTCTCACCGACTCTCACCCCCGAACTATTTATGATGTAAGGCAATCGCGAACTGCCTCGCCATTCGCACTGGCTCTGGTGAATGGCGCCTAGTTGGTTGGAGTTCCTCCGTCCCAGGTATCGTCTGGACTGATCAGCGCAACTTGGGAAGATATACGCTCAGCAAAGATTAAACTCCGAACAAGCTCGCTGTGCGCTGTTTTTTCACACGCGTTGTTTTACTTTACCATCTCGTACCGCCCAGGCTCTAAAAAACGTCAAGCCTGAACCGTTTCTCGTCTCTTTGATTCCTCGCCGCCGACAAACACACCCCGAGGAAATAATTCCTTCTGCTCGTGTGTGGAAGCTGCGGTCTTGGGAATGAGAGACAGGTAAGCCGTCTCTCTCTCTCCGTGGCGGCCACTCCGCACAACTGCCCAATGGTTTTCTGTTTTGTCCCGGATCCCACCCGTCCTGGCCGTCCTCAGTGGGTCATTCTTCCAACCTGTCAGCCCAAATCCCGTCGTCCGGGGAACAATCGCTTTAATTTCCGTCACGTTTCTGGTGGCCCACCTTAATCGAGACGTGCGTCGTTTTAATCGCTTCTTGCTCTGCTGTGCCCAGACCAAAGGCTGGAAATTCCCACCTGCTGGCTCTGCGGTCCCGCGTAACCGGTTTCCCACACGTCCGTGGTCACAACATGAGCTCTCGACTTTATCACCGGGCTTTCCCCCTCAGGCCGTAATACCGTCAGTCCAACAGTGGTCGAACGTTCTTCCCAAGTCCGCTCATAGCATTCCCTGCTAAAGCCCCCTCTGCCCAAGAAGACGGCCCAGATCCTTGTAGATCATGTTGTTAAAGTTAACAACACGTTGCCTACCGACATTGATTTCTGAGTAGGGTAGGCCACAATTTACTCGCAGTTCTGGAAGGAATTCTGCCGCCTCATTGGGCTACAGTCAGCCTTGCTTCGGGTTTCACCCCAGACAAACGGCCAAGCCGAACGTACTAATCAAAGTATCGCCCGCATTCTCGCAGTTTAGCCTATCGATAGAATCCGCCGTCCTGGCAGAGCAGCCTCCCCTGTGGCAGAGTATGCTCAAACTTCTCAACCCGTCCTCTGCCCACGGCCTCACCCTTTCATTGCCTGTGCTTGGTTATCAAACCCCCGTTATATCCTTCTCAAGAAGCCATTCTAATGCCCCTCCGTTCAGTCCATACATCAATCGTTGCAAGCGCACTTTTGGAAGCGGGAGATTCTTCTCTATGTCGCTCGAGAAAACGTATGATCGTCGTGTCATCCGCAATAAATCCCGTGTTCAAGAGTCCCGCTATAAAGGTTGGCCAGAAAGTATGGCTTTCAACTTCCAATTTACCTCTCCAGGGCGAGTCTTGTAAGCTCACCCCCGTTGCACCGACCGTTCGTATAGTCCCCAATCATTAATCCTGTCGCTGTCAAACTCCGGTTGGCCTCCTAACCTTTCCGTTTCACACTCTCTTCCATGTCTCATGTATTAAGCCCGCTAATCGGTCGCCTCCTGCGCCTCATTCTCCGCATTACAAATTAAGGGTTCCCCCCCGCTACACTGTCCACAAGATCTGTAGAACAGGCGCCGTCTGGGTTCGTGGGTATCATTACCTATTCGCTTAGGGGGGGTATGGCCCTGAGAGAGAAGCCTGGGTCTCCCCCGTATAATCCTGACCCTTCGCTATTGATGACTTCCTCCGTCTCCCAAGTTCTTCCTCGGGAAGCCCAGTGCGCTCTTTGAGGAGGGTACTGTCATGATCCTGCCCTCGTCCCTCTGTCCTCCCTCTGCTGTCCACACCCACTCACCCACACACACACACTCCATCTCACGCACTTTCACTCACCACTTTCTCCCTCATTACTGACAGCTGATGTCCACTTTCCCTCTCGCTTGTTCTTCCACCTTTTCCCTCATCTCCTCTATTAGCCTGGCTTTTCTAACCCTCTCTGCCCTGTCTTGTTGTCAGATTGTTCGATGTCTCAGTCCGCCAACTAACCAGAGCTTTCTCCTTCTTTCCTGTCAGCGTCTCAACTTTACTTCAACCGTATATCCTGTGCCCATCTATACACCCACAAGACCTTCCGTGCAAGAGGCTAATACCTGCTAAACATCTGTACCATTCCCGTGAGTCATCGGAGCCGCGCTTTCTCTCCGGCCCGCAGTTCGTTCTACCTGTTACCACAGAGAAGATTTATTTTCATGTAAATATTAACCAGTCTACGGGATTCTCTGTTGCAATCGATTGACTTCTGTTTGTATTACCTGTGGTCCGATCCTTGTCTCTTAAAGGAACGGTGACTGTCGCTCCGCTCTTGAGACCTCCCTTCCTTATCACAGCTTTAAAGACGTATGTCATACAAATGTCAGGAAAGAATCAAAAATATTGGCTCCATTAATAATCCGCAAGCTCCTTACCTTCATCTGTGGAAATACAAACCGAAGAAAGAACTACACAACGCGGGCGCGCTGAAAAGGACGGGCTACACAAGGTCTATAAAGTATTGTAAATGGACATTCTACAGTACATAGATTATTTTATCAATTTAAATCCTTACATATTCTTGTCCTCTATTCTCCTAATTTAAAAATAAAAAATTTGATATTACAAAAATGCTAAATTCTTTATTGTTTACCAGTTTAATACTTATTTAAAAAACAGAATCAAAAACTTTTTTGATTTTAGATTTTTAGCAGTGTATCAAATGTATCAAACACTTAGAACAGAAATAAATTCACATTAACAGTTTAAGCATTTAATTTTAACACTTTAATATTCAGGGTTCAATTCTCATTAACTAGTTGAATTATATATATAACAGTTTATTAATTTCTCTAAAGCCCTATACCAATGCCTAATTCTGCAGACATAATTCTACAGCCCTTAATCCTACCCAATACCTAAACTTAAACGCTGCAAAGACTACCTTACTAACTATTAATAACATAAATTAGGAGTTTATTGAGGAAAAAGTTGAAGTTAATAGGGAATATGTGAACAAGATAAACAAATAAGGAATTTGAACAAAAATAACTGAATACTTTGACAGTATCAGAGCATGTTATTTGATACTAAAGTAGCCGCAACAGAGAAAACAAACAAGCATTGCACATAGCGCTTATTTATTCATAATGTTTTGTTTGTTGGTGGGAAAGTTGGAAAAAGGAAGCAAAAATGCAATGAGGCATAAATTACATAAATTTTAGCACAATCAAATCTCAGTGCCATCTAGAACTCAAAAGAAAATATAGTTGAATATCTGATTTACTGAGCATATTAGGGGTTTCCGGATCATTCTAGTCAGAACAACCATAAACGGTCCAATGATAGCGAGGGATACTAACAAGTCTGCGGTAAGCAGAGACTGGACACATCATTAAGCGGTTGGGTGAGTCCATGGTAACCATGGTTCCAACATGTCCCATCATCAAGAGGAAGACATGTCATATGGCAAGAGAGAGTTTCAGACTGATGTTCGTCATGCATTTCAGGTCATACTCCCATGTAATTGCATGACTTACAACTGAGAGGTAACCTATAGATGTGTTAAACTGGAAATTAAAAGTCAGATGTCTAACCAAGCTTATGTTAAACTGATCTAAAGGAACATTCGCATCATTTAACTATCCTGGGCAATGACTTTTGAGTCATCTGCATAAATATCAATAATTGGATGGGCATTGTTATTTCTTGGACTATACTGTTCCAGCTTTCAGTGCAAATGAGCTTTAGCTCACTGTCAATTAGGAGACAATATTATTTTGCTTTCCCCTTTTCCTTGCTGTGTGAGAAAAATGACAATAACTGACTAGCAAAGATGATCAACAAACAAGACATTATTTCCGCAGTCCAAACAGTCATCAGAATGTATGGGGAAGTTTATATATATATATATATTGATTATATGTCTACTTTTCATTTAGATCTGGTCAGTTGATCATCTCGCAAGTTTTTCAAAATCAGTTGCAAAATGCAATTATACTTTTACGGATTATTCTTGACGTAAAAAGGTCGGGCCGCTTCAATAAGTTAATTTTGACTTTCCATAAGACCAGTTAATTTCGATATTTCCGGTATGTTTTCAGAGAGTATTCAAGCATTTGGTATAATAATTTATTTCCTCATTGTTTAAACATTGCATATTAATGAATTTAATAGATAATTGGGTACTTTGAAGGTTTTGAGGGACTATATTTAGTACTAAGTGGCGACAGACAAGAAAACCAGCATTCTAAAACAGCACACCATTAAGAAGCCAGGCATTTTATGTATAAATGTTTTGTTTGTTTTTTTTCGTGGAAGGTGTGAAAAGAAAGCAAGAAAGAGACAGAGAGGGATACATAAGGGACATAATAGAGACTCATTCACTGGCGCCCGACATGGTGCCTCAACAAGGGAGTCCAAGAGAGAGCTGAGGGTCGCTGCTGTAATTATATGAGTTCCTGCGTGAATGGGGGGAATTTCACCTCCCCCACTCATCTGCTATCATCCCGCATCCCTGCATGGGCCTGAATGGCCATGCCTAGCCCCATTTGGCCCTGTCTCTCTCCTTCACCACCTGCATTACCCACCATCGCCTCACTGCACCGCATGAGGAACGCCCCACTGGCATTGTTCCTCCAGTTTCTCATTTCAATTGTAATGTAGAGATCTAGGGTCAGTGATTGAGCATTTATCATTACAGGATAAGAATACTACAGGTAGAATTAGATGGGCGTACTGCAACTTTGAATAAGCCTCACCCCCATATTAAAGTCCTTAGTGACAGCTTCTGAAACAATCCTCTGCCAGATAATTGGTTTATGGGCTAGAGCCATTTTGTTATTCTCAGAAAGGTTTCCATAAGCCTCAGACTGTATAAAACTGAGTGAAAGGAAATAGATAAAAGGAAAGAATAAAAAAAGAAAAGCCATATAAACCCTGTATGCTGTTATTGTTTCTCCTTGGAAACACACAAGAAGAATTTAGAAAAACATGACGTGCTCTATTCCACACCAACATCTGTGAACAACAACAACAAAAAAAGTTTTTTTGAAAGTAATAATTTATGTTCACCACAACTCAATTGCTTAATTTGATTACATTATGATTGAAATAAAAATGTTAATGTATTTTGTAATAAAAGGGCCATCTCCTCACAGTAAGTATTATGTAATCGAGGGTTGTTAACTAAAACGTGCTTGAAATAATGTTAACTGAAATCAAATACAATGTAATACATAACAAAAAGACAAAAAAACTTAATTAAATTAACCTAATTCTAAATAATAATAAAACTAATAATAGTATCTCAATGGTACTATAATAACACAAAAAATACAATTTTTTATTTTTTTTTTTTTTTTTACACAATGTTTATCGGAATGACCTCAAATCATGCACCTTTATAGTGTCCTACATACAGAATCAGTTTTTATATTTATAGAGGTTTTCAGAACAAATTGTGACAGAAATGACGTCTAAAAGAATGTGTAATAAACATTTTTACACAAAAGATATACAATGCTTTGTATAATTCAGATCTTTTCTTTAATAACTGTAGGTTTCAATAAATTATATTTTTATGGATGGAACTTCATATTATTAAGAAGTGAAAATTTGGGTCTGAACAACGGTAACACAATAAAGTCTTTTATGGCTTTGTCAGCCTAAATGTTTCCAGACAGTTAGTAAATGACCCTCAAGAAAAGAAAAAGAAAAGAAAAGAAAGAAAAGGTGTTCCCTTGCGTTGTAACTCACTCCGAGTTTACGTGTCGGATACGACGTATGGGGATTTCGCTTAAGAACGCCTAACATCCTTCGAGTATTACACAACTAGCCAAAGCAAAGAAATGCCATGGTCTGCGGAAATTTGCATGCGTAACACGCCCCACCTCGTGGTAAAAAGGAGGACGCTGGCAACATGCAGTTATGTTTTCGCTTCGAGCCAAGAGCATCTCTCACTCGCCAAAAGAGCCATCTCAGAAATTGTCCAGCTATTTACCAACGAGTTCCTCTGGGCTTGGGTGTTTGTGGCGATTCCAGCGAGCGCGCGCTTCCTGCTATCGGTGCAGGATTTCCAGAGAGTGCGTGTCTCCCCGGCCGCCTCGACATCAGAGTAAATCTCTCTCACAAAAAGAGCTTGCACGCGTCACGTCTTTTTAAAGATCCTCGCCCGTGCACTTCTGGTAGGCGGCAGATAATTGTCTGAACTCTGATGGGCACGAGCGCTGCCTATGTTTTGGCATGATCACGCAAGAGCAGCGCACGGGGTGAGATCCATGTTCTCTCTGTGAACATGACCATCGCGTCACGAGGTCGAGACTCATTGCACTCGCAAGAGTGAGAGTCCCCCATCCACACCCCGACTAATGCTCCCCCCAGGGAGTGCTACTTCGGTGGTGGCCAGGGTGGACCTGAGGTTAAACGGTCTGGAACCAGGCGCCGACTATGTGTCCGCGCCCCCATCCCCCCTCTTCAGTGACGGTGCCCGCTAGTGAAGCCTCTCGATTCCCGCGGGTCTACTTCGGTGCCCGCGGTTTCGTTGAAGCTACAGAGTAAGATGCCATGTCTGTAGCCCCAGACATCACCAAGTGGGCTGATTCTTCCGGAAGTGAAGATTCAGCGCAGCTGCCACCTTCCCGGTGTGGCATAACGGCGTGCCTGAATCGGCTCCCGAAAGTGACGGCCATGCTTTCCCGGCAGCCGCGAGCATTGGTTTAGAGTGGAGCCTCACCCTGGTCCCGAGCGTCGCGCTGGACGATTGGTTTTTGGGTAAGGCTGCCGAACCCCATTGGGGTCACGGTCAAACCCAATAACCATCTTCCCTTATGTGCATGATGAGATTCTCGAAGTCCTGGAAGACCCCCCTCTTCCCGGGAAACCGCTCGCTGATCCCATCCGCCTTTCCTCCCTCTGATAGGCGGGCCGCCCGTGGGTACACTGGGCTTTTCCCCGGTTGAACGCTCAGTTGCGATGCAACTTTGTCCTCAAGTGCTTTTTTCTTCTGCGGGGCGAGCCTAAGCATCCCTCCAAGCTGTAGATTTCGTCGTCTATGGCGGCGAAAGTTTACAGAGCGGCGGGACAGGGGGGCTACCTCTTCTCTGCCTGCTAATGGCCACTCTGCAGGACTACCCAGCCCAGATGCTCAGAAATCAAGCACTGAGGCCAGGACAGAACCCTTGGCTCTTCAATGAGCTGCGTGCCGGCAACCTACCTCGGCACTCCTCCCGCACGAAGGTAAGCCGCGCGCACCCTGGGTTTAGGTGATGTCCACCGCGGTGGTCAGGAGAGACACCTGTGGCTGAACCTGGCTGACATGCGGGATTCCGACGGACTCGTCTGCTCGAATGCGACCAATGTCCCAGGCCGGCCCTCGGCGGCGCAGTTGAGGACTTGCCCCAACAGTTCTCCACTGCACAGAAACAACTGAGTCCACAAACATATTCTGGCCCCGCCGACCCGCTGGCTTGCCCCTCGTCTCGACCGGACGCAGACCAGTGCCTCAGCCCTTTTTCCCGCCGAGGGACGCCCTGCTAAAGCTCCCGCCCCTCCCGCTAGGGCTAGCAAAGCAGCAGCCTTTCAACCAGGCCGACGCGCGAGGAAGCCGCAGGAAGGCGCCCCAGCCCATCTCCAGCCCCGCCCCCCCCAAGCGCCGGCAAAGCGGCGCTCCTGAGGACGGGCTGCTCAGGGATGACTTTTGTTTTTCGACAGGAGTGGTAGCAGGGCCACTCCAGCCCCCGGTGGAGGGCCGGGGAGGAATCTTTTTTTTCCCTCCTCTCCCCGCTGCTCACGCCACGGGTGGGCAGCCACCTAATGTGGTTAAAAGACAGAACAAACCTCATCACCCCCTGAGCACACAGCGTCTCGACACCCATAGCACCGCCCACCAGCCGTGCTCTCCTCATCCCCCTCTGTCCCAGAGTCGGTTGACAACGGCGTGCCGCCACTGGCCTTTCGTCCCTGTCCCCACTCTGTCGCCAGACCCCTGGCAGAGCAGTGACCACCCGTGGAACGCTTGGTCCTTCCCCCTGGCCTCCTCTCCTCTGTCAGGGCGCGGAGCTTAAATCTGCGCCCCGTCCACACCGGATCGCAATGCCGTCCATCGTCCGGCCAAGTTACTCCCTTCGCTGCCCCTCCGGGGGTACGCAGCGGTGGTTCCCGCATGACCCCGCTTGGTACCTTCCTAGAAGCCTGGCTAAGCTTCCCAACTGTCCCGCCTGGTCGCCCCGCGACCGTCCGTTCGCTATTCGATTCAGTTCGCACGTCCTCCTACCCGATACAGGGGAAGTCCGCTGTCCACTTTGTTGGTGGGCAACGCCCCCGATCATGCGAGCAGAGATTGCCATACTACTGGCTGGCGAAGGGGGCAATCGAGCCTGTCCCTCAGCCGAGATGAGGTCCGGCTCTACACCCTTACTTCATTGGTCCCCCAAAAAAACCGGGGTTACGACCAATCCTATCCTGACCCTGCGAGTATTGAATCGCTTCCCTTTTTACAGATGCCGACAAAATGTCCTCACCGCCAAACGCATTTTCGAGTGTGTGCGGCCCCAGGAATTGGTTTGCAGCGATCGACCTGAAGACGCCTACTTTTCATGTCCCATTCCCCCCTCGCACAGAGGACCGTTTCCTACCGTTTGCTTTTCCGAGGGACAGGCATATCAGTACGCGGTTCTCACCGTTCGGGGGCTAGCCCTGTCCCCTCGCGTCTGCACGAAGGTCGTCGAGGCAGCCCCTTGTTCCCCTTCGGTTCATCAGGGGTTCGCCTCCGGAACTATCTCGACGACTGGCTGATTATAGCTCACTCTCCGAGACAGTTTGCGAACACAGGGACCTGTGCTCCGGCACGTAGCCTCTGGCCTTCGTGTCAACTGGAGACGAGCGAACTTGCCCCGGCAGAGGATCTCTTTTCTCGAGTAAATGGACATCGACTCGGTCGCCATGTCCGCGCATCTTACGAGCGAGCGCTGCGCAGTCTCTGCCTGACTTGTCCTGAGACCACATACAGGCAAGAAAGCGGTTCCCCTGAAACATTTTTCAGAGGCTCTGGGGCCAATGGCATCTGCAGGCCGCGGTCGACGCCGCTGCGGAATTGCTTCAATGAGACCGCTTCAGCTTTGCTTTCGCGACCGAGTCCCGAGTGGGCATGCAACAGGCAAGCTCCGATTCCAGTGACTTCGAGCTGGCGTCAGACCTTCAACCCCGTGGTTGAAACTCATTTTCTCAGGGCTTGGTGTCCCCCTGTAACGATGAGCGTCGAGGCATGTTGTTGTCTCAACGATGCCCCTCACCACGGGCTGGGCGCCATGTGCAATGGTCCTGCGCCGCGGGCGCCTGACAGGACCCCAGCGCCTATGTCAATGTGAATTGCCTCGAGTTGCTGGCAGTGTACGCCTTGCTCTGCCCGCTCCTGAGCGCTGTTCCTGGGTCAACACAGTACTAGTCCGATCAGACAATACCATCACAGTTGCATACCTCAACCATCAAGGTGGTCTACGCTCCGCCGTATGTCGCAACTCGCTCGCCACCGTCCTCCTATGAGTCCAGTAGCATCTGAGGCCCTTCATGCTATTAACATTCCGGAGCCCTGAACCGGCTGGCCGACGCGCTGTCCACGGCTTCGCCCCTCCCTGGAGAAGGCGACTCCATCCCCAGTCGGTCACTGATTTGGGACCAGTTTGCGACGCACAGATAGATCTGTTATGCCTCCCCTCGACTCATCCATTGCGCCAGTTTTATTCTCTGACCGAGGGCACGCTCGGGCACGGATGCACTGCGCACAGGCGCCGGCGAAGTAGCGTTTCCCCCAGTGAAGCCTTCTTTGCGCAGCTCCTGCGCAAGGTCAGGGAAGGACGAGGAGGGAAGTCCTGTCTGGTTGCGCCTACTGGCCCACCCGGACCTTGGTTCTCCGAACTAGGGCTCCCTCGCGACAGCACCTCCTTGCCAATTCCTCTGAGGAAGGACCCATCCTTTCTCATGACGGGGCACTCTAATGCACCCTCGTCCCGATCTCTGAACCTCCACGTGTGGTCACCTCGACGGGACGAGAACAGGTTTTGAGTACCCTAGCCACCTGCGTGGTGCTACCATCCAAAAAAAAAACTTTTTTACCCGCATAGGCGCGTCATCCACGAGACATGCCTACGCGTTTTTGAAAGTGGAACCTATCGTCCAATTGGTCTCTTCTCCTTCTCGCCGAGAAGACCCCCGGAGTTGGTATCGATCCAGTTTTCGTGCCTTTCCTTCCCTTCAAGATAGTTGGAGCGAAGGCTGTCTCCACCACCCTCAAAGTTTTATGTTGCCGGCTATTGCCGCTCACCTCGACTTAGTGAAGGTAAGTCCATAGGGAGCACGACTGATCGTCAGGTTTCCTGAGGGGGCAGGAGACTGAAACCACCCTCGCTCTCCTCGTCGTTCCCTCTTGGACCTCTCATGGTCTGTAAGTGCCCTGCGGAGTGCTCCCTTTGAGCCCTTAGCACTCAGTGAGCTTAAGTTCCTGTCAATGAAGACAGCGCTCCTGAATGCATTGGCTTTCGTCAAGAGGGTCGGGGACCGCACGCATTCTCCGTTGACGAAGCCGTGGCCTGGAGTTCCGGCCGGCCGGTTCTCACGGTGTATCCTGAGACGCCCCGCCTGTTATTTGGCCCAAGGTTTCCTACCACTCCTCCGGACCAGGTGTGAACCTGCAAGCGCTGCCCGCGGAGGTGGCAGAACCCCGCCTTGTCACTGCTCGGTCCAGTACGCGCTCTCCTGCCTTACCGTAGACAGACTCAGTGTTACTGGACCTCAGACCAGCTCCTTTGTCATGTTATGGTGGGGTAAGCTGAAGGGAAAGGCTCTCTCAAAGCAGAGGTGTCTCCACTGGAATTTGACACCGTTGCTTTGGCTACCAGCAGCAAGCCCGACCGTGGGCCCCCTTGTGTGACCGCCCCACTCCCCCCCGGAGTAGGCATCCTCCTGGGCCTGGCGCAGGCGCTCGCTAGCAGACATCTGCAAGAGCTGCAGGCTGGGGCGACAACCGAACACATTCGTCCAATTCTACAATCTCCGAGTGAGCCTGTGTTCCTCTCGAGTTCTCGCTTCAAACAGCTAGTTCAGGACCCGCTCAGGTTCATCGCTTGCTCCCAGCCATTTCCACTCCGACGACTGGGCACGTGCGATATTCTGCTCAGTGAGCTTCTCCCGAAAGCCCTGAGTTCCTCCGCACCCCTGATGCTAAGCGCCAGTGTCTAATGCCTGGCGTTGCTCTAGGAGCCCCGTATGCATGGTCCCCTCCCATTAGCACCCCCACACTGTATATCCACTTAGAGCCTCTTGAGCATGTGTCCTTTCCTCGGCAAGCCACCTTGCCACCCCGAGTGAAATATTCCACCTGCGGCTGACACCTCAGAGTGTTCTCCAATGTTACTATCAGGTCAGATGTGTATTTCAAATGCCCCCCCCCCCCCAAATAAACCCCTGGGTTGGTGATATTGCATCTTTCTCCTTAAAAGCTTGGATATGCGTCCCAGTGTACCTTGGTATTTCCAGGTGTGGTAAGAGGGAAGTCCCTTCGTCCTAGTAACTCTAGGGCTCAGATTTTCGCAGGCGCTGGAAGACAGCTGTGAAGGTGGCGTGATTTGACTGTAACCCCATTCGTCGTCCATCCGACGTAACTCGAAGTGACAACGAAAGGGAACGTCTCGGTTACGTATGTAACCCTCGTTCCCTGAGTAGGGACCGGAGACGTTACGTCTTTCCTGCACTTCCGGCTGTTCGCGGGGATCGCCCAAGTTCATCTTGGCTCTCAGCGAGAAAACATAACTGCATGTTGCCAGCGTCCACCTTTTAAAAACCCACGAGGTGGGCGAGTTACGTTCCATATCAAAATCGCAGACCATGTAATTTCTTATGCCATTGCTCTTTTTGTAATATTCGAAGCTGAAAGGCGTACTAAGCGAATACCCCCATTCGTCGTCATCCGACGTAACGTCCTCCGGTCCCTACTCAGGGAACGAGGGTTACATATTCGTAAAACCGAGACGTTTATTTTTTGCCATAAAGATCCATTCCTGGGATATGGGGCCAAATTTGAAACAACATTCCCAATGACTTGTAGGCTAATTCCAAGTAGAAAATAAGTTTGGGAGAGATGTCGTCACAATGACAAAGATCCTGTTAGATGTCTGTCCACAAGACAAAATAACAACATGAACATTTGGAACATGCACTGTTTAAATAATTGCGATTACTCTTTAGATGAAAATGCTGTTTAAGTATTACTGCTGTATCAAATTGACTGTACCGGGCAGTTAATCATAATTGTCCTCACTGGGATACACTACTGTGCCGTGGACTTGGTGAAGCTGGGTGTGTATAGTCGAGTGGATTGTCGGGTGTTTTGAGAATGGATAGCAGAGCCGCTGAAGTAAAACCTCCAGGACACCTCCTGCTGAACAAGTCTCATACCCGACCTCGCAGAAACAATAAAAAATATCATGTGACAACACTATTCCCAAGTGGAATTTAATTTCCTTGACTTTCTCTCTTTTATTGTCCTTTGTAAAGTAAGTTTGTGACTGCTCGAAACGAACAATCAAAAAGTATATTGCCCTGTTTCCAAAAATTTATATTGAATGTGTGTGTTGTTGAAGTTATGTTCTGTTCAAAGAAAAAGGGTTCTATATCTTGATTTGGATGGAACACAGTAAAGTGATGGAGAGGAAAGGTACGAAGCAAACATCAAATTATCATATAATCACACTTTCAATGAAATGTGAGCTACGTGACTGCAACTAAAAACTGCTATACATCAACAGACACGGCTTTGTATTTCAGAACAACGCGTCTGGCAGGCGACTCTCTGAAATGGTGGAGCCATAAAGGCACATGAAGGATGCTTTAAGAAGAACAGCTAGGCTAATAAAAACTCAAGAACAGTTTCAAGCACCTCTCTGGAGAATCCAAGTCACGAAATAATTAGCAAGCTCTTGGAAATTCCTGCGTTATATTGTGCAATAAAAAGAATTTGAGGATGCTGGGAGGTGACGAGAGAGATGCAGGGCTGAAAAGTGGAGCATCTCCTGGATCCTCAAACCTCTCCAATTTAAAATGAGTTACAGCAGCTTCCGTTATGCAACAGCCTTAAGCAGCACAGATGAGTTGGAAAAATCCTGTCAGGCTTTAAGTACGCACTCAGATTTGAAGTTGATTGGGTGTTGTGGGGGGGGGGTATCAGTATCATCTTAAATATGTATAACGACATTATTTCTTGAAATCAGAGTATTATAATACCCGATTATGCCAACACTCTATCCCAATAGTCCTCTGCATAGCAATAAAAATAGAGTGCATAAATTCTTATTTCAATTTGAATTTATTTGTCTGTTTGATTCATTGCACTGAGAACATAAACACCAAAGAGCCCCAGCTGCTTGTTTTTGTTTTAAATACTGGTTTTGAATAATTGGAGCCTCCACCTGCCAATTAAAATGTTTTCGTTTTCCGTATATGCCAAGTCAGTTTCACTATAAGCTATGTCATTCTTGATATTGGTTGTAAATATGACAAATAACCAGCTCAACAAGTCTATGATATGAATACATGGAACTAATCTAAGTGGGTTGCGTTATTTAAAGGTGCTCGAATTCATTGTAACACGTACAATGATGTTTCGCAATATTTAAGCATTAGTTAATCTATTAACTAACATTAACTAACAATGAGCATACGATTGGTACTGATTGGGGGGGGGTGTCATCGTTGTTAACATTAGTGTTTTTATAATGTATTAGTAAATGTTGAAATTAAATAACTACGATAATAAATGCCGAAAAAATATTTACATTCTTTACACGTTAACATAATTGTTAACTTAATTAACCTTATAGTAAAGTGTTAGCACTTCATTTTAAATGGTTGACATGAAAAATTATATAATTTTTTAGCAAGAGTGTTCGGGTGATTACAGTTAAATAAATAATAATTAATATCGAGGAACTTACGTGTCAGACATCAATATTCAGGAGTTCTATATTGGTCTGCCAATAAAAATAATTCCAAACAAAGCCAAAGTGTCACGGTTGTTAAATCCTATGTCTTCTTTCGTGTTCTCGTGTCCGGTTGTTGTATGTGTGGTGCGCTGATCAAGAGGCCTGACCGCTCAATCACCTCGTTCAGCAATCACTCATTACAGCTGCAGTTTGATCCATTCCGGTGTATACTTCTCATCAACTCTCATCACCATTGTCAGAATCGTTGTTTGTTGTGTTCGGTGTTTTGATCCCTCTATCGGTTTTTCCCAGTCTTAGTCCCTCATCGTTCCTGTCGATGTTTCCTGTGGATGTCCTGGATTCGTTGTGTCATCGCACTCTCACCAATTCTTGCCCCTGGTTTTACATCTGACCATTCGGAGTCCCTGCGCCGCAAGCCTGCCGCCCTTGGATCTATAACATTGACTTTTAAACTTACTATACAATTTTACATGCATTGCTTCCAGAAACTTTATTCGGTACCGAACGATCTGACCCAAAAGATGGAAGCAGCAGTAATTCTGCAGAGAGCCTGGACGAGTTTCGTCAACTACAGCAGACGCCGAAATGGAGAACCAAGAGAAAAAGGTCTCACGAAACTAGGCTCGTGCCTGTCAGTGCATTAGTGGCGCAGGTTCTGCGGGCTCACCCAGAAAGTCCAACAGCTGCCGCATTCTGCTGCGCCAAACCCACCGCCGAACCCAACCACCACCATCGGACCTCTCCCAGTCAAGCCCCTCCTACCAGCCCCGAGGCCCATACTCAGGTGAACCCAACGTTCTTCGGCTTTTCGTAACAAGATGCTCAATGCATTTTTCTCTTCAACAACCCCAGAACTTCCGCGAGGAGATAAAACCAAGGTCCGTCTCGTGCTAACACCTACTGACCGGAGAGCGGCTTCTAATGGGGAACGGCGGTGTGGGAAAATCCAGAAGGATTGCTGCAACCTCGTTCCAAGCGCTCTCCGACGAAATGAAGCGAGTCTTTGAACCGTACAGTGGCCGGCAGAGAAGTAACCAGAGTGCGGCCGATTTTGCGTCAAGGAACAGCGATCCGTGTTCGACTTCACGATCGAGTTACGGACTCTAGCGGCAGAGAGCCATTGAGGAGGAGGCGCATGTGGGACATGTTCCTGCATGGCTGATACCGCGGTCCAGAAGAGAGATAGTCTGCCATGGACTTACCCCCTAAACTCAACGCCTTAATTCGGCTAGCATTGAGAGTGGAACCGCCAGGCTGTCACGAGCGGAACGGCGAAATGCCCATACCCTGCTCTTCAAGCGGATCCGAAGGCCAACGCTCGGAAGCGCGGGGACGCGGTCAGCCAGACTACGATCCCCACCCATGCAGGTGGGTAGAGCCTGGCTTTCTCCCGGGAGGAGTAGGAAAGGCGGAGTTCCAGGGCCTCTAGCATGTACAGTGGAAGGAACTGGACACTTCGCCTACACTGTCCATTAAAAAGGCCAGCCCGCAGTAATGTATGAGGCTACGTCGGTGGATCTCCGCCGAGAGACCTCAATCAACATCGACTCTTCCTTCCGGTTCACTTCCGGCTTGCTTCTCACAGCAGAACACGGATCTGCCTTCTCCAACGACTCCAGCTCCAATCGTACCGAAAACAGCTCGAATGTGTCTCACCTGCACTACAAGAAGGTAGACACAACATCCGATATGTTTCGCCATTATAACAAGATGAACAGTAAAATTGTAGTGATACGACCAATATCACTACGAATTTAGGACGAAATGAATGGGATATAACCCGTATCCTTTTCAGTAAACGGTTGTGAATGAGACTATCGATAGGCGCGAGGCCATGCGTGAAAGCATAACCTCAGTCCCCCCCCGATCACACAATGACGTGTCTTTTAGAGGCTGTAGAGCATTGGTGGTTCAGTAGTAGATTTCTCGCCTGCCACGCCGGTGAGACCCGGGTCCTGATTCCCGGCCAATGCAGGAAGTTACTTATGGTGCGCCAGAAGTAGGGTTCTTTAAAGCTTTGTTATGTAACTACTGCGTATCCACATACTGACAGTGATTGCCAGCTCAAAGGGCAATAATTTGCCCTCATTAATCTTGTCGTCAATGTGCCGCCTCAAATTATGTGGGCCTTATGACCAAGACCTTTGAAGACCAGAGGTCCTGGTCTTCAAAAAAAGCTTTGTTATGTAACCTCTACTAATCTGCATTACTGACAGCCATTTGCAGCTCAAAGGCAATAATCTGCCCTTATGAATCTTGTCGTCATTGTGCGCCCCAAATTATGTGCCTCTCGTTAAAGATGTTTTAACTCAAGATCAATAAGTCTTTCCTCATCTTCCATCGATTCGCGACCCATGAAGCATAACCCTCAGTCCCCGATCACACAATGACGTGTCTTTTAGAGGCTGTAGAGCATTGGTGGTTCAGTGGTAGATTCTCGCCTGCCACGCGGAGACCCGGGTCCGATTCCGGCCAATGCAGGAAGTTACTTATGGTGTGCCAGAAGTAGGGTTCTTTAAAGCTTTGTTATGTAACTACTGCGTATCCACTTTAATGACAGTGATTGCCAGCTCAAAGGCAATAATTTGCCCTCATGAATCTTGTCCTCAATGTGCCGCCTAAAATTATGTGGGCCTTATGACCAGGACCTTTGAAGATCAGAGGTCCTGGTCTTCAAAAAAGCTTTGTTATGTAACTTCTACTAATCTGCAATACTGACAGCGATTTGCAGCTCAAAAGCAATAATCTGCCTTTATGAATCTTGTCGTCATTGTGCCGCCCCAAATTATGTGCCTCTCGTTAAAGATGTTTTAACTCAAGATCAATAAGTCTTCCTCATCTTCCATCGATTTCGCGACCCATGAAGCATAACCTCAGCTCCCCGATCACACAATGACGTGTCTTTTAGAGGCTGTAGAGCATTGGTGGTTCAGTGGTAGAATTCTCGCCTGCCACGCGGGAGACCCAGGTCCGATTCCGGCCAATGCAGGAAGTTACTTATGGTGTGCCAGAAGTAGGGTTCTTTAAAGCTTTGTTATGTAACTACTGCGTATCCACATTACTGACAGTGATTGCCAGCTCAAGGGCAATAATTTGCCCTCATGAATCTTGTCCTCAATGTGCCGCCTCAAATTATGTGGGCCTTATGACCAGACCTTTGAAGACAGAGGTCCTGGTCTTCAAAATAGCTTGTTATGTAACTTCTACTAATCTGCAATACTGACAGCCATTTGCAGCTCAAAGGCAATAATCTGCCCTTATGAATCTTGTCGTCATTGTGCCGCCCCAAATTATGTGCCTCTCGTTAAAGATGTTTTAACTCAAGATCAATAAGTCTTCCTCATCTTCCATCGATTTCGCGACCCATGAAGCATAACCTCACTCCCCGATCACACAATGACGTGTCTTTTAGAGGCTGTAGAGCATTGGTGGTTCAGTGGTAGAATTCTCGCCTGCCACGCGGGAGACCCAAGTCCGATTCCGGCCAATGCAGGAAGTTACTTATGGTGTGCAAGAAGTATGGTTCTTTAAAGCTTTGTTATGTAACTACTGCGTATCCACTTTAATGACAGTGATTGCCAGCTCAAAGGCAATAATTTGCCCTCATGAATCTTGTCCTCAATGTGCCGCCTAAAATTATGTGGGCCTTATGACCAGGACCTTTGAAGATCAGAGGTCCTGGTCTTCAAAAAAAGCTTTGTTATGTAACCTCTACTTATCTGCATTACTGACAGCCATTTGCAGCTCAAAGGCAATATTCTGCCCTTATGAATCTTGTCGTCATTGTGCCGCCCCAAATTATGTGCCTCTCGTTAAAGATGTTTTAACTCAAGATCAATAAGTCTTCCTCATCTTCCATCGATATCGCGACCCATGAAGCATAACCTCAGTCCCCGATCACACAATGACGTGTCTTTTAGAGGCTGTAGAGCATTGGTGGTTCAGTGGTAGAATTCTCGCCTGCCACGCGGGAGACCCGGGTCCGATTCCCGGCCAATGCAGAAACTTAATTATATTGTGCCAGAGGTTCTAATCTTCAAAAAAGCTGTGTTATGTAACCTCTACTAATCTGCATTACTGACAGCCATTTGCAGCTCAAAGGCAATAATCTGCCCTTATGAATCTTGTCGTCATTGTGCCGCCCCAAATTATGTGCCTCTCGTTAAAGATGTTTTAACTCAAGATCAATAAGTCTTCCTCATCTTCCATCGATTTCGCGACCCATGAAGCATAACCTCACTCCCCGATCACACAATGACGTGTCTTTCAGAGGCTGTAGAGCATTGGTGGTTCAGTGGTAGAATTCTCGCCTGCCACGCGGGAGACCCGGGTCCGATTCCCGGCCAATGCAGGAAGTTACTTATGGTGTGCCAGAAGTAGGGTTCTTTAAAGCTTTGTTATGTAACTACTGCGTATCCACTTTACTGACAGTGATTGCCAGCTCAAAGGCAATCATTTGCCCTCATGAATCTTGTCCTCAATGTGCCGCCTCAAATTACGTGGGCCTTATGACCAGGACCTTTGAAGACCAGAGGTCCTGGTCTTCAAAAAAAGCTTTGTTATGTAACTTCTACTAATCTGCAATACTGACAGCCATTTGCAGCTCAAAGGCAATAATCTGCCCTTATGAATCTTGTCGTCATTGTGCCGCCCCAAATTATGTGCCTCTCGTTAAAGATGTTTTAACTCAAGATAAATAAGTCTTCCTCATCTTCCATCGATTTCGCGACCCATGAAGCATAACCTCACTCCCCGATCACACAATGACGTGTCTTTTAGAGGCTGTAGAGCATTGGTGGTTCAGTGGTAGAATTCTCGCCTGCCACGCGGGAGACCCTGGTCCGATTCCGGCCAATGCAGGAAGTTACTTATGGTGTGCCAGAAGTAGGGTTCTTTAAATCTTTGCTATGTAACTACTGCGTATCCACATTACTGACAGTGATTGCCAGCTCAAAGGCAATAATTTGCCCTCATGAATCTTGTCCTCAATGTGCCGCCTCAAATTACGTGGGCCTTATGACCAGGACCTTTGAAGATCAGAGGTCCTGGTCTTCAAAAAAAGCTTTGTTATGTAACTTCTACTAATCTGCATTACTGACAGCCATTTGCAGCTCAAAGGCAATAATCTGCCCTTATGAATCTTGTCGTCATTGTGCCGCCCCAAATTATGTGCCTCTCGTTAAAGATGTTTTAACTCAAGATATATAAGTCTTCCTCATCTTCCATCGATTTCGCGACCCATGAAGCATAACCTCACTCCCCGATCACACAATGACGTGTCTTTTAGAGGCTGTAGAGCATTGGTGGTTCAGTGGTAGAATTCTCGCCTGCCACGCGGGAGACCCGGGTCCGATTCCCGGCCAATGCAGGAAGTTACTTATGGTGTGCCAGAAGTAGGGTTCTTTAAAGCTGTGTTATGTAACTACTGCGTATCCACTTTAATGACAGTGATTGCCAGCTCAAAGGCAATAATTTGCCCTCATGAATCTTGTCCTCAATGTGCCGCCTAAAATTATGTGGGCCTTATGACCAGGACCTTTGAAGATCAGAGGTCCTGGTCTTCAAAAAAAGCTTTGTTATGTAACTTCTACTAATCTGCAATACTGACAGCGATTTGCAGCTCAAAATCAATAATCTGCCTTTATTAATCTTGTCGTCATTGTGCCGCCCCAAATTATGTGCCTCTTGTTAAAGATGTTTTAACTCAAGATCAATAAGTCTTCCTCATCTTCCATCGATTTCGCGACCCATGAAGCATAACCTCAGTCCCCGATCACACAATGACGTGTCTTTTAGAGGCTGTAGAGCATTGGAGGTTCAGTGGTAATATTCTCGCTTCACACGCGGGAGACCTGGGTCCGATTCCCAGCCAATGCAGAAACTTAATTATATTGTGCCAGAGGTTCTGATCTTCAAAAAAGCTGTGTTATGTAACCTCTACTAATCTAGATTACTGACAGCCATTTGCAGCTCAAAGGCAATAATCTGCCCTTATGAATCTTGTCGTCATTGTGCCGCCCCAAATTATGTGCCTCTCGTTAAAGATGTTTTAACTCAAGATCAATAAGTCTTCCTCATCTTCCATCGATTTCGCGACCCATGAAGCATAACCTCAGTCCCCGATCACACAATGACGTGTCTTTTAGAGGCTGTAGAGCATTGGTGGTTCAGTGGTAGAATTCTCGCCTGCCACGCGGGAGACCCGGGTCCGATTCCCGGCCAATGCAGGAAGTTACTTATGGTGTGCCAGAAGTACGGTTCTTTAAAGCTTTGTTATGTAACTACTGCGTATCCACTTTAATGACAGTGATTGCCAGCTCAAAGGCAATAATTTGCCCTCATGAATCTTGTCCTCAATGTGCCGCCTCAAATTATGTGGGCCTTATGACCAGACCTTTGAAGATCAGAGGTCCTGGTCTTCAAAAAAAGCTTTGTTATGTAACTTCTACTAATCTGCATTACTGACAGCCATTTGCAGCTCAAAGGCAATAATCTGCCCTTATGAATCTTGTCGTCATTGTGCCGCCCCAAATTATGTGCCTCTCGTTAAAGATGTTTTAACTCAAGATCAATAAGTCTTCCTCATCTTCCATCGATTTCGCGACCCATGAAGCATAACCTCACTCCCCGATCACACAATGACGTGTCTTTAGAGGCTGTAGAGCATTGGTGGTTCAGTGGTAGAATTCTCGCCTGCCACGCGGGAGACCCAAGTCCGATTCCTGGCCAATGCAGGAAGTTACTTATGGTGTGCAAGAAGTATGGTTCTTTAAAGCTTTGTTATGTAACTACTGCGTATCCACTTTAATGACAGTGATTGCCAGCTCAAAGGCAATAATTTGCCCTCATGAATCTTGTCCTCAATGTGCCGCCTAAAATTACGTGGGCCTTATGACCAGGACCTTTGAAGATCAGAGGTCCTGGTCTTCAAAAAAAGCTTTGTTATGTAACTTCTACTAATCTGCATTACTGACAGCCATTTGCAGCTCAAAGGCAATAATCTGCCCTTATGAATCTTGTCGTCATTGTGCCGCCCCAAATTATGTGCCTCTCGTTAAAGATGTTTTAACTCAAGATCAATAAGTCTTCCTCATCTTCCATCGATTTCGCGACCCATGAAGCATAACCTCAGTCCCCGATCACACAATGACGTGTCTTTTAGAGGCTGTAGAGCATTGGTGGTTCAGTGGTAGAATTCTCGCCTGCCACGCGGGAGACCCGGGTCCGATTCCCGGCCAATGCAGGAAGTTACTTATGGTGTGCCAGAAGTAGGGTTCTTTAAAGCTTTGTTATGTAACTACTGCGTATCCACTTTAATGACAGTGATTGCCAGCTCAAAGGCAATAATTTGCCCTCATGAATCTTGTCCTCAATGTGCCGCCCCAAATTATGTGGGCCTTATGACCAGGACCTTTGAAGATCAGAGGTCCTGGTCTTCAAAAAAAGCTTTGTTATGTAACTTCTACTAATCTGCAATACTGACAGCGATTTGCAGCTCAAATTCAATAATCTGCCTTCATGAATCTTGTCGTCATTGTGCCGCCCCAAATTATGTGCCTCTCGTTAAAGATGTTTTAACTCAAGATCAATAAGTCTTCCTCATCTTCCATCGATTTCGCGACCCATGAAGCATAACCTCAGTCCCCGATCACAAAATGACGTGTCTTTTAGAGGCTGTAGAGCATTGGTGGTTCAGTGGTAGAATTCTCGCCTGCCACGCGGGAGACCCTGGTCCGATTCCTGGCCAATGCAGAAACTTAATTATATTGTGCCAGAGGTTCTAATCTTCAAAAAAGCTGTGTTATGTAACCTCTACTAATCTGCATTACTGACAGCCATTTGCAGCTCAAAGGCAATAATCTGCCCTTATGAATCTTGCCGTCATTGTGCCGCCCCAAATTATGTGCCTCTCGTTAAAGATGTTTTAACTCAAGATCAATAAGTTTTCCTCATCTTCCATCGATTTCGCGACCCATGAAGCATAACCTCAGTCCCCGATCACACAATGACGTGTCTTTTAGAGGCTGTAGAGCATTGGTGGTTCAGTAGTAGAATTCTCGCCTGCCACGCGGGAGACCCGGGTCCGATTCCCGGCCAATGCAGGAAGTTACTTATGGTGCGCCAGAAGTAGGGTTCTTTAAAGCTTTGTTATGTAACTACTGCGTATCCACATTACTGACAGTGATTGCCAGCTCAAGGGCAATAATTTGCCCTCATTAATCTTGTCGTCAATGTGCCGCCTCAAATTATGTGGGCCTTATGACCAAGACCTTTGAAGACCAGAGGTCCTGGTCTTCAAAAAAAGCTTTGTTATGTAACATCTACTTATCTGCATTACTGACAGCCATTTGCAGCTCAAAGGCAATAATCTGCCCTTATGAATCTTGTCGTCATTGTGCCGCCCCAAATTATGTGCCTCTCGTTAAAGAAGCATGAAGCATAACGTCACTCCCCGATCACACAATAACGTGTCTTTTAGAGGCTGTAGAGCGTTGGTGGTTCAGTGGTAGAATTCTCGCTTCCCACGCGGGAGACCTGGGTCCGATTCCTGGCCAATGCAGAAACTTAATTATATTGTGCCAGGGGTTCTGATCTTCAAAATAGCTGTGTTATGTAACCTCTACTAATCTGCATTACTGACAGCCATTTGCAGCTCAAAGGCAATAATCTGCCCTTATGAATCTTGTCGTCATTGTGCCGCCCCAAATTATGTGCCTCTCGTTAAAGATGTTTTAACTCAAGACATATAAGTCTTCCTCATATTCCATCGATTTCGCGACCCATGAAGCATAACGTCACTCCCCGATCACACAATAACGTGTCTTTTAGAGGCTGTAGAGCGTTGGTGGTTCAGTGGTGGAATTCTCGCTTCCCACGACGGAGACCTGGGTCCGATTCCTGGCCAATGCAGAAACTTAATTATATTGTGCCAGGGGTTCTGATCTTCAAAAAAGCTGTGTTATGTAACCTCTACTAATCTGCATTACTGACAGCCATTTGCAGCTCAAAGGCAATAATCTGCCCTTATGAATCTTGTCGTCATTGTGCCGCCCCAAATTATGCGCCTCTCGTTAAAGATGTTTTAACTCAAGATATATAAGTCTTCCTCATCTTCCATCGATTTCGCGACCCATGAAGCATAACCTCACTCCCCGATCACACAATGATGTGTCTTTTAGAGGCTGTAGAGCATTGGTGGTTCAGTGGTAGAATTCTCGCCTGCCACGCGGGAGACCAGGGTCCGATTCCCGGCCAATGCAGGAAGTTACTTATGGTGTGCCAGAAGTAGGGTTCTTTAAAGCTTTGTTATGTAACTACTGCGTATCCACTTTAATGACAGTGATTGCCAGCTCAAAGGCAATAATTTGCCCTCATGAATCTTGTCCTCAATGTGCCGCCTAAAATTATGTGGGCCTTATGACCAGGACCTTTGAAGACCAGAGGTCCTGGTCTTCAAAAAAAGCTTTGTTATGTAACTTCTACTAATCTGCAATACTGACAGCGATTTGCAGCTCAAAATCAATAATCTGCCTTTATGAATCTTGTCGTCATTGTGCCGCCTCAAATTATGTGCCTCTCGTTAAAGATGTTTTAACTCACGATCAATAAGTCTTCCTCATCTTCCATCGATTTCGCTACCCATGAAGCATAACCTCACTCCCCGATCACACAATGACGTGTCTTTTAGAGGCTGTAGAGCATTGGTGGTTCAGTGGTAGAAATCTTTCTTCCCACGCGGGACACCCGGGTCCGATTCCTGGCCAATGCAGAAACTTAATTATGTGGGCCAGAGGTTCTAATCTTCAAAATAGCTGTGTTATGTAACCTCTACTAATCTGCATTACTGACAGCCATTTGCAGCTCAAAGGCAATAATCTGGCCTTAAGAATCTTGTTGTCATTGTGCCGCCCCAAATTATGTGCCTCTCGTTAAAGATGTTTTAACTCAAGATCAATAAGTCTTCCTCATCTTCCATCGATTTCGCGACCCATGAAGCATAACCTCAGTCCCCGATCACACAATGACGTGTCTTTTAGAGGCTGTAGAGCATTGGTGGTTCAGTGGTAGAATTCTCGCCTGCCACGTGGGAGACCAGGGTCCGATTCCCGGCCAATGCAGGAAGTTAATTATGGTGCACCAGAAGTAGGGTTCTTTAAAGCTTTGTTATGTGACTACTGCGTATCCACATTACTGACAGTGATTGCCAGCTCAAGGGCAATAATTTGCCCTCATTAATCTTGTCGTCAATGTGCCGCCTCAAATTATGTGGGCCTTATGACCAAGACCTTTGAAGACCAGAGGTCCTGGTCTTCAAAAAAAGCTGCGTTATGTAACATCTACTTATCTGCATTACTGACAGCCATTTGCAGCTCAAAGGCAATAATCTGCCCTTATGATTCTTGTCGTCATTGTGCCGCCCCAAATTATGTGCCTCTCGTTAAAGATGTTTTAACTCAAGATATATAAGTCTTCCTCATCTTCCATCGATTTCGCGACCCATGAAGCATAACCTCACTCCCCGATCACACAATGACGTGTCTCTCAGAGGCTGTAGAGCATTGGTGGTTCAGTGGTAGAATTCTCGCCTGCCACGCGGGAGACCCGGGTCCGATTCCCGGCCAATGCAGGAAGTTACTTATGGTTTGCGAGAAGTAGGGTTCTTTAAAGCTTTGTTATGTAACTAATGCGTATCCACATTACTGACAGTGATTGCCAGCTCAAGGGCAAAAATTTGCCCTCATGAATCTTGTCCTCAATGTGCCGCCTCAAATTATGTGGGCCTTATGACAAGGACCTTTGAAGATCAGAGGTCCTGGTCTTCAAAAAAAGCTTTGTTATGTAACTTCTACTAATCTGCATTACTGAGAGCGATTTGCAGCTCAAATTCAATAATCTGCCGTTATGAATCTTGTTGTCATTGTGCCGCCCCAAATTATGTGCCTCTCGTTAAAGATGGTTTAACTCAAGATCAATAAGTCTTCCTCATCTTCCATCGATTTCGCGACCCATGAAGTGTAACCTCACTCCCCGATCACACAATGACGTGTCTTTTAGAGGCTGTAGAGCATTGCTGGTTCAGTGATAGAATTCTCTCCTGCCACGCGGGAGTCCCTGCTCCGATTCCCGGCCAATGCAGGAAGTTACTTATGGTGTGCAAGAAGTATGGTTCTTTAAAGCTTTGTTATGTAACTTCTGCGTATCCACATTACTGACAGTGATTGCCAGCTCAAGGGCAATAATTTGCCCTCATGAATCTTGTCCTCAATGTGCCGCCTCAAATTACGTGGGCCTTATGACAAGGACCTTTGAAGATCAGAGGTCCTGGTCTTCAAAAAAAGCTTTGTTATGTAACTTCTACTAATCTGCATTACTGAGAGCGATTTGCAGCTCAAATTCAATAATCTGCCTTTATGAATCTTGTCGTCATTGTGCCGCCCCAAATTATGTGCCTCTCGTTAAAGATGGTTTAACTCAAGATCAATAAGTCTTCCTCATCTTCCATCGATTTCGCGACCCATGAAGCATAACCTCAGTCCCCGATCACACAATGACGTGTCTTTTAGAGGCTGTAGAGCATTGGTGGTTCAGTAGTAGAATTCTCGCCAGCCACGCGGGAGACCCGGGTCTGATTCCCGGCCAATGCAGGAAGTTATTTATGGTGCGCCAGAAGTAGGGTTCTTTAAAGCTTTGTTATGTAACTACTGCGTATCCACATTACTGACAGTGATTGCCAGCTCAAGGGCAATAATTTGCCCTCATTAATCTTGTCCTCAATGTGCCGCCTAAAACTATGTGGGCCTTATGACCAGGACCTTTGAAGATCAGAGGTCCTGGTCTTCAAAAAAAGCTTTGTTATGTAACTTCTACTAATCTGCAATACTGACAGCGATTTGCAGCTCAAAATCAATAATCTGCCTTTATGAATCTTGTCGTCATTGTGCCGCCCCAAATTATGTGCCTCTCGTTAAATCTGTTTTAACTCAAGATCAATAAGTCTTCCTCATCTTCCATCGATATCGCGACCCATGAAGCATAACCTCAGTCCCCGATCACACAATGACGTGTCTTTTAGAGGCTGTAGAGCATTGGTGGTTCAGTGGTAGAATTCTCGCCTGCCACTGTTGGAGAATCCTACCTCCTCTATCTGATGCTGATGCTTGAGTCTGAATGCTGTAATGCCCAAATAAAAGTAGGCCATAGGGCAATGAAGAGATGGAAAGACCTAGAAACCCATGAACCCATGAAATACCTAGATGACGTTAGTGCAAGGCACAGAAAGGTACTAAAAAACAGGTATGATGTAATTTTTTAAAAAACTATACATGTGATGTTCCGCCACCAATAGAATTAAGGCCTGCGAGCATGTGATCTTAACTGTGGCGTGGTACTGAGGAGGAGCAAGGTGTAAGAGATAACGGTACGAACACTGGTTGGACACTGGCGATAAGAAATATGTATAAAATCTGTGTACTGACCACTGTAAGATCAGATGACTCAGCTGAACATCTCACTTTGTTGAATTGCTCAATAAAGTTCTTCTTCTGAAACCTGGAACTCCGACTTTTACAATTCTTTGAGGACTAACTCCTACGAGATTTTGAAGATTGCAGACCAGAACCAGAAACCATATTTTATCCACAACATATTTGGCGTCACGAACAGGATAGACCTGGGGTCAGGAGATCACCGTGGTGTGGACGCTGACGGCGGCATTCACAAAACAAAGGCCGGCCAAAAATAAGGTAAGCAGTTTTTGCTTATATTTTGTTTTGTGAATAGCCTCTGGTAAGCTGACACGCTGGATGATTGCTCTGAAAAAGTAATATACCCCACTGTAAAAGAACCTACAATAACTGAGAGATAAAAAGATAAGAAAAGGGGAGTCTGATTTCCAGGTCCAGAGAAGTCGCTGTGTGCTTGTTTGTCTGAGAGGGCAAGAAGTGCATAGCGTGGAGATTAAGCTCATAAAGTAAGGATACACTGTCTAGTAAAAGAAGTGTTTAAAAGGCGCCAGGCAGGGTAGGAAGTACACTGTCTATTTGTTTGTCTGTCTGTTTGTCAAGAAAAGAGTGGAAAGGTATTGAAACGTGCACAAAGTAAGAAAGGTAAAAACAGATAAAAATTAAAAACATCCAAAATTTTTCAACATAAAATTATTGATAAAAGTTAGGTATATAGACAAAGAGAAGAGAAGTTAGAAAAATTAAGTTAAAAAGTATAAAAACATACACCTGAAAGTCAAGGTACAGTGAAAAAGGGAGTTTCTTGGTCCTCCTGGGCGTTCAGCCAAGAGGCGCATTATTAAAAGTCGTTAATCAAGGATAGCTCTAGGAAAGCGGTGGACAGTTGGACCAACTAGTGTGGAACAGTAGCAGAGGCAGAAAAGCCCAAAAAATATAAATAGAAAAGAATTACAAAGATGGAAAAAGAGAAATGTTAGGAATTAATGGATAAAGCGAAACCAATAAGCAAAGATAAAGAGAAAAGCTGTATCTATCAAAGGACAAAGAACACTCCAAAGAATTGGTTTTGCCGACTATTTGGCCATTTGCCAGACTGTAGGTATTGTGATCCGGACAGAGAAGCCCAGCGTCTGCTAAATAAGAATTAAATCAAGTATTGGAGTTTTCTTTGCATTTTGATATTGAAGTAAGGGTTAAAGTATATGAGTAGAAGTTCCAGGCGCATGAACAAGACGGGTTGCAAATAAAGCAAACAGATAGCGAGACATAAAAATCAGAAGATTTGTTGAAGTAAGGAAGAAACAAATGTGGGACGGACTCAGTGAATACGGGAAGGAAAGATTTAGGAGATGCTTGGCTCAGTACGAAGATAAAGAAAGATTTGAGCAGGCCCTAGAACAAACGAAGGGAATTAAAAATCATTTTTGGCTGGAAAAAGAATTTGTGGATGAAACAGGACAAAGACAGGCGTTAACAGATCAAAAAAGGGATGAGCTCCTGAGAAATTTGACAAAGATTGCAAATCTTGACCAGCTTGACAAAGATTGGCCTCTGTTGAATTGGATAAAGATAATCAAGGAACAAATAACTTTTGAGGTTTTGAGACCACATTTAAACAAATTCCACCTTCCCAAAGCCATCCTGCTGGAGTCAGCCTTTACTGCATCAGAGATCAAACTGAATCCAGTTTATGTCCCCTACTTACACAGAAATGTTACGCTCCGCTGGCCCAAGGAAGTTGGCGGGGCAACAATCTTGAACAACCTTTACATGACAGTATGCTCATGTATCAGACCGGTTAAGTGGGAGAGTGACATAATCTTTACGGCAGGGAGAGGAGGAGAGATCAGGCCAGCACTGGTGGAAAATTGGACACTGAAGAAGTTAGTGGTAATGGTAGTACTGAAAAACAACCCACGCAACATTCGTCATATGTGGGTGGAGGTGTGGCGAAACAAGGAAGAGTTAGAAGACTTAGAGGAGTCAGAAGAGCAACCAGGCACCAGTAGAGATGCTGAGGCTATGGACTAATAGAAAAGGCAAGAGAGGGAACAGGGGGAGGAGACTGTTGGGCAAAAATGAGAGAAAAACTTTAATTGACTTGTTTGAACCATTAACATTAAGCACATGCACTCGGGAAGAACTGAACATTTCAATAACCATGTGGAGAGGCCATGAGGTGAAGTTGACCCCATCTCTTACTTATCTGTATAGGAAAGGGAAAATAACTGCAAGAGGGCGGTGGTTTGAGGACAACATAACCTGGGAGTTCGAATTAATTCGCTTGGGGGAGGACATCATTTGGAAGCGCAGCATACACGACAAGCTAGGAGACAACGAGCTAGAAGACGTGACGCCGAAGCCACTGTCTGAGGTACCAATACGAGCCATATTGAAATACCTTCAAAGAACAAAACAAATACCTAAATTAATAAATCTAACAGAAGCATTTATACTGTACCAATAATTGGTTGCAGCGATGGCTTCGGTGTCACCTCAAGAAGAAACCCCAGTAGAGCAGCTTGCATCACAATATCCAATATGTAGGGACACCATTAAAAAGTTATCAAGGAAGTGGGAAAAAAGGACCAAAAAGTTAAACACTAACTGGCCAGCAGAGGGAACATTTGATTTGGCTATGTGTAGGGAAATGGGAGCACTGATAAAGAATCACAAAGCTAATGATAAAAGCCATAAAAGGGAAGAAAAAAGAGGAAGGGAGCAGGAGGTTTTGAATTTGTTTAGAAACAAAGCTGTACAGTTATTTAAGGAATTAAAAGAGAAATCAGAGAAGGGAGGTAGCATAGTAGAAACCCCACCCCCTTATGCACCACCCTACGATATGACTGGTAAACAGCTCCCCCTGATGGAGGGCACTGTGAGTATCAAAGGCAACGTGACTCTTACAGATACACAGGATGAGGATGAGGAAGAAGAGGAGAGAGAGAGAGAAGACCACAGAAGTGCAAACCATGAACACAAGCCATTGACATTTGCTGACATACCTACAGTAGCATCTACGCTATGCAAAGACCCATCAAGCCATGGAGGAAGTCAAAGCAGCAGCTTGAGCATGAGGCACCTGACTGATGAACGAAGAAATCCCACTCTGACCAACCCATATTATCACGCACACAAGGCCCTGCAGGGACTTGGGAAAAAGCTGGACCAAGAAATAGATACCAATCAATTACTAGATCAAGAGTGTGACGAAATGCGTCAGGAGCTGAGGGCAGCAGAGGAACAAATCGATCGCAGCCTCAAAAGTCTACGGGAATCCCTGAGAGATGCAACAGCTTCAGGACAAAACGTACCTCAAGGATACCAAGGGCATCAGAAGCGCCGAAAACACAAGTCACGCTCACTCAGCCCAGCCAGACCACGCACAGAAGTCAAGAGTGTGACAGGAACCCTGCTCCTGGAAGATATCTCACCAGTCACCCCATCAGCCACCCCGTACAATCTGAGGGAACGACCACTGAGAAAGCCAAGTATGTACATAGAGGAAGAAGACTGGCAGGAGGGGAATCGTAAGTTCTGCCCCGTACTGAGCACATGCAATCAAGACCCTCTGCAGAAGGAAGGTGTGCAGTGCCCCATCCTGATTAAAGGGCAACAAGGGCAGTACATACCATGGGCAGGACAAGATCTGGAGGGACTGGTGGCCCGCCTACCCAACATACACGAAGGGGCTGGCAAGTGGATCAGGATACTGGAGGAAGAAACGATGGGCAAGATCTTGGCCCTTGGAGATGTCAAGGCCCTGTTGGCCAAATGCGTGGGAGGAGCAAAGACTAATGACATCCTACATGATGCAGGACTAGACCTGGCAGTAGACTCAACTAGAATGGATGCCAGACCACTGGACTACTACAGACCAAAGATATGGCACATTCTGAGAACACATTATCAAGCCCAAATGGATCCAAAGTCGCTAAGAGGAGAGCCAATAGGAGACGATGAAAATCCAGTCATCTATGTGCAGAAGCAAGCTAGAAAGTGGAAGCAGGAACTTGAGAGGGATCCTGAAAATGACCCAGTCATAACAGTACTGTTCAGAACTGCCATAATTGAAGCTATGCCTGCCCCAGTGAAAGCAAAGTTGGAAGACGTGGTGGGACTGACCTCAAAGTCATTAAAGGAATTCAGTGACCACGTGACCCATGCTGTGGAACAATACAGGAAGAATGAACAGAGACTGAAGAATCAGGAAAGGGAACTCCAAAGGAAATTGACTCAACTGCAATTGGATGAACTAATCAACAAAAAGAAGAAAGTGCAGGCAGTGGTGAAGGACACAGAAAATCAAACTGCCGTGATGGCTGCTGTCAACATACCAAGCCAAGCACCCCAAGCTGTTCAGCAAGCACCAAACAACATGACTCAGAGTGTTCCTGCTGCCACAGGCAACCCACAACAACCAGCTGCACCAATTGTAATATACCTTCCTGAACATCAAAACAACAGAGGAGCAAACCCAGGAAGAGGAAGAGGAAGAGGGAGACAAGCTTATAACCAGCAAAGAAACCCTAACCAACCAAGTCTCTGTTGGGGATGCAATCAGCCTGGACACACCAAAAGATCATGCCCAGTCAATCCATGGCCTCTAGATAGGCCCCAGCAAGGACAGCCATGGCAGCAAGAAAATCAGAACCAGCAGTATCAGGTGTCTGGCCCCGTCAACCCATGGCGTGGCCCAGACCAAGGATACTAGGGCTGCCCAGAGGATCCTACGGGGAGGAGTCAGCTTCCAATGTTGTCATCCAATGCTGACCAAGAACCTATGCTGCGGGTTAAAATAAAGGACAAGATAACACCTATTATGCTTGATACAGGAGCAACATACACCTGCCTAAGCCCAAGTTATGCCTCACACCTCCCCAGGTCTGGAAAATATGTAAAGACAGTAGGATTCTCGGGACTAACGCAGCTAATTCCAATGACAACTCCTGTCAGCATAAAAGTCAAAGACTCTGAGATAAAGATTCCTGTGCTGATATCAGACCAAACACCAGTCAATCTGTTGGGAAGGGATGCAATATGCAAGCTAAATTTACAGATATGGTGCACCCCCAAAGGAATATACATAGATGATGCAGGTATAAAACAGATGACAGTAATAGGTAAGACTAATCAAGAAGAACCACAAGCTAATGTATTTTGGATAGGGAACTTGGATGAGGGGCTAAGAAAAACACTGAACAAATGGGAAAGATACATAAAAGAGCAATTCTTGAAACCAACCCCGCCAGAAACTGAATACCACTGTACAATGATATATGACCCCCTTAGGGATCCAATACAAGAACAAGAGTGGTTAAAAAGCACTGAGGGACAGAAAGTACATTTATGCTCAAACCATATAATTATAGGACCCGCAGGAGCAGCATTACAAATTGAGGACAATGACTTCATCAGAACATGGTTTAGGGTTAATACTTCAGTTCCACATGTTACACTGTATATAAACGAAGGCTATCAGGCAAAAGACCTAGGTCCAATGATGTTAGAAGCTAAGGAAAAGTTGTGGGAAACCACTGAGAATCCTTTTATTTTACAAACATCAGACAGAACACACCTGAAAATTCTATGTGTGACTGATATGATAGGAACCCCAAAATTGGTAGTAGAGACAGAACAGCAGCATGATCCAATATCCAAACTGAAGGAACTAATCAAGGAAATGGAGCAGAGAGTGCCCCAACAGTTATGGTCTAAGCATGATACAGATGTAGGCTTAGTTAGATCAGCAAACCCTGTTAGAATTGCTATCAAGCCAGGAGTTCAGTGGCCTAGGAAGCAACAATACCCATTGAGACGTGAAGCAATAGAAGGAATAAGAAAAACAATTGACGGACTAATAGTGGCAGGAGTACTGATTGAAACTACTAGTTATTGCAACACCCCAATTCTACCAGTTGAAAAGGCTGACAAGTCTAAATGGAGACTAGTGCATGACCTTAGGGCAGTAAATGAAGTAGTAGAGGATTGGCCAGCCGAGGTGCCAAATCCGCATACGCTGTTGACAAATGTTCCACCTGCTGCTAATTATTTCACTGTGATTGATCTCTGTTCTGCATTTTTCAGCATTCCTTTAGCAGAAGAAAGCAGACACCTTTTTTCCTTCACTTACCAAGGTAAACAGTACACATACACGAGAATGCCCCAAGGATTCAAACACTCACCTCACGTGTTTAACCAAATTTTAAAACTTGATCTAGAGGACTTAAGACTGGATAGCACATTAATACAGTACGTGGATGATTTGTTGATCTGCTCAGCAACACTGGAACAGTGCCATCAGGACTCCATTAAGGTACTAACCAAATTAGCAGAAGGTGGCCACAAAGCCTCAAAAGAGAAATTGCAATACTGTTTGCCTCAAGTAGAATATCTGGGTCGATTGATTGCACATCAAACAAAGGCAATATCGCCCAGCCAATTGGAAGGAATCAGTAAAGCTCCCCAACCACAAACTGTTGGTCAGATGATGACCTTTTGGGGAATGACTGGGTTTAGTGCTGATTGGATAGAGGATTATGCAATCAAAACAGCTCCATTGCGGGCCATTATGAAGCAGGCCGGTCACCAAAATCTTAGAGCACCATTGAAATGGGATCCTGATGCACTGATAGCATTTAGCTCGCTTAAAAGAGAGTTGCAAACAGCCCCTGCACTAACAATTCCTAATTATGATAGAGATTTCCATCTATATGTAGCAAACAGAAAAGAGGGATTTGCTTCTGCTGTCCTGATGCAAGAAACATGCAGTGGACGGAAGAAGCAACCCATTGCCTATTATAGCACCAAATTGGATAGTGTGGCCCAGGGCTACCCACCGTGTTACCAACAAGGCTTGGCGGCAGTATACTTTGCTTATGAGAAAGCCTCTGCTGTTACTATGGGCTATCCAGTCATCATTTACACCCATCATAAGATTGCTGAGTTATTAGAACAGGGACGTTTCGTTTTGACACAGGCTAGATGTTTGGCATATTCCACGCTGCTAACATACCCTGACATAACAATTAAGAGATGTGCCACAACAAACCCAGCTAATTTTGTCCCACTAGAGGGGGAAGGAACACCTCATGAATGTGTTGCTGCCTCTCTAGCGTTTACTCGTCTGAGACCAGATTTGGAATCAACACCAATTGTTGATGCAGACGTGGACTACTTTGTGGATGGCTCATGCTTCAGAGATCACTTGGGTAATCATGCTGGGTTTGCGGTTGTACAACGAGATGGTGACAATTTTACTCCTGTGCTAACACAACATTGTAAGCAGCCTTGTTCTGCACAGTTGGCCGAACTAAAAGCACTTACTGCAGCATGCATGTTGGCCAAGAATAGAATAGCCAACATTTATACTGATTCTGCATATGCCCATGGTGTATGTCATCTTTTCGGTGCAGTATGGAAACAAAGAGGGTTCAAAAAGAGTGACGGCACCCCAATCCAACATGGGGACCAAATTACTGCGTTAATTAATGCTATGATGTCTCCAACTAAATTGGCTATTATCAAATGTCAAGCCCACAAGAAGGGCAATGATTTTGTTATCAAAGGCAACAATGCCGCCGATGGCCAAGCCAAACAGGCTTCTGGGTGTCAATCTGCTGTTATGGCACCATCTGTTTTGATCCAGCCTCTCCCCACTGTAGAACATATTGCCCAAATGCAGTCCAGAGCTACACCACCAGAAATACACTTATGGCAACAAAGGGGGGCGACTCGAGATGCTAATAATATTTGGAGGTCTCATGAAGGTTTCATGATTGCCCCCACCCCATTACTTAACATTCTTATACCTGATGCTCACAGTTTCGATCATTGTGGAAGAGGGGAAATTATGAGAAAGATAAAAAGACAAGGGTTCTGGTCCCCATACTTACAAACAAGGGTAGACGAATTTTTAAGTGAATGTGAAATTTGTGCACAGAACAATGTAAGAAAAGGAACAACAACACCAATAGGCTCCATTCCAGTTCCAGAAGGGCCCTTTAAGCATTTAGTGATGGATTATGTGGACATGATAAAATCAGTAAGAGGAAAAAGGTACATGCTGGTTATCATAGACAGGTTTAGTAGATGGGTAGAAGCGGAGCCATCAGCGGAACAAGGGGCACAGACGGTGATTAAATTTCTGACGAGAGAAGTCATACCAAGATTTGGTATCCCATCCCAGATCAGTTCAGACAATGGATCTGCTTTTATTCAAAGAGTAGTAAAGACAGTAATACAACAGTTGAGGATCAAGCAGAGGCTAGGCTGTATATATAGGCCGCAATCGCAAGGCTTGGTTGAACGCGTTAATGGGACTATTAAAGCCAAAATCAACAAAATCTGTGCAGACACTAAGCTTAATTGGGTAGATGCGCTGCCACTTGCACTAATGAGCTACCGAATGCAGACCAACAGAATCACTAATCTGACCCCTCATGAAATGCTGACGGGAAGACCAATGCCTGTGCCTCATTTAAGGGGACCTTATGACGGCCCACCCTTAGAACAGTTACAATTGGAGTTAAGAACATATATGAGACAATTGACTGCTATACATGAGGCTATCCATTCACAGGAACAAAGCAGGGGACCTAGAGAAGAAGAGGACGTTCCCTGTCCGGTAGTCCCTGGAGACCAAGTGTATCTAAGAGTCTTTAGAAGAAGGTGGAATGAGCCGAGAAGAGAAGGACCTTACACTGTAGTAAGAGCAACCCCCACGGCAGTACAGGTAGAGGGCAGTACAACTTGGTATCATTTGAATCATTGCACGCAGGCAAGAAGCATGAAGGCAAGAGGAGGCAGTAGATAGTCCAGAAGGGAGCCAAGAGGAAGTAGCTCAAGATGCCTCAGAAGAGCAGGGAACTGAAAGTGAGGATATTAACATTGATGAACCTCATTCTAGGGAAACTGAGCACCCTGAACCAAGAGATGAAATGCCGGAGCGGAGTGATGAACAATCTTCAGAGGACCTGGAGTCTGAAGGTGAGAGAGCTCCTGGTATTGATCTTTCTGCTGATACATCTCATACAGCAGCTTCCCCAGACACAGTGCCTCCAGAAGAACAGTCCCCAAGAGAAGGAACCTCTGCTGATGAACCATACCACTTTGTCACACTCAACCTCCAAGACATTGACCTTCCAGAAGACGACTTCCCAGACATTGACCTCCCAGAAATTGATCTCCCAGACGATGAACTACCAGACCTCTCAGGCTTTGAGTGGGATGAGTCACCCTAACCTGACTAAACCAACACAAGGTAACAAAACAAGCAGACATAATGTAAAAAGATCCCTGAAGAGAGCTGGGACTGTTCGCGAAGACTATACCCTAACTGAGTATTATTCGGAATCAGAACTGCAAAAAGAAAAACTGTTGGATACTGCTTATCATAATGAGTGGTATAAATGGGCAGAATATACCGCAAAACAGGCAAAACAGGGCACTTGTATATTATGTTCGCCGTCACCTTTGAAAAAACTAAGAGTAGTTCCAAACAAGTATGACTACATGGGGTGTGCTAGATTTAATTCAAAGTATTGCAGCAGACGTGGAAATATAGTCCCCTATTGCCCAGCCGACTGTTTAGCTATGTTAGGGAACAAATATTATCAGAGATTTTACAATCAGAGAGGTTGGGGAAGTGCATGTAAAAAACTTGATGTCAGGGTAGATCGAGCCAATAGAGAAACACCCCAAAACTACATAATAGACAGAACATTGGAGTATGAATGTTTTAATAAATCTAAGGGGTATCGAGACGTAGGTATATTCCAGGGTAAATGTGCTATCATTTGGCATCTAGATTATGAAATGTACCAAGACACAGATGTGTATAAATCCTCTAGCTTAGTGTATGCTACAGCAACAGTAAATAAAAACATGACAATAATAGGAGTCCATGAGAATTGCGAGAATGCTACTTTATCTTATCCTCTAATTGGACCACTTGAAAACCAGACCGAAGCAGTAGCTGATTTCTTCTGGCTGTGTGGAGGAAGACGACTAAGGGCTACTTTGGTAGATTGGAAAGGACTCTGTGTAAGGGTAAGATTGGCACAGGAAATAGGAATTGTAAATTGGGATGTAGACGATGTGGGAAAATTAGGACAGCTTGAAAAACAAAAACGTAGGTTTAAAAGGGCCTATACCCCGGATCCTAAGGTTACACTTGATGCAATTGGACAGCCCAGAGGGATACCACATGAGTTTAAGGCTAGATGTGAGATATTGTCAGGAATAGAATCACTGCTCCTATGGATACCTGTTAATAAGAACACTGAATGGATAAACTACATATATTATAATCAGCAAAGATTTATCAATTATACAGATGATGCATTTGAAGCGCTGGGCCAACAATTAAAGGCCACTAGTAGGATGACATGGCAAAACAGACAAGCCCTGAATTGGTTATTGGCAGACAAAGGAGGAGTGTGTGTAATGTTTGGAACTGACTGTTGTACCTTTATTCCTAATAATACAGCCCCTGATGGAACTTTCACTAGGGCTATGAAGAAGTTGAAGGCGCTAAGACAAGAGACTGCTGAAAATGCGGGAAGAGACAGAAACATTGGATACTGGTTTGATTCTTTGTTTGGAACTTGGAAAGAGTGGCTGATTAAGGTGGGAATAATAATAGCTGTGGTTGTTGTTGTTGCTCTTCTGCTGTTCTGTTGCGTCATACCTTTTCTTAGATCCATGTTGGCCACTGCAGCCGCTCAGTCACTGACCAGAGCCAAGCAGATGATCAATGTGTCAGTCAACCGAGACAGAGTTGACATTGGATGTAACTCGAACGACTACCCAATTGGACCAGGCCTGGATGAGTTAGATGAGTTCTAATGGGGTCTTTGGGAAAAAGGTAAAAAGGAATGGGGGTACCTATTATTTTTGTTTTAAGGTTTTAACTTTGTTTTTAATAGACAGGGAGTTAGCCAAAACTCTGTCTTTCTTTTGGGTAAAACATAGAAAGCTTAGTAGAATACGCAAGGGTAGAGTAGGAAGTTAGTAAGATGGGCAGTTATGCATTTATTTTAAGGGCCCCCGTCCTGTATAATCTATACTTATAATCTCTGCTTATAATCCTGTTGAAGTATATAATCGCACTACTGTCACAGAATTTCTGAATGTAACATTGAAGGGAAATAGAAGGTTTAAAGCAGATCATTACCCGTGATATGAGGTGATGTAATTGAGTATGGGAAAAATATGGGAATGTTTATATTATTCTTAAATCACTTTATTTCACCTTTTACATTTATAGACATATATATGCATGTTACAGTGATAAACATAGAAACTCTGACATTATGTGCATTCAGACTACTGGAACCATTGTATATATAAGATGTAAAGGAGAAATTATTTGCAAGCGCGGTCATCTACTGTTGATGCAACAAAGGGTAGACTCAACTGGTGGTTTAAAAACCCGCTGTCTACTCCAACACCAGACAGCGCCCAAGGCACTACTAGGGCACCTCTGGCAACGATGGAGCAACCCAGATAGCGCCACAGGCCACCGGAAGCGCCTGCATGGTTCCTCTGGCATCGTGGGACAGTGGTGGCCTCAAGACTAAATACTGTATGGTGTATACACTGAATGTCTGAAACTGCTGTGTCCATATTAAGGATGATGGTTTGACAGGAAGGTGAGATCTTTTACTCCACTCCAGACACATGGGGGTGGAGATGTTTGGTCTCATTCTTCCTCCAGGGTGTACCTCTGTGATAACAGGTCTATTGATAGAATGAATGGATGGTCTAAATTGATCATATTGATTGGATAAGAAAGAGGCCTGCTCATGGAGATACATTCTGGAAAAATTGAAGGTGGGACTAGAATTAGTCCCAAAGGGGGGATGTTTTGGAGAATCCTACCTCCTCTATCTGATGCTGATGCTTGAGTCTGAATGCTGTAATGCCCAAATAAAAGTAGGCCATAGGGCAATGAAGAGATGGAAAGACCTAGAAACCCATGAACCCATGAAATACCTAGATGACGTTAGTGCAAGGCACAGAAAGGTACTAAAAAACAGGTATGATGTAATTTTTTAAAAAACTATACATGTGATGTTCCGCCACCAATAGAATTAAGGCCTGCGAGCATGTGATCTTAACTGTGGCGTGGTACTGAGGAGGAGCAAGGTGTAAGAGATAACGGTACGAACACTGGTTGGACATTGGCGATAAGAAATATGTATAAAATCTGTGTACTGACCACTGTAAGATCAGATGACTCAGCTGAACATCTCACTTCGTTGAATTGCTCAATAAAGTTCTTCTTCTGAAACCTGGAACTCCGACTTTTACAATTCTTTGAGGACTAACTCCTACGAGATTTTGAAGATTGCACACCAGAACCAGAAACCATATTTTATCCACAACACCACGCGGGAGACCCGGGTCCGATTCCCGGCCAATGCAGAAACTTAATTATATTGTGCCAGAGGTTCTAATCTTCAAAAAAGCTGTGTTATGTAACCTCTACTAATCTGCATTACTGACAGCCATTTGCAGCTCAAAGGCAATAATCTGCCCTTATGAATCTTGCCGTCATTGTGCCGCCCCAAATTATGTGCCTCTCGTTAAAGATGTTTTAACTCAAGATCAATAAGTTTTCCTCATCTTCCATCGATTTCGCGACCCATGAAGCATAACCTCAGTCCCCGATCACACAATGACGTGTCTTTTAGAGGCTGTAGAGCATTGGTGGTTCAGTAGTAGAATTCTCGCCTGCCACGCGGGAGACCCGGGTCCGATTCCCGGCCAATGCAGGAAATTACTTATGGTGCGCCAGAAGTAGGGTTCTTTAAAGCTTTGTTATGTAACTACTGCGTATCCACATTACTGACAGTGATTGCCAGCTCAAGGGCAATCATTTGCCCTCATTAATCTTGTCGTCAATGTGCCGCCTCAAATTATGTGGGCCTTATTACAAGGACCTTTGAAGATCAGAGGTCCTGGTCTTCAAAAAAAGCTTTGTTATGTAACTTCTACTAATCTGCATTACTGAGAGCGATTTGCAGCTCAAAATCAATAATCTGCCTTTATGAATCTTGTCGTCATTGTGCCGCCCCAAATTATGTGCCTCTCGTTAAAGATGTTTTAACTCAAGATATATAAGTCTTCCTCATCTTCCATCGATTTCGCGACCCATGAAGCATAACCTCACTCCCCGATCACACAATGACGTGTCTCTCAGAGGCTGTAGAGCATTGGTGGTTCAGTGGTAGAATTCTCGCCTGCCACGCGGGAGACCCGGGTCCGATTCCCGGCCAATGCAGGAAGTTACTTATTGTGTGCCAGAAGTAGGGTTCTTTAAATCTTTGCTATGTAACTACTGCGTATCCACATTACTGACAGTGATTGCCAGCTCAAAGGCAATAATTTGCCCTCATGAATCTTGTCCTCAATGTGCCGCCTCAAATTACGTGGGCCTTATGACCAGGACCTTTGAAGATCAGAGGTCCTGGTCTTCAAAAAAAGCTTTGTTATGTAAATTCTACTAATCTGCAATACTGACAGCGATATGCAGCTCAAATTCACTAATCTGCCTTCAGGAATCTTGTCGTCATTGTGCCGCCCCAAATTATGTGCCTCTCGTTAAAGATGTTTTAACTCAAGATCAACAAGTCTTCCTCATCTTCCATCGATTTCGCGACCCATGAAGCATAACCTCACTCCCCGATCACACAATGATGTGTCTTTTAGAGGCTGTAGAGCATTGGTGGTTCAGTGGTAGAATTCTCGCCTGCCACGCGGGAGACCCGGGTCCGATTCCCGGCCAATGCAGGAAGTTACTTATTGTGTGCCAGAAGTAGGGTTCTTTAAATCTTTGCTATGTAACTACTGCGTATCCACATTACTGACAGTGATTGCCAGCTCAAAGGCAATAATTTGCCCTCATGAATCTTGTCCTCAATGTGCCGCCTCAAATTACGTGGGCCTTATGACCAGGACCTTTGAAGATCAGAGGTCCTGGTCTTCAAAAAAAGCTTTGTTATGTAAATTCTACTAATCTGCAATACTGACAGCGATATGCAGCTCAAATTCACTAATCTGCCTTCAGGAATCTTGTCGTCATTGTGCCGCCCCAAATTATGTGCCTCTCGTTAAAGATGTTTTAACTCAAGATCAACAAGTCTTCCTCATCTTCCATCGATTTCGCGACCCATGAAGCATAACCTCACTCCCTGATCACACAATGATGTGTCTTTTAGAGGCTGTAGAGCATTGGTGGTTCAGTGGTAGAATTCTCGCCTGCCACGCGGGAGACCAGGGTCCGATTCCCGGCCAATGCAGGAAGTTACTTATGGTTTGCGAGAAGTAGGGTTCTTTAAAGCTTTGTTATGTAACTAATGCGTATCCACATTACTGACAGTGATTGCCAGCTCAAGGGCAAAAATTTGCCCTCATGAATCTTGTCCTCAATGTGCCGCCTCAAATTATGTGGGCCTTATGACAAGGACCTTTGAAGATCAGAGGTCCTGGTCTTCAAAAAAAGCTTTGTTATGTAACTTCTACTAATCTGCATTACTGAGAGCGATTTGCAGCTCAAATTCAATAATCTGCCTTTATGAATCTTGTCGTCATTGTGCCGCCCCAAATTATGTGCCTCTCGTTAAAGATGTTTTAACTCAAGATATATAAGTCTTCCTCATCTTCCATCGATTTCGCGACCCATGAAGCATAACCTCACTCCCCGATCACACAATGAATGACGTGTCTCTCAGAGGCTGTAGAGCATTGGTGGTTCAGTGGTAGAATTCTCGCCTGCCACGCGGGAGACCCGGGTCCGATTCCCGGCCAATGCAGGAAGTTACTTATTGTGTGCCAGAAGTAGGGTTCTTTAAATCTTTGCTATGTAACTACTGCGTATCCACATTACTGACAGTGATTGCCAGCTCAAAAGCAATAATTTGCCCTCATGAATCTTGTCCTCAATGTGCCGCCTCAAATTACGTGGGCCTTATGACCAGGACCTTTGAAGATCAGAGGTCCTGGTCGTCAAAAAAGCTTTGTTATGTAAATTCTACTAATCTGCAATACTGACAGCGATATGCAGCTCAAATTCACTAATCTGCCTTCAGGAATCTTGTCGTCATTGTGCCGCCCCAAATTATGTGCCTCTCGTTAAAGATGTTTTAACTCAAGATCAACAAGTCTTCCTCATCTTCCATCGATTTCGCGACCCATGAAGCATAACCTCACTCCCCGATCACACAATGATGTGTCTTTTAGAGGCTGTAGAGCATTGGTGGTTCAGTGGTAGAATTCTCGCCTGCCACGCGGGAGACCAGGGTCTGATTCCCGGCCAATGCAGGAAGTTACTTATGGTGTGCGAGAAATAGGGTTCTTTAAAGCTTTGTTATGTAACTACTGCGTATCCATATTACTGACAGTGATTGCCAGCTCAAGGGCAATAATTTGCCCTCATGAATCTTGTCCTCAATGTGCCGCCTCAAATTACGTGGGCCTTATGACAAGGACCTTTGAAGATCAGAGGTCCTGGTCTTCAAAAAAAGCTTTGTTATGTAACTTCTACTAATCTGCATTACTGAGAGCGATTTGCAGCTCAAATTCAATAATCTGCCTTTATGAATCTTGTCGTCATTGTGCCGCCCCAAATTATGTGCCTCTCGTTAAAGATGGTTTAACTCAAGATCAATAAGTCTTCCTCATCTTCCATCGATTTCGCGACCCATGAAGCATAACCTCAGTCCCCGATCACACAATGACGTGTCTTTTAGAGGCTGTAGAGCATTGGTGGTTCAGTAGTAGAATTCTCGCCAGCCACGCGGGAGACCCGGGTCTGATTCCCGGCCAATGCAGGAAGTTATTTATGGTGCGCCAGAAGTAGGGTTCTTTAAAGCTTTGTTATGTAACTACTGCGTATCCACATTACTGACAGTGATTGCCAGCTCAAGGGCAATAATTTGCCCTCATTAATCTTGTCCTCAATGTGCCGCCTAAAACTATGTGGGCCTTATGACCAGGACCTTTGAAGATCAGAGGTCCTGGTCTTCAAAAAAAGCTTTGTTATGTAACTTCTACTAATCTGCAATACTGACAGCGATTTGCAGCTCAAAATCAATAATCTGCCTTTATGAATCTTGTCGTCATTGTGCCGCCCCAAATTATGTGCCTCTCGTTAAATCTGTTTTAACTCAAGATCAATAAGTCTTCCTCATCTTCCATCGATATCGCGACCCATGAAGCATAACCTCAGTCCCCGATCACACAATGACGTGTCTTTTAGAGGCTGTAGAGCATTGGTGGTTCAGTGGTAGAATTCTCGCCTGCCACTGTTGGAGAATCCTACCTCCTCTATCTGATGCTGATGCTTGAGTCTGAATGCTGTAATGCCCAAATAAAAGTAGGCCATAGGGCAATGAAGAGATGGAAAGACCTAGAAACCCATGAACCCATGAAATACCTAGATGACGTTAGTGCAAGGCACAGAAAGGTACTAAAAAACAGGTATGATGTAATTTTTTAAAAAACTATACATGTGATGTTCCGCCACCAATAGAATTAAGGCCTGCGAGCATGTGATCTTAACTGTGGCGTGGTACTGAGGAGGAGCAAGGTGTAAGAGATAACGGTACGAACACTGGTTGGACACTGGCGATAAGAAATATGTATAAAATCTGTGTACTGACCACTGTAAGATCAGATGACTCAGCTGAACATCTCACTTTGTTGAATTGCTCAATAAAGTTCTTCTTCTGAAACCTGGAACTCCGACTTTTACAATTCTTTGAGGACTAACTCCTACGAGATTTTGAAGATTGCAGACCAGAACCAGAAACCATATTTTATCCACAACATATTTGGCGTCACGAACAGGATAGACCTGGGGTCAGGAGATCACCGTGGTGTGGACGCTGACGGCGGCATTCACAAAACAAAGGCCGGCCAAAAATAAGGTAAGCAGTTTTTGCTTATATTTTGTTTTGTGAATAGCCTCTGGTAAGCTGACACGCTGGATGATTGCTCTGAAAAAGTAATATACCCCACTGTAAAAGAACCTACAATAACTGAGAGATAAAAAGATAAGAAAAGGGGAGTCTGATTTCCAGGTCCAGAGAAGTCGCTGTGTGCTTGTTTGTCTGAGAGGGCAAGAAGTGCATAGCGTGGAGATTAAGCTCATAAAGTAAGGATACACTGTCTAGTAAAAGAAGTGTTTAAAATGCGCCAGGCAGGGTAGGAAGTACACTGTCTATTTGTTTGTCTGTCTGTTTGTCAAGAAAAGAGTGGAAAGGTATTGAAACGTGCACAAAGTAAGAAAGGTAAAAACAGATAAAAATTAAAAACATCCAAAATTTTTCAACATAAAATTATTGATAAAAGTTAGGTATATAGACAAAGAGAAGAGAAGTTAGAAAAATTAAGTTAAAAAGTATAAAAACATACACCTGAAAGTCAAGGTACAGTGAAAAAGGGAGTTTCTTGGTCCTCCTGGGCGTTCAGCCAAGAGGCGCATTATTAAAAGTCGTTAATCAAGGATAGCTCTAGGAAAGCGGTGGACAGTTGGACCAACTAGTGTGGAACAGTAGCAGAGGCAGAAAAGCCCAAAAAATATAAATAGAAAAGAATTACAAAGATGGAAAAAGAGAAATGTTAGGAATTAATGGATAAAGCGAAACCAATAAGCAAAGATAAAGAGAAAAGCTGTATCTATCAAAGGACAAAGAACACTCCAAAGAATTGGTTTTGCCGACTATTTGGCCATTTGCCAGACTGTAGGTATTGTGATCCGGACAGAGAAGCCCAGCGTCTGCTAAATAAGAATTAAATCAAGTATTGGAGTTTTCTTTGCATTTTGATATTGAAGTAAGGGTTAAAGTATATGAGTAGAAGTTCCAGGCGCATGAACAAGACGGGTTGCAAATAAAGCAAACAGATAGCGAGACATAAAAATCAGAAGATTTGTTGAAGTAAGGAAGAAACAAATGTGGGACGGACTCAGTGAATACGGGAAGGAAAGATTTAGGAGATGCTTGGCTCAGTACGAAGATAAAGAAAGATTTGAGCAGGCCCTAGAACAAACGAAGGGAATTAAAAATCATTTTTGGCTGGAAAAAGAATTTGTGGATGAAACAGGACAAAGACAGGCGTTAACAGATCAAAAAAGGGATGAGCTCCTGAGAAATTTGACAAAGATTGCAAATCTTGACCAGCTTGACAAAGATTGGCCTCTGTTGAATTGGATAAAGATAATCAAGGAACAAATAACTTTTGAGGTTTTGAGACCACATTTAAACAAATTCCACCTTCCCAAAGCCATCCTGCTGGAGTCAGCCTTTACTGCATCAGAGATCAAACTGAATCCAGTTTATGTCCCCTACTTACACAGAAATGTTACGCTCCGCTGGCCCAAGGAAGTTGGCGGGGCAACAATCTTGAACAACCTTTACATGACAGTATGCTCATGTATCAGACCGGTTAAGTGGGAGAGTGACATAATCTTTACGGCAGGGAGAGGAGGAGAGATCAGGCCAGCACTGGTGGAAAATTGGACACTGAAGAAGTTAGTGGTAATGGTAGTACTGAAAAACAACCCACGCAACATTCGTCATATGTGGGTGGAGGTGTGGCGAAACAAGGAAGAGTTAGAAGACTTAGAGGAGTCAGAAGAGCAACCAGGCACCAGTAGAGATGCTGAGGCTATGGACTAATAGAAAAGGCAAGAGAGGGAACAGGGGGAGGAGACTGTTGGGCAAAAATGAGAGAAAAACTTTAATTGACTTGTTTGAACCATTAACATTAAGCACATGCACTCGGGAAGAACTGAACATTTCAATAACCATGTGGAGAGGCCATGAGGTGAAGTTGACCCCATCTCTTACTTATCTGTATAGGAAAGGGAAAATAACTGCAAGAGGGCGGTGGTTTGAGGACAACATAACCTGGGAGTTCGAATTAATTCGCTTGGGGGAGGACATCATTTGGAAGCGCAGCATACACGACAAGCTAGGAGACAACGAGCTAGAAGACGTGACGCCGAAGCCACTGTCTGAGGTACCAATACGAGCCATATTGAAATACCTTCAAAGAACAAAACAAATACCTAAATTAATAAATCTAACAGAAGCATTTATACTGTACCAATAATTGGTTGCAGCGATGGCTTCGGTGTCACCTCAAGAAGAAACCCCAGTAGAGCAGCTTGCATCACAATATCCAATATGTAGGGACACCATTAAAAAGTTATCAAGGAAGTGGGAAAAAAGGACCAAAAAGTTAAACACTAACTGGCCAGCAGAGGGAACATTTGATTTGGCTATGTGTAGGGAAATGGGAGCACTGATAAAGAATCACAAAGCTAATGATAAAAGCCATAAAAGGGAAGAAAAAAGAGGAAGGGAGCAGGAGGTTTTGAATTTGTTTAGAAACAAAGCTGTACAGTTATTTAAGGAATTAAAAGAGAAATCAGAGAAGGGAGGTAGCATAGTAGAAACCCCACCCCCTTATGCACCACCCTACGATATGACTGGTAAACAGCTCCCCCTGATGGAGGGCACTGTGAGTATCAAAGGCAACGTGACTCTTACAGATACACAGGATGAGGATGAGGAAGAAGAGGAGAGAGAGAGAGAAGACCACAGAAGTGCAAACCATGAACACAAGCCATTGACATTTGCTGACATACCTACAGTAGCATCTACGCTATGCAAAGACCCATCAAGCCATGGAGGAAGTCAAAGCAGCAGCTTGAGCATGAGGCACCTGACTGATGAACGAAGAAATCCCACTCTGACCAACCCATATTATCACGCACACAAGGCCCTGCAGGGACTTGGGAAAAAGCTGGACCAAGAAATAGATACCAATCAATTACTAGATCAAGAGTGTGACGAAATGCGTCAGGAGCTGAGGGCAGCAGAGGAACAAATCGATCGCAGCCTCAAAAGTCTACGGGAATCCCTGAGAGATGCAACAGCTTCAGGACAAAACGTACCTCAAGGATACCAAGGGCATCAGAAGCGCCGAAAACACAAGTCACGCTCACTCAGCCCAGCCAGACCACGCACAGAAGTCAAGAGTGTGACAGGAACCCTGCTCCTGGAAGATATCTCACCAGTCACCCCATCAGCCACCCCGTACAATCTGAGGGAACGACCACTGAGAAAGCCAAGTATGTACATAGAGGAAGAAGACTGGCAGGAGGGGAATCGTAAGTTCTGCCCCGTACTGAGCACATGCAATCAAGACCATCTGCAGAACGAAGGTGTGCAGTGCCCCATCCTGATTAAAGGGCAACAAGGGCAGTACATACCATGGGCAGAACAAGATCTGGAGGGACTGGTGGCCCGCCTACCCAACATACACGAAGGGGCTGGCAAGTGGATCAGGATACTGGAGGAAGAAACGATGGGCAAGATCTTGGCCCTTGGAGATGTCAAGGCCCTGTTGGCCAAATGCGTGGGAGGAGCAAAGACTAATGACATCCTACATGATGCAGGACTAGACCTGGCAGTAGACTCAACTAGAATGGATGCCAGACCACTGGACTACTACAGACCAAAGATATGGCACATTCTGAGAACACATTATCAAGCCCAAATGGATCCAAAGTCGCTAAGAGGAGAGCCAATAGGAGACGATGAAAATCCAGTCATCTATGTGCAGAAGCAAGCTAGAAAGTGGAAGCAGGAACTTGAGAGGGATCCTGAAAATGACCCAGTCATAACAGTACTGTTCAGAACTGCCATAATTGAAGCTATGCCTGCCCCAGTGAAAGCAAAGTTGGAAGACGTGGTGGGACTGACCTCAAAGTCATTAAAGGAATTCAGTGACCACGTGACCCATGCTGTGGAACAATACAGGAAGAATGAACAGAGACTGAAGAATCAGGAAAGGGAACTCCAAAGGAAATTGACTCAACTGCAATTGGATGAACTAATCAACAAAAAGAAGAAAGTGCAGGCAGTGGTGAAGGACACAGAAAATCAAACTGCCGTGATGGCTGCTGTCAACATACCAAGCCAAGCACCCCAAGCTGTTCAGCAAGCACCAAACAACATGACTCAGAGTGTTCCTGCTGCCACAGGCAACCCACAACAACCAGCTGCACCAATTGTAATATACCTTCCTGAACATCAAAACAACAGAGGAGCAAACCCAGGAAGAGGAAGAGGAAGAGGGAGACAAGCTTATAACCAGCAAAGAAACCCTAACCAACCAAGTCTCTGTTGGGGATGCAATCAGCCTGGACACACCAAAAGATCATGCCCAGTCAATCCATGGCCTCTAGATAGGCCCCAGCAAGGACAGCCATGGCAGCAAGAAAATCAGAACCAGCAGTATCAGGTGTCTGGCCCCGTCAACCCATGGCGTGGCCCAGACCAAGGATACTAGGGCTGCCCAGAGGATCCTACGGGGAGGAGTCAGCTTCCAATGTTGTCATCCAATGCTGACCAAGAACCTATGCTGCGGGTTAAAATAAAGGACAAGATAACACCTATTATGCTTGATACAGGAGCAACATACACCTGCCTAAGCCCAAGTTATGCCTCACACCTCCCCAGGTCTGGAAAATATGTAAAGACAGTAGGATTCTCGGGACTAACGCAGCTAATTCCAATGACAACTCCTGTCAGCATAAAAGTCAAAGACTCTGAGATAAAGATTCCTGTGCTGATATCAGACCAAACACCAGTCAATCTGTTGGGAAGGGATGCAATATGCAAGCTAAATTTACAGATATGGTGCACCCCCAAAGGAATATACATAGATGATGCAGGTATAAAACAGATGACAGTAATAGGTAAGACTAATCAAGAAGAACCACAAGCTAATGTATTTTGGATAGGGAACTTGGATGAGGGGCTAAGAAAAACACTGAACAAATGGGAAAGATACATAAAAGAGCAATTCTTGAAACCAACCCCGCCAGAAACTGAATACCACTGTACAATGATATATGACCCCCTTAGGGATCCAATACAAGAACAAGAGTGGTTAAAAAGCACTGAGGGACAGAAAGTACATTTATGCTCAAACCATATAATTATAGGACCCGCAGGAGCAGCATTACAAATTGAGGACAATGACTTCATCAGAACATGGTTTAGGGTTAATACTTCAGTTCCACATGTTACACTGTATATAAACGAAGGCTATCAGGCAAAAGACCTAGGTCCAATGATGTTAGAAGCTAAGGAAAAGTTGTGGGAAACCACTGAGAATCCTTTTATTTTACAAACATCAGACAGAACACACCTGAAAATTCTATGTGTGACTGATATGATAGGAACCCCAAAATTGGTAGTAGAGACAGAACAGCAGCATGATCCAATATCCAAACTGAAGGAACTAATCAAGGAAATGGAGCAGAGAGTGCCCCAACAGTTATGGTCTAAGCATGATACAGATGTAGGCTTAGTTAGATCAGCAAACCCTGTTAGAATTGCTATCAAGCCAGGAGTTCAGTGGCCTAGGAAGCAACAATACCCATTGAGACGTGAAGCAATAGAAGGAATAAGAAAAACAATTGACGGACTAATAGTGGCAGGAGTACTGATTGAAACTACTAGTTATTGCAACACCCCAATTCTACCAGTTGAAAAGGCTGACAAGTCTAAATGGAGACTAGTGCATGACCTTAGGGCAGTAAATGAAGTAGTAGAGGATTGGCCAGCCGAGGTGCCAAATCCGCATACGCTGTTGACAAATGTTCCACCTGCTGCTAATTATTTCACTGTGATTGATCTCTGTTCTGCATTTTTCAGCATTCCTTTAGCAGAAGAAAGCAGACACCTTTTTTCCTTCACTTACCAAGGTAAACAGTACACATACACGAGAATGCCCCAAGGATTCAAACACTCACCTCACGTGTTTAACCAAATTTTAAAACTTGATCTAGAGGACTTAAGACTGGATAGCACATTAATACAGTACGTGGATGATTTGTTGATCTGCTCAGCAACACTGGAACAGTGCCATCAGGACTCCATTAAGGTACTAACCAAATTAGCAGAAGGTGGCCACAAAGCCTCAAAAGAGAAATTGCAATACTGTTTGCCTCAAGTAGAATATCTGGGTCGATTGATTGCACATCAAACAAAGGCAATATCGCCCAGCCAATTGGAAGGAATCAGTAAAGCTCCCCAACCACAAACTGTTGGTCAGATGATGACCTTTTGGGGAATGACTGGGTTTAGTGCTGATTGGATAGAGGATTATGCAATCAAAACAGCTCCATTGCGGGCCATTATGAAGCAGGCCGGTCACCAAAATCTTAGAGCACCATTGAAATGGGATCCTGATGCACTGATAGCATTTAGCTCGCTTAAAAGAGAGTTGCAAACAGCCCCTGCACTAACAATTCCTAATTATGATAGAGATTTCCATCTATATGTAGCAAACAGAAAAGAGGGATTTGCTTCTGCTGTCCTGATGCAAGAAACATGCAGTGGACGGAAGAAGCAACCCATTGCCTATTATAGCACCAAATTGGATAGTGTGGCCCAGGGCTACCCACCGTGTTACCAACAAGGCTTGGCGGCAGTATACTTTGCTTATGAGAAAGCCTCTGCTGTTACTATGGGCTATCCAGTCATCATTTACACCCATCATAAGATTGCTGAGTTATTAGAACAGGGACGTTTCGTTTTGACACAGGCTAGATGTTTGGCATATTCCACGCTGCTAACATACCCTGACATAACAATTAAGAGATGTGCCACAACAAACCCAGCTAATTTTGTCCCACTAGAGGGGGAAGGAACACCTCATGAATGTGTTGCTGCCTCTCTAGCGTTTACTCGTCTGAGACCAGATTTGGAATCAACACCAATTGTTGATGCAGACGTGGACTACTTTGTGGATGGCTCATGCTTCAGAGATCACTTGGGTAATCATGCTGGGTTTGCGGTTGTACAACGAGATGGTGACAATTTTACTCCTGTGCTAACACAACATTGTAAGCAGCCTTGTTCTGCACAGTTGGCCGAACTAAAAGCACTTACTGCAGCATGCATGTTGGCCAAGAATAGAATAGCCAACATTTATACTGATTCTGCATATGCCCATGGTGTATGTCATCTTTTCGGTGCAGTATGGAAACAAAGAGGGTTCAAAAAGAGTGACGGCACCCCAATCCAACATGGGGACCAAATTACTGCGTTAATTAATGCTATGATGTCTCCAACTAAATTGGCTATTATCAAATGTCAAGCCCACAAGAAGGGCAATGATTTTGTTATCAAAGGCAACAATGCCGCCGATGGCCAAGCCAAACAGGCTTCTGGGTGTCAATCTGCTGTTATGGCACCATCTGTTTTGATCCAGCCTCTCCCCACTGTAGAACATATTGCCCAAATGCAGTCCAGAGCTACACCACCAGAAATACACTTATGGCAACAAAGGGGGGCGACTCGAGATGCTAATAATATTTGGAGGTCTCATGAAGGTTTCATGATTGCCCCCACCCCATTACTTAACATTCTTATACCTGATGCTCACAGTTTCGATCATTGTGGAAGAGGGGAAATTATGAGAAAGATAAAAAGACAAGGGTTCTGGTCCCCATACTTACAAACAAGGGTAGACGAATTTTTAAGTGAATGTGAAATTTGTGCACAGAACAATGTAAGAAAAGGAACAACAACACCAATAGGCTCCATTCCAGTTCCAGAAGGGCCCTTTAAGCATTTAGTGATGGATTATGTGGACATGATAAAATCAGTAAGAGGAAAAAGGTACATGCTGGTTATCATAGACAGGTTTAGTAGATGGGTAGAAGCGGAGCCATCAGCGGAACAAGGGGCACAGACGGTGATTAAATTTCTGACGAGAGAAGTCATACCAAGATTTGGTATCCCATCCCAGATCAGTTCAGACAATGGATCTGCTTTTATTCAAAGAGTAGTAAAGACAGTAATACAACAGTTGAGGATCAAGCAGAGGCTAGGCTGTATATATAGGCCGCAATCGCAAGGCTTGGTTGAACGCGTTAATGGGACTATTAAAGCCAAAATCAACAAAATCTGTGCAGACACTAAGCTTAATTGGGTAGATGCGCTGCCACTTGCACTAATGAGCTACCGAATGCAGACCAACAGAATCACTAATCTGACCCCTCATGAAATGCTGACGGGAAGACCAATGCCTGTGCCTCATTTAAGGGGACCTTATGACGGCCCACCCTTAGAACAGTTACAATTGGAGTTAAGAACATATATGAGACAATTGACTGCTATACATGAGGCTATCCATTCACAGGAACAAAGCAGGGGACCTAGAGAAGAAGAGGACGTTCCCTGTCCGGTAGTCCCTGGAGACCAAGTGTATCTAAGAGTCTTTAGAAGAAGGTGGAATGAGCCGAGAAGAGAAGGACCTTACACTGTAGTAAGAGCAACCCCCACGGCAGTACAGGTAGAGGGCAGTACAACTTGGTATCATTTGAATCATTGCACGCAGGCAAGAAGCATGAAGGCAAGAGGAGGCAGTAGATAGTCCAGAAGGGAGCCAAGAGGAAGTAGCTCAAGATGCCTCAGAAGAGCAGGGAACTGAAAGTGAGGATATTAACATTGATGAACCTCATTCTAGGGAAACTGAGCACCCTGAACCAAGAGATGAAATGCCGGAGCGGAGTGATGAACAATCTTCAGAGGACCTGGAGTCTGAAGGTGAGAGAGCTCCTGGTATTGATCTTTCTGCTGATACATCTCATACAGCAGCTTCCCCAGACACAGTGCCTCCAGAAGAACAGTCCCCAAGAGAAGGAACCTCTGCTGATGAACCATACCACTTTGTCACACTCAACCTCCAAGACATTGACCTTCCAGAAGACGACTTCCCAGACATTGACCTCCCAGAAATTGATCTCCCAGACGATGAACTACCAGACCTCTCAGGCTTTGAGTGGGATGAGTCACCCTAACCTGACTAAACCAACACAAGGTAACAAAACAAGCAGACATAATGTAAAAAGATCCCTGAAGAGAGCTGGGACTGTTCGCGAAGACTATACCCTAACTGAGTATTATTCGGAATCAGAACTGCAAAAAGAAAAACTGTTGGATACTGCTTATCATAATGAGTGGTATAAATGGGCAGAATATACCGCAAAACAGGCAAAACAGGGCACTTGTATATTATGTTCGCCGTCACCTTTGAAAAAACTAAGAGTAGTTCCAAACAAGTATGACTACATGGGGTGTGCTAGATTTAATTCAAAGTATTGCAGCAGACGTGGAAATATAGTCCCCTATTGCCCAGCCGACTGTTTAGCTATGTTAGGGAACAAATATTATCAGAGATTTTACAATCAGAGAGGTTGGGGAAGTGCATGTAAAAAACTTGATGTCAGGGTAGATCGAGCCAATAGAGAAACACCCCAAAACTACATAATAGACAGAACATTGGAGTATGAATGTTTTAATAAATCTAAGGGGTATCGAGACGTAGGTATATTCCAGGGTAAATGTGCTATCATTTGGCATCTAGATTATGAAATGTACCAAGACACAGATGTGTATAAATCCTCTAGCTTAGTGTATGCTACAGCAACAGTAAATAAAAACATGACAATAATAGGAGTCCATGAGAATTGCGAGAATGCTACTTTATCTTATCCTCTAATTGGACCACTTGAAAACCAGACCGAAGCAGTAGCTGATTTCTTCTGGCTGTGTGGAGGAAGACGACTAAGGGCTACTTTGGTAGATTGGAAAGGACTCTGTGTAAGGGTAAGATTGGCACAGGAAATAGGAATTGTAAATTGGGATGTAGACGATGTGGGAAAATTAGGACAGCTTGAAAAACAAAAACGTAGGTTTAAAAGGGCCTATACCCCGGATCCTAAGGTTACACTTGATGCAATTGGACAGCCCAGAGGGATACCACATGAGTTTAAGGCTAGATGTGAGATATTGTCAGGAATAGAATCACTGCTCCTATGGATACCTGTTAATAAGAACACTGAATGGATAAACTACATATATTATAATCAGCAAAGATTTATCAATTATACAGATGATGCATTTGAAGCGCTGGGCCAACAATTAAAGGCCACTAGTAGGATGACATGGCAAAACAGACAAGCCCTGAATTGGTTATTGGCAGACAAAGGAGGAGTGTGTGTAATGTTTGGAACTGACTGTTGTACCTTTATTCCTAATAATACAGCCCCTGATGGAACTTTCACTAGGGCTATGAAGAAGTTGAAGGCGCTAAGACAAGAGACTGCTGAAAATGCGGGAAGAGACAGAAACATTGGATACTGGTTTGATTCTTTGTTTGGAACTTGGAAAGAGTGGCTGATTAAGGTGGGAATAATAATAGCTGTGGTTGTTGTTGTTGCTCTTCTGCTGTTCTGTTGCGTCATACCTTTTCTTAGATCCATGTTGGCCACTGCAGCCGCTCAGTCACTGACCAGAGCCAAGCAGATGATCAATGTGTCAGTCAACCGAGACAGAGTTGACATTGGATGTAACTCGAACGACTACCCAATTGGACCAGGCCTGGATGAGTTAGATGAGTTCTAATGGGGTCTTTGGGAAAAAGGTAAAAAGGAATGGGGGTACCTATTATTTTTGTTTTAAGGTTTTAACTTTGTTTTTAATAGACAGGGAGTTAGCCAAAACTCTGTCTTTCTTTTGGGTAAAACATAGAAAGCTTAGTAGAATACGCAAGGGTAGAGTAGGAAGTTAGTAAGATGGGCAGTTATGCATTTATTTTAAGGGCCCCCGTCCTGTATAATCTATACTTATAATCTCTGCTTATAATCCTGTTGAAGTATATAATCGCACTACTGTCACAGAATTTCTGAATGTAACATTGAAGGGAAATAGAAGGTTTAAAGCAGATCATTACCCGTGATATGAGGTGATGTAATTGAGTATGGGAAAAATATGGGAATGTTTATATTATTCTTAAATCACTTTATTTCACCTTTTACATTTATAGACATATATATGCATGTTACAGTGATAAACATAGAAACTCTGACATTATGTGCATTCAGACTACTGGAACCATTGTATATATAAGATGTAAAGGAGAAATTATTTGCAAGCGCGGTCATCTACTGTTGATGCAACAAAGGGTAGACTCAACTGGTGGTTTAAAAACCCGCTGTCTACTCCAACACCAGACAGCGCCCAAGGCACTACTAGGGCACCTCTGGCAACGATGGAGCAACCCAGATAGCGCCAGAGGCCACCGGAAGCGCCTGCATGGTTCCTCTGGCATCGTGGGACAGTGGTGGCCTCAAGACTAAATACTGTATGGTGTATACACTGAATGTCTGAAACTGCTGTGTCCATATTAAGGATGATGGTTTGACAGGAAGGTGAGATCTTTTACTCCACTCCAGACACATGGGGGTGGAGATGTTTGGTCTCATTCTTCCTCCAGGGTGTACCTCTGTGATAACAGGTCTATTGATAGAATGAATGGATGGTCTAAATTGATCATATTGATTGGATAAGAAAGAGGCCTGCTCATGGAGATACATTCTGGAAAAATTGAAGGTGGGACTAGAATTAGTCCCAAAGGGGGGATGTTTTGGAGAATCCTACCTCCTCTATCTGATGCTGATGCTTGAGTCTGAATGCTGTAATGCCCAAATAAAAGTAGGCCATAGGGCAATGAAGAGATGGAAAGACCTAGAAACCCATGAACCCATGAAATACCTAGATGACGTTAGTGCAAGGCACAGAAAGGTACTAAAAAACAGGTATGATGTAATTTTTTAAAAAACTATACATGTGATGTTCCGCCACCAATAGAATTAAGGCCTGCGAGCATGTGATCTTAACTGTGGCGTGGTACTGAGGAGGAGCAAGGTGTAAGAGATAACGGTACGAACACTGGTTGGACATTGGCGATAAGAAATATGTATAAAATCTGTGTACTGACCACTGTAAGATCAGATGACTCAGCTGAACATCTCACTTCGTTGAATTGCTCAATAAAGTTCTTCTTCTGAAACCTGGAAATCCGACTTTTACAATTCTTTGAGGACTAACTCCTACGAGATTTTGAAGATTGCACACCAGAACCAGAAACCATATTTTATCCACAACACCACGCGGGAGACCCGGGTCCGATTCCCGGCCAATGCAGAAACTTAATTATATTGTGCCAGAGGTTCTAATCTTCAAAAAAGCTGTGTTATGTAACCTCTACTAATCTGCATTACTGACAGCCATTTGCAGCTCAAAGGCAATAATCTGCCCTTATGAATCTTGCCGTCATTGTGCCGCCCCAAATTATGTGCCTCTCGTTAAAGATGTTTTAACTCAAGATCAATAAGTTTTCCTCATCTTCCATCGATTTCGCGACCCATGAAGCATAACCTCAGTCCCCGATCACACAATGACGTGTCTTTTAGAGGCTGTAGAGCATTGGTGGTTCAGTAGTAGAATTCTCGCCTGCCACGCGGGAGACCCGGGTCCGATTCCCGGCCAATGCAGGAAATTACTTATGGTGCGCCAGAAGTAGGGTTCTTTAAAGCTTTGCTATGTAACTACTGCGTATCCACATTACTGACAGTGATTGCCAGCTCAAGGGCAATCATTTGCCCTCATTAATCTTGTCGTCAATGTGCCGCCTCAAATTATGTGGGCCTTATTACAAGGACCTTTGAAGATCAGAGGTCCTGGTCTTCAAAAAAAGCTTTGTTATGTAACTTCTACTAATCTGCATTACTGAGAGCGATTTGCAGCTCAAAATCAATAATCTGCCTTTATGAATCTTGTCGTCATTGTGCCGCCCCAAATTATGTGCCTCTCGTTAAAGATGTTTTAACTCAAGATATATAAGTCTTCCTCATCTTCCATCGATTTCGCGACCCATGAAGCATAACCTCACTCCCCGATCACACAATGACGTGTCTCTCAGAGGCTGTAGAGCATTGGTGGTTCAGTGGTAGAATTCTCGCCTGCCACGCGGGAGACCCGGGTCCGATTCCCGGCCAATGCAGGAAGTTACTTATTGTGTGCCAGAAGTAGGGTTCTTTAAATCTTTGCTATGTAACTACTGCGTATCCACATTACTGACAGTGATTGCCAGCTCAAAGGCAATAATTTGCCCTCATGAATCTTGTCCTCAATGTGCCGCCTCAAATTACGTGGGCCTTATGACCAGGACCTTTGAAGATCAGAGGTCCTGGTCTTCAAAAAAAGCTTTGTTATGTAAATTCTACTAATCTGCAATACTGACAGCGATATGCAGCTCAAATTCACTAATCTGCCTTCAGGAATCTTGTCGTCATTGTGCCGCCCCAAATTATGTGCCTCTCGTTAAAGATGTTTTAACTCAAGATCAACAAGTCTTCCTCATCTTCCATCGATTTCGCGACCCATGAAGCATAACCTCACTCCCCGATCACACAATGATGTGTCTTTTAGAGGCTGTAGAGCATTGGTGGTTCAGTGGTAGAATTCTCGCCTGCCACGCGGGAGACCCGGGTCCGATTCCCGGCCAATGCAGGAAGTTACTTATTGTGTGCCAGAAGTAGGGTTCTTTAAATCTTTGCTATGTAACTACTGCGTATCCACATTACTGACAGTGATTGCCAGCTCAAAGGCAATAATTTGCCCTCATGAATCTTGTCCTCAATGTGCCGCCTCAAATTACGTGGGCCTTATGACCAGGACCTTTGAAGATCAGAGGTCCTGGTCTTCAAAAAAAGCTTTGTTATGTAAATTCTACTAATCTGCAATACTGACAGCGATATGCAGCTCAAATTCACTAATCTGCCTTCAGGAATCTTGTCGTCATTGTGCCGCCCCAAATTATGTGCCTCTTGTTAAAGATGTTTTAACTCAAGATCAACAAGTCTTCCTCATCTTCCATCGATTTCGCGACCCATGAAGCATAACCTCACTCCCCGATCACACAATGATGTGTCTTTTAGAGGCTGTAGAGCATTGGTGGTTCAGTGGTAGAATTCTCGCCTGCCACGCGGGAGACCAGGGTCCGATTCCCGGCCAATGCAGGAAGTTACTAACGTGTGCGAGAAGAAGGGTTCTTTAAAGCTTTGTTATGTAACTACTGCGTATCCACATTACTGACAGTGATTGCCAGCTCAAGGGCAAAAATTTGCCCTCATGAATCTTGTACTCAATGTGCCGCCTCAAATTATGTGGGCCTTATGACAAGGACCTTTGAAGATCAGAGGTCCTGGTCTTCAAAAAAAGCTTTGTTATGTAACTTCTACTAATCTGCATTACTGAGAGCGATTTGCAGCTCAAATTCAATAATCTGCCTTTATGAATCTTGTCGTCATTGTGCCGCCCCAAATTATGTGCCTCTCGTTAAAGATGTTTTAACTCAAGATATATAAGTCTTCCTCATCTTCCATCGATTTCGCGACCCATGAAGCATAACCTCACTCCCCGATCACACAATGAATGACGTGTCTCTCAGAGGCTGTAGAGCATTGGTGGTTCAGTGGTAGAATTCTCGCCTGCCACGCGGGAGACCCGGGTCCGATTCCCGGCCAATGCAGGAAGTTACTTATTGTGTGCCAGAAGTAGGGTTCTTTAAATCTTTGCTATGTAACTACTGCGTATCCACATTACTCACAGTGATTGCCAGCTCAAAGGCAATAATTTGCCCTCATGAATCTTGTCCTCAATGTGCCGCCTCAAATTACGTGGGCCTTATGACCAGGACCTTTGAAGATCAGAGGTCCTGGTCGTCAAAAAAGCTTTGTTATGTAAATTCTACTAATCTGCAATACTGACAGCGATATGCAGCTCAAATTCACTAATCTGCCTTCAGGAATCTTGTCGTCATTGTGCCGCCCCAAATTATGTGCCTCTCGTTAAAGATGTTTTAACTCAAGATCAACAAGTCTTCCTCATCTTCCATCGATTTCGCGACCCATGAAGCATAACCTCACTCCCCGATCACACAATGATGTGTCTTTTAGAGGCTGTAGAGCATTGGTGGTTCAGTGGTAGAATTCTCGCCTGCCACGCGGGAGACCAGGGTCCGATTCCCGGCCAATGCAGGAAGTTACTTATGGTGTGCGAGAAATAGGGTTCTTTAAAGCTTTGTTATGTAACTACTGCGTATCCATATTACTGACAGTGATTGCCAGCTCAAGGGCAAAAATTTGCCCTCATGAATCTTGTCCTCAATGTGCCGCCTCAAATTATGTGGGCCTTATGACAAGGACCTTTGAAGATCAGAGGTCCTGGTCTTCAAAAAAAGCTTTGTTATGTAACTTCTACTCAAATGCATTACTGAGAGCGATTTGCAGCTCAAATTCAATAATCTGCCGTTATGAATCTTGTTGTCATTGTGCCGCCCAAAATTATGTGCCTCTCGTTAAAGATGGTTTAACTCAAGATCAATAAGTCTTCCTCATCTTCCATCGATTTCGCGACCCATGAAGTGTAACCTCAGTCCCCGATCACACAATGACGTGTCTTTTAGAGGCTGTAGAGCATTGGTGGTTCAGTGATAGAATTCTCTCCTGCCACGCGGGAGACCCTGCTCCGATTCCCGGCCAATGCAGGAAGTTACTTATGGTGTGCAAGAAGTATGGTTCCTTAAAGCTTTGTTATGTAACATCTGCGTATCCATATTACTGACAGTGATTGCCAGCTCAAGGGCAATAATTTGCCCTCATGAATCTTGTCCTCAATGTGCCGCCTCAAATTACGTGGGCCTTATGACAAGGACCTTTGAAGACCAGAGGTCCTGGTCTTCAAAAAAAGCTTTGTTATGTAACTTCTACTAATCTGCATTACTGAGAGCGATTTGCAGCTCAAATTCAATAATCTGCCTTTATGAATCTTGTCGTCATTGTGCCGCCCCAAATTATGTGCCTCTCGTTAAAGATGGTTTAACTCAAGATCAATAAGTCTTCCTCATCTTCCATCGATTTCGCGACCCATGAAGCATAACCTCAGTCCCCGATCACACAATGACGTGTCTTTTAGAGGCTGTAGAGCATTGCTGGTTCAGTAGTAGAATTCTCGCCTGCCACGCGGGAGACCCGGGTCCGATTCCCGGCCAATGCAGGAAGTTACTTATGGTGCGCCAGAAGTAGGGTTCTTTAAAGCTTTGTTATGTAACTACTGTGTATCCACATTACTGACAGTGATTGCCAGCTCAAGGGCAATAATTTGCCCTCATTAATCTTGTCGTCAATGTTCCGCCTCAAATTATGTGGGCCTTATGACCAAGACCTTTGAAGACCAGAGGTCCTGGTCTTCAAAAAAAGCTTTGTTATGTAACCTCTACTTATCTGCATTACTGACAGCCATTTGCAGCTCAAAGGCAATAATCTGCCCTTATGAATCTTGTCGTCATTGTGCCGCCCCAAATTATGTGCCTCTCGTTAAAGATGTTTTAACTCAAGATCAATAAGTTTTCCTCATCTTCCATCGATTTCGCGACCCATGAAGCATAACCTCAGTCCCCGATCACACAATGACGTGTCTTTTAGAGGCTGTAGAGCATTGGTGGTTCAGTAGTAGAATTCTCGCCTGCCACGCGGGAGACCCGGGTCCGATTCCCGGCCAATGCAGGAAGTTACTTATGGTGCGCCAGAAGTAGGGTTCTTTAAATCTTTGCTATGTAACTACTGCGTATCCACATTACTGACAGTGATTGCCAGCTCAAAGGCAATAATTTGCCCTCATGAATCTTGTCCTCAATGTGCCGCCTCAAATTACGTGGGCCTTATGACCAGGACCTTTGAAGATCAGAGGTCCTGGTCGTCAAAAAAGCTTTGTTATGTAAATTCTACTAATCTGCAATACTGACAGCGATATGCAGCTCAAATTCACTAATCTGCCTTCAGGAATCTTGTCGTCATTGTGCCGCCCCAAATTATGTGCCTCTCGTTAAAGATGTTTTAACTCAAGATCAACAAGTCTTCCTCATCTTCCATCGATTTCGCGACCGATGAAGCATAACCTCACTCCCCGATCACACAATGATGTGTCTTTTAGAGGCTGTAAAGCATTGGTGGTTCAGTGGTAGAATTCTCGCCTGCCACGCGGGAGACCAGGGTCCGATTCCCGGCCAATGCAGGAAGTTACTTATGGTGTGCGAGAAGTAGGGTTCTTTAAAGCTTTGTTATGTAACTACTGCGTATCCATATTACTGACAGTGATTGCCAGCTCAAGGGCAAAAATTTGCCCTCATGAATCTTGTCCTCAATGTGCCGCCTCAAATTATGTGGGCCTTATGACAAGGATCTTTGAAGATCAGAGGTCCTGGTCTTCAAAAAAAGCTTTGTTATGTAACTTCTACTAATCTGCATTACTGAGAGCGATTTGCAGCTCAAATTCAATAATCTGCCGTTATGAATCTTGTTGTCATTGTGCCGCCCCAAATTATGTGCCTCTCGTTAAAGATGGTTTAACTCAAGATCAATAAGTCTTCCTCATCTTCCATCGATTTCGCGACCCATGTAGTGTAACCTCAGTCCCCGATCACACAATGACGTGTCTTTTAGAGGCTGTAGAGCATTGGTGGTTCAGTGATAGAATTCTCTCCTGCCACGCGGGAGACCCTGCTCCGATTCCCGGCCAATGCAGGAAGTTACTTATGGTGTGCAAGAAGTATGGTTCCTTAAAGCTTTGTTATGTAACATCTGCGTATCCATATTACTGACAGTGATTGCCAGCTCAAGGGCAATAATTTGCCCTCATTAATCTTGTCGTCAATGTGCCGCCTCAAATTATGTGGGCCTTATGACCAAGACCTTTGAAGACCAGAGGTCCTGGTCTTCAAAAAAAGCTTTGTTATGTAACCTCTACTTATCTGCATTACTGACAGCCATTTGCAGCTCAAAGGCAATAATCTGCCCTTATGAATCTTGTCGTCATTGTGCCGCCCCAAATTATGTGCCTCTCGTTAAAGATGTTTTAACTCAATATCAATAAGTTTTCCTCATCTTCCATCGATTTCGCGACCCATGAAGCATAACCTCAGTCCCCGATCACACAATGACGTGTCTTTTAGAGGCTGTAGAGCATTGGTGGTTCAGTAGTAGAATTCTCGCCTGCCACGCGGGAGACCCGGGTCCGATTCCCGGCCAATGCAGGAAGTTACTTATGGTGCGCCAGAAGTAGGGTTCTTTAAAGCTTTGTTATGTAACTACTGCGTATCCACTTTAATGACAGTGATTGCCAGCTCAAAGGCAATAATTTGCCCTCATGAATCTTGTCCTCAATGTGCCGCCTAAAATTATGTGGGCCTTATGACCAGGACCTTTGAAGATCAGAGGTCCTGGTCTTCAAAAAAAGCTTTGTTATGTAACTTCTACTAATCTACAATACTGACAGCGATTTGCAGCTCAAAATCAATAATCTGCCTTTATGAATCTTGTCGTCATTGTGCCGCCCCAAATTATGTGCCTTTCGTTAAAGATGTTTTAACTCAAGATCAATAAGTCTTCCTCATCTTCCATCGATATCGCGACCCATGAAGCATAACCTCAGTCCCCGATCACACAATGACGTGTCTTTTAGAGGCTGTAGAGCATTGGTGGTTCAGTTGTAGAATTCTCGCCTGCCACGCGGGAGACCCGGGTCCGATTCCCGGCCAATGCAGAAACTTAATTATATTGTGCCAGAGGTTCTAATCTTCAAAAAAGGTGTGTTATGTAACCTCTACTAATCTGCATTACTGACAGCCATTTGCAGCTCAAAGGCAATAATCTGCCCTTATGAATCTTGCCGTCATTGTGCCGCCCCAAATTATGTGCCTCTCGTTAAAGATGTTTTAACTCAAGATCAATAAGTTTTCCTCATCTTCCATCGATTTCGCGACCCATGAAGCATAACCTCAGTCCCGATCACACAATGACGTGTCTTTTAGAGGGTGTAGATTATTGGTGGTTCAGTGGTAGAATTCTCGCCTGCCACGCGGGAGACCCGGGTCCGATTCCCGGCAAATGCAGAAACTTAATTATATTGTGCCAGAGGTTCTAATCTTCAAAAAAGCTGTGTTATGTAACCTCTACTAATCTGCATTACTGACAGCCATTTGCAGCTCAAAGGCAATAATCTGCCCTTATGAATCTTGCCGTCATTGTGCCGCCCCAAATTATGTGCCTCTCGTTAAAGATGTTTTAACTCAAGATCAATAAGTTTTCCTCATCTTCCATCGATTTCGCGACCCATTAAGCATAACCTCAGTCCCCGATCACACAATGACGTGTCTTTTAGAGGCTGTAGAGCATTGGTGGTTCAGTAGTAGAATTCTCGCCTGCCACGCGGGAGACCCGGGTCTGATTCCCGGCCAATGCAGGAAGTTACTTATGGTGCGCCAGAAGTAGGGTTCTTTAAAGCTTTGTTATGTAACTACTGCGTATCCACATTACTGACAGTGATTGCCAGCTCAAGGGCAATAATTTGCCCTCATTAATCTTGTCGTCAATGTGCCGCCTCAAATTATGTGGGCCTTATGACCAAGACCTTTGAAGACCAGAGGTCCTGGTCTTCAAAAAAAGCTTTGTTATGTAACCTCTACTTATCTGCATTACTGACAGCCATTTGCAGCTCAAAGGCAATAATCTGCCCTTATGAATCTTGTCGTCATTGTGCCGCCCCAAATTATGTGCCTCTCGTTAAAGATGTTTTAACTCAAGATCAATACGTTTTCCTCATCTTCCATCGATTTCGCGACCCATGAAGCATAACCTCAGTCCCCGATCACACAATGACGTGTCTTTTAGAGGCTGTAGAGCATTGGTGGTTCAGTAGTAGAATTCTCGCCTGCCACGCGGGAGACCCGGGTCCGATTCCCGGCCAATGCAGGAAGTTACTTATGGTGTGCCAGAAGTAGGGTTCTTTAAAGCTTTGTTATGTAACTACTGCGTATCCACTTTAATGACAGTGATTGCCAGCTCAAAGGCAATAATTTGCCCTCATGAATCTTGTCGTCAATGTGCCGCCTCAAATTATGTGGGCCTTATGACCAGGACCTTTGAAGATCAGAGGTCCTGGTCTTCAAAAAAAGCTTTGTTATGTAACTTCTACTAATCTGCAATACTGACAGCGATTTGCAGCTCAAAATCAATAATCTGCCTTTATGAATCTTGTCGTCATTGTGCCGCCCCAAATTATGTGCCTCTCGTTAAAGATGTTTTAACTCAAGATCAATAAGTTTTCCTCATCTTCCATCGATTTCGCGACCCATGAAGCATAACCTCAGTCCCCGATCACACAATGACGTGTCTTTTAGAGGCTGTAGAGCATTGGTGGTTCAGTGGTAGAATTCTCGCCTGCCACGCGGGAGACCCGGGTCCGATTCCCGGCCAATGCAGGAAGTTACTTATGGTGCGCCAGAAGTAGGGTTCTTTAAAGCTTTGTTATGTAACTACTGCGTATCCACATTACTGACAGTGATTGCCAGCTCAAGGGCAATAATTTGCCCTCATGAATCTTGTCGTCAATGTGCCGCCTCAAATTATGTGGGCCTTATGACCAAGACCTTTGAAGACCAGAGGTCCTGGTCTTCAAAAAAAGCTTTGTTATGTAACATCTACTTATCTGCATTACTGACAGCCATTTGCAGCTCAAAGGCAATAATCTGCCCTTATGAATCTTGTCGTCATTGTGCCGCCCCAAATTATGTGCCTCTCGTTAAAGATGTTTTAACTCAAGATCAATAAGTCTTCCTCATCTTCCATCGATTTCGCGACCCATGAAGCATAACCTCACTCCCCGATCACACAATGACGTGTCTTTTAGAGGCTGTAGAGCATTGGTGGTTCAGTGGTAGAATTCTCGCCTGCCACGCGGGAGACCCGGGTCCGATTCCCGGCCAATGCAGGAAGTTACTTATGGTGTGCCAGAAGTACGGTTCTTTAAAGCTTTGTTATGTAACTACTGCGTATCCACTTTAATGACAGTGATTGCCAGCTCAAAGGCAATAATTTGCCCTCATGAATCTTGTCCTCAATGTGCCGCCTAAAATTATGTGGGCCTTATGACCAGGACCTTTGAAGATCAGAGGTCCTGGTCTTCAAAAAAAGCTTTGTTATGTAACTTCTACTAATCTGCAATACTGACAGCGATTTGCAGCTCAAAATCAATAATCTGCCTTATGAATCTTGTCGTCATTGTGCCGCCCCAAATTATGTGCCTCTCGTTAAAGATGTTTTAACTCAAGATCAATAAGTCTTCCTCATCTTCCATCGATATCGCGACCCATGAAGCATAACCTCAGTCCCCGATCACACAATGACGTGTCTTTTAGAGGCTGTAGAGCATTGGTGGTTCAGTGGTAGAATTCTCGCCTGCCACGCGGGAGACCTGGGTCCGATTCCCGGCCAATACAGAAACTTAATTATATTGTGCCAGAGGTTCTAATCTTCAAAAAAGCTGTGTTATGTAACCTCTACTAATCTGCATTACTGACAGCCATTTGCAGCTCAAAGGCAATAATCTGCCCTTATGAATCTTGCCGTCATTGTGCCGCCCCAAATTATGTGCCTCTCGTTAAAGATGTTTTAACTCAAGATATATAAGTCTTCCTCATCTTCCATCGATTTCGCGACCCATGAAGCATAACCTCACTCCCCGATCAGACAATGACGTGTCTCTCAGAGGCTGTAGAGCATTGGTGGTTCAGTGGTAGAATTCTCGCCTGCCACGCGGGACACCCGGGTCCGATTCCCGGCCAATGCAGGAAGTTACTTATGGTGTGCCAGAAGTACGGTTCTTTAAAGCTTTGTTATGTAACTACTGCATATCCACTTTAATGACAGTGATTGCCAGCTCAAAGGCAATAATTTGCCCTCATGAATCTTGTCCTCAATGTGCCGCCTCAAATTATGTGGGCCTTATGACCAAGACCTTTGAAGACCAGAGGTCCTGGTCTTCAAAAAAAGCTTTGTTATGTAACCTCTACTAATCTGCATTACTGACAGCCATTTGCAGCTCAAAGGCAATAATCTGCCCTTATGAATCTTGTCGTCATTGTGCCGCCCCAAATTATGTGCCTCTCGTTAAAGATGTTTTAACTCAAGATCAATAAGTTTTCCTCATCTTCCATCGATTTCGCGACCCATGAAGCATAACCTCAGTCCCCGATCACACAATGACGTGTCTTTTAGAGGCTGTAGAGCATTGGTGGTTCAGTAGTAGAATTCTCGCCTGCCACTCGGGAGACCCGGGTCCGATTCCCGGCCAATGCAGGAAGTTACTTATGGTGCGCCAGAAGTAGGGTTCTTTAAAGCTTTGTTATGTAACTACTGCGTATCCACATTACTGACAGTGATTGCCAGCTCAAGGGCAATAATTTGCCCTCATGAATCTTGTCGTCAATGTGCAGCCTCAAATTATGTGGGCCTTATGACCAAGACCTTTGAAGACCAGAGGTCCTGGTCTTCAAAAAAAGCTTTGTTATGTAACATCTACTTATCTGCATTACTGACAGCCATTTGCAGCTCAAAGGCAATAATCTGCCCTTATGAATCTTGTCGTCATTGTGCCGCCCCAAATTATGTGCCTCTCGTTAAAGATGTTTTAACTCAAGATCAATAAGTCTTCCTCATCTTCCATCGATATCGCGACCCATGAAGCATAACCTCACTCCCCGATCACACAATGACGTGTCTTTTAGAGGCTGTAGAGCATTGGTGGTTCAGTGGTAGAATTCTCGCCTGCCACGCGGGAGACCCGGGTCCGATTCCCGGCCAATGCAGGAAGTTACTTATGGTGTGCCAGAAGTACGGTTCTTTAAAGCTTTGTTATGTAACTACTGCGTATCCACTTTAATGACAGTGATTGCCAGCTCAAAGGCAATAATTTGCCCTCATGAATCTTGTCCTCAATGTGCCGCCTAAAATTATGTGGGCCTTATGACCAGGACCTTTGAAGATCAGAGGTCCTGGTCTTCAAAAAAAGCTTTGTTATGTAACTTCTACTAATCTGCAATACTGACAGCGATTTGCAGCTCAAAATCAATAATCTGCCTTTATGAATCTTGTCGTCATTGTGCCGCCCCAAATTATGTGCCTCTCGTTAAAGATGTTTTAACTCAAGATCAATAAGTCTTCCTCATCTTCCATCGATATCGCGACCCATGAAGCATAACCTCAGTCCCCGATCACACAATGACGTGTCTTTTAGAGGCTGTAGAGCATTGGTGGTTCTGTGGTAGAATTCTCGCCTGCCACGCGGGAGACCTGGGTCCGATTCCCGGCCAATACAGAAACTTAATTATATTGTGCCAGAGGTTCTAATCTTCAAAAAAGCTGTGTTATGTAACCTCTACTAATCTGCATTACTGACAGCCATTTGCAGCTCAAAGGCAATAATCTGCCCTTATGAATCTTGTCCGTCATTGTGCCGCCCCAAATTATGTGCCTCTCGTTAAAGATGTTTTAACTCAAGATATATAAGTCTTCCTCATCTTCCATCGATTTCGCGACCCATGAAGCATAACCTCACTCCCCGATCACACAATGACGTGTCTCTCAGAGGCTGTAGAGCATTGGTGGTTCAGTGGTAGAATTCTCGCCTGCCACGCGGGAGACCCGGGTCCGATTCCCGGCCAATGCAGGAAGTTACTTATGGTGTGCCAGAAGTACGGTTCTTTAAAGCTTTGTTATGTAACTACTGCGTATCCACTTTAATGACAGTGATTGCCAGCTCAAAGGCAATAATTTGCCCTCATGAATCTTGTCCTCAATGTGCCGCCTCAAATTATGTGGGCCTTATGACCAAGACCTTTGAAGACCAGAGGTCCTGGTCTTCAAAAAAAGCTTTGTTATGTAACCTCTACTAATCTGCATTACTGACAGCCATTTGCAGCTCAAAGGCAATAATCTGCCCTTATGAATCTTGCCGTCATTGTGCCGCCCCAAATTATGTGCCTCTCGTTAAAGATGTTTTAACTCAAGATCAATAAGTTTTCCTCATCTTCCATCGATTTCGCGACCCATGAAGCATAACCTCAGTCCCCGATCACACAATGACGTGTCTTTTAGAGGCTGTAGAGCATTGGTGGTTCAGTAGTAGAATTCTCGCCTGCCACGCGGGAGACCCAGGTCCGATTCCCGGCCAATGCAGGAAGTTAATTATGGTGCGCCAGAAGTAGGGTTCTTTAAAGCTTTGTTATGTAACTACTGCGTATCCACATTACTGACAGTGATTGCCAGCTCAAAGGCAATAATTTGCCCTCATGAATCTTGTCCTCAATGTGTCGCCTCAAAATCACGTGGGCCTTATGACCAGGACCTTTGAAGATCAGAGGTCCTGGTCTTCAAAAAAAGCTTTGTTATGTAACCTCTACTTATCTGCATTACTGACAGCCATTTGCAGCTCAAAGGCAATATTCTGCCCTTATGAATCTTGTCGTCATTGTGCCGCCCCAAATTATGTGCCTCTCGTTAAAGATGTTTTAACTCAAGATCAATAAGTCTTCCTCATCTTCCATCGATATCGCGACCCATGAAGCATAACCTCAGTCCCCGATCACACAATGACGTGTCTTTCAGAGGCTGTAGAGCATTGGTGGTTCAGTGGTAGAATTCTCGCCTGCCACGCGGGAGACCCGGGTCCGATTCCCGGCCAATGCAGGAAGTTACTTATGGTGTGCCAGAAGTAGGGTTCTTTAAAGCTTTGTTATGTAACTACTGCGTATCCACTTTAATGACAGTGATTGCCAGCTCAAAGGCAATAATTTGCCCTCATGAATCTTGTCCTCAATGTGCCGCCTCAAATTATGTGGGCCTTATGACCAGGACCTTTGAAGATCAGAGGTCCTGGTCTTCAAAAAAAGCTTTGTTATGTAACTTCTACTAATCTGCAATACTGACAGCGATTTGCAGCTCAAAGTCAATAATCTGCCTTATGAATCTTGTCGTCATTGTGCCGCCCCAAATTATGTGCCTCTCGTTAAAGATGTTTTAACTCAAGATCAATAAGTTTTCCTCATCTTCCATCGATTTCGCGACCCATGAAGCATAACCTCAGTCCCCGATCACACAATGACGTGTCTTTTAGAGGCTGTAGAGCATTGGTGGTTCAGTGGTAGAATTCTCGCCTGCCACGCGGGAGACCCGGGTCCGATTCCCGGCCAATGCAGAAACTTAATTATATTGTGCCAGAGGTTCTAATCTTCAAAAAAGCTGTGTTATGTAACCTCTACTAATCTGCATTACTGACAGCCATTTGCAGCTCAAAGGCAATAATCTGCCCTTATGAATCTTGCCGTCATTGTGCCGCCCCAAATTATGTGCCTCTCGTTAAAGATGTTTTAACTCAAGATCAATACGTTTTCCTCATCTTCCATCGATTTCGCGACCCATGAAGCATAACCTCAGTCCCCGATCACACAATGACGTGTCTTTTAGAGGCTGTAGAGCATTGGTGGTTCAGTAGTAGAATTCTCGCCTGCCACGCGGGAGACCAGGGTCCGATTCCCGGCCAATGCAGGAAGTTACTTATGGTGCGCCAGAAGTAGGGTTCTTTAAAGCTTTGTTATGTAACTACTGCGTATCCACATTACTGACAGTGATTGCCAGCTCAAGGGCAATAATTTGCCCTCATGAATCTTGTCGTCAATGTGCCGCCTCAAATTATGTGGGCCTTATGACCAGGACCTTTGAAGATCAGAGGTCCTGGTCTACAAAAAAAGCTTTGTTATGTAACATCTACTTATCTGCATGACTGACAGCCATTTGCAGCTCAAAGGCAATAATCTGCCCTTATGAATCTTGCCGTCATTGTGCCGCCCCAAATTATGTGCCTCTCGTTAAAGATGTTTTAACTCAAGATCAATAAGTCTTCCTCATCTTCCATCGATTTCGCGACCCATGAGGCATAACCTCAGTCCCCGATCACAAAATGACGTGTCTTTTAGAGGCTGTAGAGCATTGGTGGTTCAGTGGTGGAATTCTCGCTTCCCACGACGGAGACCTGGGTCCGATTCCCGGCCAATGCAGAAACTTAATTATATTGTGCCAGGGGTTCTGATCTTCAAAAAAGCTGTGTTATGTAACCTCTACTAATCTGCATTACTGACAGCCATTTGCAGCTCAAAGGCAATAATCTGCCCTTATGAATCTTGCCGTCATTGTGCCGCCCCAAATTATGTGCCTCTCGTTAAAGATGTTTTAACTCAAGACATATAAGTCTTCCTCATATTCCATCAATTTCGCGACCCATGAAGCATAACCTCACTCCCCGATCACACAATAACGTGTCTTTTAGAGGCTGTAGAGCGTTGGTGGTTCAGTGGTGGAATTCTCGCTTCCCACGACGGAGACCTGGGTCCGATTCCTGGCCAATGCAGAAACTTAATTATATTGTGCCAGGGGTTCTGATCTTCAAAAAAGCTGTGTTATGTAACCTCTACTAATCTGCATTACTGACAGCCATTTGCAGCTCAAAGGCAATAATCTGCCCTTATGAATCTTGTCGTCATTGTGCCGCCCCAAATTATGTGCCTCTCGTTAAAGATGTTTTAACTCAAGATATATAAGTCTTCCTCATCTTCCATCGATTTCGCGACCCATGAAGCATAACCTCAGTCCCCGATCACACAATGACGTGTCTTTTAGAGGCTGTAGAGCATTGGTGGTTCAGTGGTAGAATTCTCGCCTGCCACGCGGGAGACCAGGGTCCGATTCCCAGCCAATGCAGGAAGTTACTTATGGTGTGCCAGAAGTAGGGTTCTTTAAAGCTTTGTTATGTAACTACTGCGTATCCACTTTAATGACAGTGATTGCCAGCTCAAAGGCAATAATTTGCCCTCATGAATCTTGTCCTCAATGTGCCGCCTAAAATTATGTGGGCCTTATGACCAGGACCTTTGAAGATCAGAGGTCCTGGTCTTCAAAAAAAGCTTTGTTATGTAACTTCTACTAATCTGCAATACTGACAGCGATTTGCAGCTCAAAATCAATAATCTGCCTTTATGAATCTTGTCGTCATTGTGCCGCCTCAAATTATGTGCCTCTCGTTAAAGATGTTTTAACTCACGATCAATAAGTCTTCCTCATCTTCCATCGATTTCGCTACCCATGAAGCATAACCTCACTCCCCGATCACACAATGACGTGTCTTTTAGAGGCTGTAGAGCATTGGTGGTTCAGTGGTAGAAATCTTTCTTCCCACGCGGGACACCCGGGTCCGATTCCTGGCCAATGCAGAAACTTAATTATGTGGGCCAGAGGTTCTAATCTTCAAAATAGCTGTGTTATGTAACCTCTACTAATCTGCATTACTGACAGCCATTTGCAGCTCAAAGGCAATAATCTGGCCTTAAGAATCTTGTTGTCATTGTGCCGCCCCAAATTATGTGCCTCTCGTTAAAGATGTTTTAACTCAAGATCAATAAGTCTTCCTCATCTTCCATCGATTTCGCGACCCATGAAGCATAACCTCAGTCCCCGATCACACAATGACGTGTCTTTTAGAGGCTGTAGAGCATTGGTGGTTCAGTGGTAGAATTCTCGCCTGCCACGTGGGAGACCAGGGTCTGATTCCCGGCCAATGCAGGAAGTTAATTATGGTGCACCAGAAGTAGGGTTCTTTAAAGCTTTGTTATGTGACTACTGCGTATCCACATTACTGACAGTGATTGCCAGCTCAAGGGCAATAATTTGCCCTCATTAATCTTGTCGTCAATGTGCCGCCTCAAATTATGTGGGCCTTATGACCAAGACCTTTGAAGACCAGAGGTCCTGGTCTTCAAAAAAAGCTGCGTTATGTAACATCTACTTATCTGCATTACTGACAGCCATTTGCAGCTCAAAGGCAATAATCTGCCCTTATGATTCTTGTCGTCATTGTGCCGCCCCAAATTATGTGCCTCTCGTTAAAGATGTTTTAACTCAAGATATATAAGTCTTCCTCATCTTCCATCGATTTCGCGACCCATGAAGCATAACCTCACTCCCCGATCACACAATGACGTGTCTCTCAGAGGCTGTAGAGCATTGGTGGTTCAGTGGTAGAATTCTCGCCTGCCACGCGGGAGACCCGGGTCCGATTCCCGGCCAATGCAGGAAGTTACTTATGGTTTGCGAGAAGTAGGGTTCTTTAAAGCTTTGTTATGTAACTAATGCGTATCCACATTACTGACAGTGATTGCCAGCTCAAGGGCAAAAATTTGCCCTCATGAATCTTGTCCTCAATGTGCCGCCTCAAATTATGTGGGCCTTATGACAAGGACCTTTGAAGATCAGAGGTCCTGGTCTTCAAAAAAAGCTTTGTTATGTAACTTCTACTAATCTGCATTACTGAGAGCGATTTGCAGCTCAAATTCAATAATCTGCCGTTATGAATCTTGTTGTCATTGTGCCGCCCCAAATTATGTGCCTCTCGTTAAAGATGGTTTAACTCAAGATCAATAAGTCTTCCTCATCTTCCATCGATTTCGCGACCCATGAAGTGTAACCTCACTCCCCGATCACACAATGACGTGTCTTTTAGAGGCTGTAGAGCATTGCTGGTTCAGTGATAGAATTCTCTCCTGCCACGCGGGAGTCCCTGCTCCGATTCCCGGCCAATGCAGGAAGTTACTTATGGTGTGCAAGAAGTATGGTTCTTTAAAGCTTTGTTATGTAACTTCTGCGTATCCACATTACTGACAGTGATTGCCAGCTCAAGGGCAATAATTTGCCCTCATGAATCTTGTCCTCAATGTGCCGCCTCAAATTACGTGGGCCTTATGACAAGGACCTTTGAAGATCAGAGGTCCTGGTCTTCAAAAAAAGCTTTGTTATGTAACTTCTACTAATCTGCATTACTGAGAGCGATTTGCAGCTCAAATTCAATAATCTGCCTTTATGAATCTTGTCGTCATTGTGCCGCCCCAAATTATGTGCCTCTCGTTAAAGATGGTTTAACTCAAGATCAATAAGTCTTCCTCATCTTCCATCGATTTCGCGACCCATGAAGCATAACCTCAGTCCCCGATCACACAATGACGTGTCTTTTAGAGGCTGTAGAGCATTGGTGGTTCAGTAGTAGAATTCTCGCCAGCCACGCGGGAGACCCGGGTCTGATTCCCGGCCAATGCAGGAAGTTATTTATGGTGCGCCAGAAGTAGGGTTCTTTAAAGCTTTGTTATGTAACTACTGCGTATCCACATTACTGACAGTGATTGCCAGCTCAAGGGCAATAATTTGCCCTCATTAATCTTGTCCTCAATGTGCCGCCTAAAACTATGTGGGCCTTATGACCAGGACCTTTGAAGATCAGAGGTCCTGGTCTTCAAAAAAAGCTTTGTTATGTAACTTCTACTAATCTGCAATACTGACAGCGATTTGCAGCTCAAAATCAATAATCTGCCTTTATGAATCTTGTCGTCATTGTGCCGCCCCAAATTATGTGCCTCTCGTTAAATCTGTTTTAACTCAAGATCAATAAGTCTTCCTCATCTTCCATCGATATCGCGACCCATGAAGCATAACCTCAGTCCCCGATCACACAATGACGTGTCTTTTAGAGGCTGTAGAGCATTGGTGGTTCAGTGGTAGAATTCTCGCCTGCCACTGTTGGAGAATCCTACCTCCTCTATCTGATGCTGATGCTTGAGTCTGAATGCTGTAATGCCCAAATAAAAGTAGGCCATAGGGCAATGAAGAGATGGAAAGACCTAGAAACCCATGAACCCATGAAATACCTAGATGACGTTAGTGCAAGGCACAGAAAGGTACTAAAAAACAGGTATGATGTAATTTTTTAAAAAACTATACATGTGATGTTCCGCCACCAATAGAATTAAGGCCTGCGAGCATGTGATCTTAACTGTGGCGTGGTACTGAGGAGGAGCAAGGTGTAAGAGATAACGGTACGAACACTGGTTGGACACTGGCGATAAGAAATATGTATAAAATCTGTGTACTGACCACTGTAAGATCAGATGACTCAGCTGAACATCTCACTTTGTTGAATTGCTCAATAAAGTTCTTCTTCTGAAACCTGGAACTCCGACTTTTACAATTCTTTGAGGACTAACTCCTACGAGATTTTGAAGATTGCAGACCAGAACCAGAAACCATATTTTATCCACAACATATTTGGCGTCACGAACAGGATAGACCTGGGGTCAGGAGATCACCGTGGTGTGGACGCTGACGGCGGCATTCACAAAACAAAGGCCGGCCAAAAATAAGGTAAGCAGTTTTTGCTTATATTTTGTTTTGTGAATAGCCTCTGGTAAGCTGACACGCTGGATGATTGCTCTGAAAAAGTAATATACCCCACTGTAAAAGAACCTACAATAACTGAGAGATAAAAAGATAAGAAAAGGGGAGTCTGATTTCCAGGTCCAGAGAAGTCGCTGTGTGCTTGTTTGTCTGAGAGGGCAAGAAGTGCATAGCGTGGAGATTAAGCTCATAAAGTAAGGATACACTGTCTAGTAAAAGAAGTGTTTAAAAGGCGCCAGGCAGGGTAGGAAGTACACTGTCTATTTGTTTGTCTGTCTGTTTGTCAAGAAAAGAGTGGAAAGGTATTGAAACGTGCACAAAGTAAGAAAGGTAAAAACAGATAAAAATTAAAAACATCCAAAATTTTTCAACATAAAATTATTGATAAAAGTTAGGTATATAGACAAAGAGAAGAGAAGTTAGAAAAATTAAGTTAAAAAGTATAAAAACATACACCTGAAAGTCAAGGTACAGTGAAAAAGGGAGTTTCTTGGTCCTCCTGGGCGTTCAGCCAAGAGGCGCATTATTAAAAGTCGTTAATCAAGGATAGCTCTAGGAAAGCGGTGGACAGTTGGACCAACTAGTGTGGAACAGTAGCAGAGGCAGAAAAAGCCCAAAAAATATAAATAGAAAAGAATTACAAAGATGGAAAAAGAGAAATGTTAGGAATTAATGGATAAAGCGAAACCAATAAGCAAAGATAAAGAGAAAAGCTGTATCTATCAAAGGACAAAGAACACTCCAAAGAATTGGTTTTGCCGACTATTTGGCCATTTGCCAGACTGTAGGTATTGTGATCCGGACAGAGAAGCCCAGCGTCTGCTAAATAAGAATTAAATCAAGTATTGGAGTTTTCTTTGCATTTTGATATTGAAGTAAGGGTTAAAGTATATGAGTAGAAGTTCCAGGCGCATGAACAAGACGGGTTGCAAATAAAGCAAACAGATAGCGAGACATAAAAATCAGAAGATTTGTTGAAGTAAGGAAGAAACAAATGTGGGACGGACTCAGTGAATACGGGAAGGAAAGATTTAGGAGATGCTTGGCTCAGTACGAAGATAAAGAAAGATTTGAGCAGGCCCTAGAACAAACGAAGGGAATTAAAAATCATTTTTGGCTGGAAAAAGAATTTGTGGATGAAACAGGACAAAGACAGGCGTTAACAGATCAAAAAAGGGATGAGCTCCTGAGAAATTTGACAAAGATTGCAAATCTTGACCAGCTTGACAAAGATTGGCCTCTGTTGAATTGGATAAAGATAATCAAGGAACAAATAACTTTTGAGGTTTTGAGACCACATTTAAACAAATTCCACCTTCCCAAAGCCATCCTGCTGGAGTCAGCCTTTACTGCATCAGAGATCAAACTGAATCCAGTTTATGTCCCCTACTTACACAGAAATGTTACGCTCCGCTGGCCCAAGGAAGTTGGCGGGGCAACAATCTTGAACAACCTTTACATGACAGTATGCTCATGTATCAGACCGGTTAAGTGGGAGAGTGACATAATCTTTACGGCAGGGAGAGGAGGAGAGATCAGGCCAGCACTGGTGGAAAATTGGACACTGAAGAAGTTAGTGGTAATGGTAGTACTGAAAAACAACCCACGCAACATTCGTCATATGTGGGTGGAGGTGTGGCGAAACAAGGAAGAGTTAGAAGACTTAGAGGAGTCAGAAGAGCAACCAGGCACCAGTAGAGATGCTGAGGCTATGGACTAATAGAAAAGGCAAGAGAGGGAACAGGGGGAGGAGACTGTTGGGCAAAAATGAGAGAAAAACTTTAATTGACTTGTTTGAACCATTAACATTAAGCACATGCACTCGGGAAGAACTGAACATTTCAATAACCATGTGGAGAGGCCATGAGGTGAAGTTGACCCCATCTCTTACTTATCTGTATAGGAAAGGGAAAATAACTGCAAGAGGGCGGTGGTTTGAGGACAACATAACCTGGGAGTTCGAATTAATTCGCTTGGGGGAGGACATCATTTGGAAGCGCAGCATACACGACAAGCTAGGAGACAACGAGCTAGAAGACGTGACGCCGAAGCCACTGTCTGAGGTACCAATACGAGCCATATTGAAATACCTTCAAAGAACAAAACAAATACCTAAATTAATAAATCTAACAGAAGCATTTATACTGTACCAATAATTGGTTGCAGCGATGGCTTCGGTGTCACCTCAAGAAGAAACCCCAGTAGAGCAGCTTGCATCACAATATCCAATATGTAGGGACACCATTAAAAAGTTATCAAGGAAGTGGGAAAAAAGGACCAAAAAGTTAAACACTAACTGGCCAGCAGAGGGAACATTTGATTTGGCTATGTGTAGGGAAATGGGAGCACTGATAAAGAATCACAAAGCTAATGATAAAAGCCATAAAAGGGAAGAAAAAAGAGGAAGGGAGCAGGAGGTTTTGAATTTGTTTAGAAACAAAGCTGTACAGTTATTTAAGGAATTAAAAGAGAAATCAGAGAAGGGAGGTAGCATAGTAGAAACCCCACCCCCTTATGCACCACCCTACGATATGACTGGTAAACAGCTCCCCCTGATGGAGGGCACTGTGAGTATCAAAGGCAACGTGACTCTTACAGATACACAGGATGAGGATGAGGAAGAAGAGGAGAGAGAGAGAGAAGACCACAGAAGTGCAAACCATGAACACAAGCCATTGACATTTGCTGACATACCTACAGTAGCATCTACGCTATGCAAAGACCCATCAAGCCATGGAGGAAGTCAAAGCAGCAGCTTGAGCATGAGGCACCTGACTGATGAACGAAGAAATCCCACTCTGACCAACCCATATTATCACGCACACAAGGCCCTGCAGGGACTTGGGAAAAAGCTGGACCAAGAAATAGATACCAATCAATTACTAGATCAAGAGTGTGACGAAATGCGTCAGGAGCTGAGGGCAGCAGAGGAACAAATCGATCGCAGCCTCAAAAGTCTACGGGAATCCCTGAGAGATGCAACAGCTTCAGGACAAAACGTACCTCAAGGATACCAAGGGCATCAGAAGCGCCGAAAACACAAGTCACGCTCACTCAGCCCAGCCAGACCACGCACAGAAGTCAAGAGTGTGACAGGAACCCTGCTCCTGGAAGATATCTCACCAGTCACCCCATCAGCCACCCCGTACAATCTGAGGGAACGACCACTGAGAAAGCCAAGTATGTACATAGAGGAAGAAGACTGGCAGGAGGGGAATCGTAAGTTCTGCCCCGTACTGAGCACATGCAATCAAGACCCTCTGCAGAAGGAAGGTGTGCAGTGCCCCATCCTGATTAAAGGGCAACAAGGGCAGTACATACCATGGGCAGGACAAGATCTGGAGGGACTGGTGGCCCGCCTACCCAACATACACGAAGGGGCTGGCAAGTGGATCAGGATACTGGAGGAAGAAACGATGGGCAAGATCTTGGCCCTTGGAGATGTCAAGGCCCTGTTGGCCAAATGCGTGGGAGGAGCAAAGACTAATGACATCCTACATGATGCAGGACTAGACCTGGCAGTAGACTCAACTAGAATGGATGCCAGACCACTGGACTACTACAGACCAAAGATATGGCACATTCTGAGAACACATTATCAAGCCCAAATGGATCCAAAGTCGCTAAGAGGAGAGCCAATAGGAGACGATGAAAATCCAGTCATCTATGTGCAGAAGCAAGCTAGAAAGTGGAAGCAGGAACTTGAGAGGGATCCTGAAAATGACCCAGTCATAACAGTACTGTTCAGAACTGCCATAATTGAAGCTATGCCTGCCCCAGTGAAAGCAAAGTTGGAAGACGTGGTGGGACTGACCTCAAAGTCATTAAAGGAATTCAGTGACCACGTGACCCATGCTGTGGAACAATACAGGAAGAATGAACAGAGACTGAAGAATCAGGAAAGGGAACTCCAAAGGAAATTGACTCAACTGCAATTGGATGAACTAATCAACAAAAAGAAGAAAGTGCAGGCAGTGGTGAAGGACACAGAAAATCAAACTGCCGTGATGGCTGCTGTCAACATACCAAGCCAAGCACCCCAAGCTGTTCAGCAAGCACCAAACAACATGACTCAGAGTGTTCCTGCTGCCACAGGCAACCCACAACAACCAGCTGCACCAATTGTAATATACCTTCCTGAACATCAAAACAACAGAGGAGCAAACCCAGGAAGAGGAAGAGGAAGAGGGAGACAAGCTTATAACCAGCAAAGAAACCCTAACCAACCAAGTCTCTGTTGGGGATGCAATCAGCCTGGACACACCAAAAGATCATGCCCAGTCAATCCATGGCCTCTAGATAGGCCCCAGCAAGGACAGCCATGGCAGCAAGAAAATCAGAACCAGCAGTATCAGGTGTCTGGCCCCGTCAACCCATGGCGTGGCCCAGACCAAGGATACTAGGGCTGCCCAGAGGATCCTACGGGGAGGAGTCAGCTTCCAATGTTGTCATCCAATGCTGACCAAGAACCTATGCTGCGGGTTAAAATAAAGGACAAGATAACACCTATTATGCTTGATACAGGAGCAACATACACCTGCCTAAGCCCAAGTTATGCCTCACACCTCCCCAGGTCTGGAAAATATGTAAAGACAGTAGGATTCTCGGGACTAACGCAGCTAATTCCAATGACAACTCCTGTCAGCATAAAAGTCAAAGACTCTGAGATAAAGATTCCTGTGCTGATATCAGACCAAACACCAGTCAATCTGTTGGGAAGGGATGCAATATGCAAGCTAAATTTACAGATATGGTGCACCCCCAAAGGAATATACATAGATGATGCAGGTATAAAACAGATGACAGTAATAGGTAAGACTAATCAAGAAGAACCACAAGCTAATGTATTTTGGATAGGGAACTTGGATGAGGGGCTAAGAAAAACACTGAACAAATGGGAAAGATACATAAAAGAGCAATTCTTGAAACCAACCCCGCCAGAAACTGAATACCACTGTACAATGATATATGACCCCCTTAGGGATCCAATACAAGAACAAGAGTGGTTAAAAAGCACTGAGGGACAGAAAGTACATTTATGCTCAAACCATATAATTATAGGACCCGCAGGAGCAGCATTACAAATTGAGGACAATGACTTCATCAGAACATGGTTTAGGGTTAATACTTCAGTTCCACATGTTACACTGTATATAAACGAAGGCTATCAGGCAAAAGACCTAGGTCCAATGATGTTAGAAGCTAAGGAAAAGTTGTGGGAAACCACTGAGAATCCTTTTATTTTACAAACATCAGACAGAACACACCTGAAAATTCTATGTGTGACTGATATGATAGGAACCCCAAAATTGGTAGTAGAGACAGAACAGCAGCATGATCCAATATCCAAACTGAAGGAACTAATCAAGGAAATGGAGCAGAGAGTGCCCCAACAGTTATGGTCTAAGCATGATACAGATGTAGGCTTAGTTAGATCAGCAAACCCTGTTAGAATTGCTATCAAGCCAGGAGTTCAGTGGCCTAGGAAGCAACAATACCCATTGAGACGTGAAGCAATAGAAGGAATAAGAAAAACAATTGACGGACTAATAGTGGCAGGAGTACTGATTGAAACTACTAGTTATTGCAACACCCCAATTCTACCAGTTGAAAAGGCTGACAAGTCTAAATGGAGACTAGTGCATGACCTTAGGGCAGTAAATGAAGTAGTAGAGGATTGGCCAGCCGAGGTGCCAAATCCGCATACGCTGTTGACAAATGTTCCACCTGCTGCTAATTATTTCACTGTGATTGATCTCTGTTCTGCATTTTTCAGCATTCCTTTAGCAGAAGAAAGCAGACACCTTTTTTCCTTCACTTACCAAGGTAAACAGTACACATACACGAGAATGCCCCAAGGATTCAAACACTCACCTCACGTGTTTAACCAAATTTTAAAACTTGATCTAGAGGACTTAAGACTGGATAGCACATTAATACAGTACGTGGATGATTTGTTGATCTGCTCAGCAACACTGGAACAGTGCCATCAGGACTCCATTAAGGTACTAACCAAATTAGCAGAAGGTGGCCACAAAGCCTCAAAAGAGAAATTGCAATACTGTTTGCCTCAAGTAGAATATCTGGGTCGATTGATTGCACATCAAACAAAGGCAATATCGCCCAGCCAATTGGAAGGAATCAGTAAAGCTCCCCAACCACAAACTGTTGGTCAGATGATGACCTTTTGGGGAATGACTGGGTTTAGTGCTGATTGGATAGAGGATTATGCAATCAAAACAGCTCCATTGCGGGCCATTATGAAGCAGGCCGGTCACCAAAATCTTAGAGCACCATTGAAATGGGATCCTGATGCACTGATAGCATTTAGCTCGCTTAAAAGAGAGTTGCAAACAGCCCCTGCACTAACAATTCCTAATTATGATAGAGATTTCCATCTATATGTAGCAAACAGAAAAGAGGGATTTGCTTCTGCTGTCCTGATGCAAGAAACATGCAGTGGACGGAAGAAGCAACCCATTGCCTATTATAGCACCAAATTGGATAGTGTGGCCCAGGGCTACCCACCGTGTTACCAACAAGGCTTGGCGGCAGTATACTTTGCTTATGAGAAAGCCTCTGCTGTTACTATGGGCTATCCAGTCATCATTTACACCCATCATAAGATTGCTGAGTTATTAGAACAGGGACGTTTCGTTTTGACACAGGCTAGATGTTTGGCATATTCCACGCTGCTAACATACCCTGACATAACAATTAAGAGATGTGCCACAACAAACCCAGCTAATTTTGTCCCACTAGAGGGGGAAGGAACACCTCATGAATGTGTTGCTGCCTCTCTAGCGTTTACTCGTCTGAGACCAGATTTGGAATCAACACCAATTGTTGATGCAGACGTGGACTACTTTGTGGATGGCTCATGCTTCAGAGATCACTTGGGTAATCATGCTGGGTTTGCGGTTGTACAACGAGATGGTGACAATTTTACTCCTGTGCTAACACAACATTGTAAGCAGCCTTGTTCTGCACAGTTGGCCGAACTAAAAGCACTTACTGCAGCATGCATGTTGGCCAAGAATAGAATAGCCAACATTTATACTGATTCTGCATATGCCCATGGTGTATGTCATCTTTTCGGTGCAGTATGGAAACAAAGAGGGTTCAAAAAGAGTGACGGCACCCCAATCCAACATGGGGACCAAATTACTGCGTTAATTAATGCTATGATGTCTCCAACTAAATTGGCTATTATCAAATGTCAAGCCCACAAGAAGGGCAATGATTTTGTTATCAAAGGCAACAATGCCGCCGATGGCCAAGCCAAACAGGCTTCTGGGTGTCAATCTGCTGTTATGGCACCATCTGTTTTGATCCAGCCTCTCCCCACTGTAGAACATATTGCCCAAATGCAGTCCAGAGCTACACCACCAGAAATACACTTATGGCAACAAAGGGGGGCGACTCGAGATGCTAATAATATTTGGAGGTCTCATGAAGGTTTCATGATTGCCCCCACCCCATTACTTAACATTCTTATACCTGATGCTCACAGTTTCGATCATTGTGGAAGAGGGGAAATTATGAGAAAGATAAAAAGACAAGGGTTCTGGTCCCCATACTTACAAACAAGGGTAGACGAATTTTTAAGTGAATGTGAAATTTGTGCACAGAACAATGTAAGAAAAGGAACAACAACACCAATAGGCTCCATTCCAGTTCCAGAAGGGCCCTTTAAGCATTTAGTGATGGATTATGTGGACATGATAAAATCAGTAAGAGGAAAAAGGTACATGCTGGTTATCATAGACAGGTTTAGTAGATGGGTAGAAGCGGAGCCATCAGCGGAACAAGGGGCACAGACGGTGATTAAATTTCTGACGAGAGAAGTCATACCAAGATTTGGTATCCCATCCCAGATCAGTTCAGACAATGGATCTGCTTTTATTCAAAGAGTAGTAAAGACAGTAATACAACAGTTGAGGATCAAGCAGAGGCTAGGCTGTATATATAGGCCGCAATCGCAAGGCTTGGTTGAACGCGTTAATGGGACTATTAAAGCCAAAATCAACAAAATCTGTGCAGACACTAAGCTTAATTGGGTAGATGCGCTGCCACTTGCACTAATGAGCTACCGAATGCAGACCAACAGAATCACTAATCTGACCCCTCATGAAATGCTGACGGGAAGACCAATGCCTGTGCCTCATTTAAGGGGACCTTATGACGGCCCACCCTTAGAACAGTTACAATTGGAGTTAAGAACATATATGAGACAATTGACTGCTATACATGAGGCTATCCATTCACAGGAACAAAGCAGGGGACCTAGAGAAGAAGAGGACGTTCCCTGTCCGGTAGTCCCTGGAGACCAAGTGTATCTAAGAGTCTTTAGAAGAAGGTGGAATGAGCCGAGAAGAGAAGGACCTTACACTGTAGTAAGAGCAACCCCCACGGCAGTACAGGTAGAGGGCAGTACAACTTGGTATCATTTGAATCATTGCACGCAGGCAAGAAGCATGAAGGCAAGAGGAGGCAGTAGATAGTCCAGAAGGGAGCCAAGAGGAAGTAGCTCAAGATGCCTCAGAAGAGCAGGGAACTGAAAGTGAGGATATTAACATTGATGAACCTCATTCTAGGGAAACTGAGCACCCTGAACCAAGAGATGAAATGCCGGAGCGGAGTGATGAACAATCTTCAGAGGACCTGGAGTCTGAAGGTGAGAGAGCTCCTGGTATTGATCTTTCTGCTGATACATCTCATACAGCAGCTTCCCCAGACACAGTGCCTCCAGAAGAACAGTCCCCAAGAGAAGGAACCTCTGCTGATGAACCATACCACTTTGTCACACTCAACCTCCAAGACATTGACCTTCCAGAAGACGACTTCCCAGACATTGACCTCCCAGAAATTGATCTCCCAGACGATGAACTACCAGACCTCTCAGGCTTTGAGTGGGATGAGTCACCCTAACCTGACTAAACCAACACAAGGTAACAAAACAAGCAGACATAATGTAAAAAGATCCCTGAAGAGAGCTGGGACTGTTCGCGAAGACTATACCCTAACTGAGTATTATTCGGAATCAGAACTGCAAAAAGAAAAACTGTTGGATACTGCTTATCATAATGAGTGGTATAAATGGGCAGAATATACCGCAAAACAGGCAAAACAGGGCACTTGTATATTATGTTCGCCGTCACCTTTGAAAAAACTAAGAGTAGTTCCAAACAAGTATGACTACATGGGGTGTGCTAGATTTAATTCAAAGTATTGCAGCAGACGTGGAAATATAGTCCCCTATTGCCCAGCCGACTGTTTAGCTATGTTAGGGAACAAATATTATCAGAGATTTTACAATCAGAGAGGTTGGGGAAGTGCATGTAAAAAACTTGATGTCAGGGTAGATCGAGCCAATAGAGAAACACCCCCAAAACTACATAATAGACAGAACATTGGAGTATGAATGTTTTAATAAATCTAAGGGGTATCGAGACGTAGGTATATTCCAGGGTAAATGTGCTATCATTTGGCATCTAGATTATGAAATGTACCAAGACACAGATGTGTATAAATCCTCTAGCTTAGTGTATGCTACAGCAACAGTAAATAAAAACATGACAATAATAGGAGTCCATGAGAATTGCGAGAATGCTACTTTATCTTATCCTCTAATTGGACCACTTGAAAACCAGACCGAAGCAGTAGCTGATTTCTTCTGGCTGTGTGGAGGAAGACGACTAAGGGCTACTTTGGTAGATTGGAAAGGACTCTGTGTAAGGGTAAGATTGGCACAGGAAATAGGAATTGTAAATTGGGATGTAGACGATGTGGGAAAATTAGGACAGCTTGAAAAACAAAAACGTAGGTTTAAAAGGGCCTATACCCCGGATCCTAAGGTTACACTTGATGCAATTGGACAGCCCAGAGGGATACCACATGAGTTTAAGGCTAGATGTGAGATATTGTCAGGAATAGAATCACTGCTCCTATGGATACCTGTTAATAAGAACACTGAATGGATAAACTACATATATTATAATCAGCAAAGATTTATCAATTATACAGATGATGCATTTGAAGCGCTGGGCCAACAATTAAAGGCCACTAGTAGGATGACATGGCAAAACAGACAAGCCCTGAATTGGTTATTGGCAGACAAAGGAGGAGTGTGTGTAATGTTTGGAACTGACTGTTGTACCTTTATTCCTAATAATACAGCCCCTGATGGAACTTTCACTAGGGCTATGAAGAAGTTGAAGGCGCTAAGACAAGAGACTGCTGAAAATGCGGGAAGAGACAGAAACATTGGATACTGGTTTGATTCTTTGTTTGGAACTTGGAAAGAGTGGCTGATTAAGGTGGGAATAATAATAGCTGTGGTTGTTGTTGTTGCTCTTCTGCTGTTCTGTTGCGTCATACCTTTTCTTAGATCCATGTTGGCCACTGCAGCCGCTCAGTCACTGACCAGAGCCAAGCAGATGATCAATGTGTCAGTCAACCGAGACAGAGTTGACATTGGATGTAACTCGAACGACTACCCAATTGGACCAGGCCTGGATGAGTTAGATGAGTTCTAATGGGGTCTTTGGGAAAAAGGTAAAAAGGAATGGGGGTACCTATTATTTTTGTTTTAAGGTTTTAACTTTGTTTTTAATAGACAGGGAGTTAGCCAAAACTCTGTCTTTCTTTTGGGTAAAACATAGAAAGCTTAGTAGAATACGCAAGGGTAGAGTAGGAAGTTAGTAAGATGGGCAGTTATGCATTTATTTTAAGGGCCCCCGTCCTGTATAATCTATACTTATAATCTCTGCTTATAATCCTGTTGAAGTATATAATCGCACTACTGTCACAGAATTTCTGAATGTAACATTGAAGGGAAATAGAAGGTTTAAAGCAGATCATTACCCGTGATATGAGGTGATGTAATTGAGTATGGGAAAAATATGGGAATGTTTATATTATTCTTAAATCACTTTATTTCACCTTTTACATTTATAGACATATATATGCATGTTACAGTGATAAACATAGAAACTCTGACATTATGTGCATTCAGACTACTGGAACCATTGTATATATAAGATGTAAAGGAGAAATTATTTGCAAGCGCGGTCATCTACTGTTGATGCAACAAAGGGTAGACTCAACTGGTGGTTTAAAAACCCGCTGTCTACTCCAACACCAGACAGCGCCCAAGGCACTACTAGGGCACCTCTGGCAACGATGGAGCAACCCAGATAGCGCCAGAGGCCACCGGAAGCGCCTGCATGGTTCCTCTGGCATCGTGGGACAGTGGTGGCCTCAAGACTAAATACTGTATGGTGTATACACTGAATGTCTGAAACTGCTGTGTCCATATTAAGGATGATGGTTTGACAGGAAGGTGAGATCTTTTACTCCACTCCAGACACATGGGGGTGGAGATGTTTGGTCTCATTCTTCCTCCAGGGTGTACCTCTGTGATAACAGGTCTATTGATAGAATGAATGGATGGTCTAAATTGATCATATTGATTGGATAAGAAAGAGGCCTGCTCATGGAGATACATTCTGGAAAAATTGAAGGTGGGACTAGAATTAGTCCCAAAGGGGGGATGTTTTGGAGAATCCTACCTCCTCTATCTGATGCTGATGCTTGAGTCTGAATGCTGTAATGCCCAAATAAAAGTAGGCCATAGGGCAATGAAGAGATGGAAAGACCTAGAAACCCATGAACCCATGAAATACCTAGATGACGTTAGTGCAAGGCACAGAAAGGTACTAAAAAACAGGTATGATGTAATTTTTTAAAAAACTATACATGTGATGTTCCGCCACCAATAGAATTAAGGCCTGCGAGCATGTGATCTTAACTGTGGCGTGGTACTGAGGAGGAGCAAGGTGTAAGAGATAACGGTACGAACACTGGTTGGACATTGGCGATAAGAAATATGTATAAAATCTGTGTACTGACCACTGTAAGATCAGATGACTCAGCTGAACATCTCACTTCGTTGAATTGCTCAATAAAGTTCTTCTTCTGAAACCTGGAAATCCGACTTTTACAATTCTTTGAGGACTAACTCCTACGAGATTTTGAAGATTGCACACCAGAACCAGAAACCATATTTTATCCACAACACCACGCGGGAGACCCGGGTCTGATTCCCCGCCAATGCAGAAACTTAATTATATTGTGCCAGAGGTTCTAATCTTCAAAAAAGCTGTGTTATGTAACCTCTACTAATCTGCATTACTGACAGCCATTTGCAGCTCAAAGGCAATAATCTGCCCTTATGAATCTTGTCGTCATTGTGCCGCCCCAAATTATGTGCCTCTCGTTAAAGATGTTTTAACTCAAGATCAATAAGTCTTCCTCATCTTCCATCGATTTCGCGACCCATGAAGCATAACCTCAGTCCCCGATCACACAATGACGTGTCTTTTAGAGGCTGTAGAGCATTGGTGGTTCAGTGGTAGAATTCTCGCCTGCCACGCGGGAGACCCGGGTCCGATTCCCGGCCAATGCAGGAAGTTACTTATGGTGCGCCAGAAGTAGGGTTCTTTAAAGCTTTGTTATGTAACTACTGCGTATCCACATTACTGACAGTGATTGCCAGCTCAAGGGCAATAATTTGCCCTCATGAATCTTGTCGTCAATGTGCCGCCTCAAATTATGTGGGCCTTATGACCAGGACCTTTGAAGATCAGAGGTCCTGGTCTTCAAAAAAAGCTTTGTTATGTAACTTCTACTAATCTGCATTACTGACAGCCATTTGCAGCTCAAAGGCAATAATCTGCCCTTATGAATCTTGTCGTCATTGTGCCGCCCCAAATTATGTGCCTCTCGTTAAAGATGTTTTAACTCAAGATATATAAGTCTTCCTCATCTTCCATCGATTTCGCGACCCATGAAGCATAACCTCACTCCCCGATCACACAATGACGTGTCTCTCAGAGGCTGTAGAGCATTGGTGGTTCAGTGGTAGAATTCTCGCCTGCCACGCGGGAGACCCGGGTCCGATTCCCGGCCAATGCAGGAAGTTACTTATGGTGTGCCAGAAGTAGGGTTCTTTAAAGCTTTGTTATGTAACTACTGCGTATCCACATTACTGACAGTGATTGCCAGCTCAAAGGCAATAATTTGCCCTCATGAATCTTGTCCTCAATGTGCCGCCTCAAATTACGTGGGCCTTATGACCAGGACCTTTGAAGATCAGAGGTCCTGGTCTTCAAAAAAAGCTTTGTTATGTAACTTCTACTAATCTGCAATACTGACAGCCATTTGCAGCTCAAAGGCAATAATCTGCCCTTATGAATCTTGTCGTCATTGTGCCGCCCCAAATTATGTGCCTCTCGTTAAAGATGTTTTAACTCAAGATCAATAAGTCTTCCTCATCTTCCCTCGATTTCGCGACCCATGAAGCATAACCTCAGTCCCCGATCACACAATGACGTGTCTTTTAGAGGCTGTAGAGCATTGGTGGTTCAGTAGTAGAATTCTCGCCTGCCACGCGGGAGACCCGGGTCCGATTCCCGGCCAATGCAGGAAGTTACTTATGGTGTGCCAGAAGTAGGGTTCTTTAAAGCTTTGTTATGTAACTACTGCGTATCCACTTTACTGACAGTGATTGCCAGCTCAAAGGCAATAATTTGCCCTCATGAATCTTGTCCTCAATGTGCCGCCTAAAATTACGTGGGCCTTATGACCAGGACCTTTGAAGATCAGAGGTCCTGGTCTTCAAAAAAAGCTTTGTTATGTAACTTCTACTAATCTGCAATACTGACAGCCATTTGCAGCTCAAAGGCAATAATCTGCCCTTATGAATCTTGTCGTCATTGTGCCGCCCCAAATTATGTGCCTCTCGTTAAAGATGTTTTAACTCAAGATCAATAAGTCTTCCTCATCTTCCATCGATTTCGCGACCCATGAAGCATAACCTCACTCCCCGATCACACAATGACGTGTCTTTTAGAGGCTGTAGAGCATTGGTGGTTCAGTGGTAGAATTCTCGCCTGCCACGCGGGAGACCAGGGTCCGATTCCCGGCCAATGCAGGAAGTTACTTATGGTGTGCCAGAAGTAGGGTTCTTTAAAGCTTTGTTATGTAACTACTGCGTATCCACTTTAATGACAGTGATTGCCAGCTCAAAGGGCAATAATTTGCCCTCATGAATCTTGTCCTCAATGTGCCGCCTAAAATTATGTGGGCCTTATGACCAGGACCTTTGAAGATCAGAGGTCCTGGTCTTCAAAAAAAGCTTTGTTATGTAACTTCTACTAATCTGCATTACTGACAGCGATTTGCAGCTCAAAGGCAATAATCTGCCCTTATGAATCTTGTCGTCATTGTGCCGCCCCAAATTATGTGCCTCTCGTTAAAGATGTTTTAACTCAAGATATATAAGTCTTCCTCATCTTCCATCGATTTCGCGACCCATGAAGCATAACCTCACTCCCCGATCACACAATGACGTGTCTCTCAGAGGCTGTAGAGCATTGGTGGTTCAGTGGTAGAATTCTCGCCTGCCACGCGGGAGACCTGGGTCCGATTCCCGGCCAGTGCAGGAAGTTACTTATGGTGTGCCAGAAGTAGGGTTCTTTAAAGCTTTGTTATGTGACTACTGCGTATACACATTACTGACAGTGATTGCCAGCTCAAAGGCAATAATTTGCCCTCATGAATCTTGTCCTCAATGTGCCGCCTCCAATTACGTGGGCCTTATGACCAGGACCTTTGAAGATCAGAGGTCCTGGTCTTCAAAAAAAGCTTTGTTATGTAACTTCTACTAATCTGCAATACTGACAGCGATTTGCAGCTCAAATTCAATAATCTGCCTTATGAATCTTGTCGTCATTGTGCCGCCCCAAATTATGTGCCTCTCGTTAAAGATGTTTTAACTCAAGATCAATAAGTCTTCCTCATCTTCCATCGATTTCGCGACCCATGAAGCATAACCTCACTCCCCGATCACACAATGACGTGTCTTTTAGAGGCTGTAGAGCATTGGTGGTTCAGTGGTAGAATTCTCGCCTGCCACGCGGGAGACCCTGGGTCCGATTCCCGGCCAATGCAGGAAGTTACTTATGGTGCGCCAGAAGTATGGTTCTTTAAAGCTTTGTTATGTGACTACTGCGTATCCACATTACTGACAGTGATTGCCAGCTCAAGGCAATAATTTGCCCTCATGAATCTTGTCCTCAATGTGCCGCCTAAAATTACGTGGGCCTTATGACCAGGACCTTTGAAGATCAGAGGTCCTGGTCTTCAAAAAAAGCTTTGTTATGTAACTTCTACTAATCTGCAATACTGACAGCCATTTGCAGCTCAAAGGCAATAATCTGCCCTTATGAATCTTGTCGTCATTGTGCCGCCCCAAATTATGTGCCTCTCGTTAAAGATGTTTTAACTCAAGATATATAAGTCTTCCTCATCTTCCATCGATTTCGCGACCCATGAAGCATAACCTCACTCCCCGATCACACAATGACGTGTCTCTCAGAGGCTGTAGAGCATTGGTGGTTCAGTGGTAGAATTCTCGCCTGCCACGCGGGAGACCCTGCTCCGATTCCCGGCCAATGCAGGAAGTTACTTATGGTGTGCAAGAAGTATGGTTCTTTAAAGCTTTGTTATGTAACTACTGCGTATCCACTTTAATGACAGTGATTGCCAGCTCAAAGGCAATAATTTGCCCTCATGAATCTTGTCCTCAATGTGCCGCCTAAAATTACGTGGGCCTTATGACCAGGACCTTTGAAGATCAGAGGTCCTGGTCTTCAAAAAAAGCTTTGTTATGTAACTTCTACTAATCTGCAATACTGACAGCCATTTGCAGCTCAAAGGCAATAATCTGCCCTTATGAATCTTGTCGTCATTGTGCCGCCCCAAATTATGTGCCTCTCGTTAAAGATGTTTTAACTCAAGATCAATAAGTCTTCCTCATCTTCCATCGATTTCGCGACCCATGAAGCATAACCTCACTCCCCGATCACACAATGACGTGTCTTTTAGAGGCTGTAGAGCATTGGTGGTTCAGTGGTAGAATTCTCGCCTGCCACGCGGGAGACCCTGCTCCGATTCCCGGCCAATGCAGGAAGTTACTTATGGTGTGCAAGAAGTATGGTTCTTTAAAGCTTTGTTATGTAACTACTGCGTATCCACTTTAATGACAGTGATTGCCAGCTCAAAGGCAATAATTTGCCCTCATGAATCTTGTCCTCAATGTGCCGCCTAAAATTACGTGGGCCTTATGACCAGGACCTTTGAAGATCAGAGGTCCTGGTCTTCAAAAAAAGCTTTGTTATGTAACTTCTACTAATCTGCAATACTGACAGCCATTTGCAGCTCAAAGGCAATAATCTGCCCTTATGAATCTTGTCGTCATTGTGCCGCCCCAAATTATGTGCCTCTCGTTAAAGATGTTTTAACTCAAGATCAATAAGTCTTCCTCATCTTCCATCGATTTCGCGACCCATGAAGCATAACCTCACTCCCCGATCACACAATGACGTGTCTTTTAGAGGCTGTAGAGCATTGGTGGTTCAGTGGTAGAATTCTCGCCTGCCACGCGGGAGACCCGGGTCCGATTCCCGGCCAATGCAGGAAGTTACTTATGGTGTGCCAGAAGTAGGGTTCTTTAAAGCTTTGTTATGTAACTACTGCGTATCCACATTACTGACAGTGATTGCCAGCTCAAAGGCAATAATTTGCCCTCATGAATCTTGTCCTCAATGTGCCGCCTCAAATTACGTGGGCCTTATGACCAGGACCTTTGAAGATCAGAGGTCCTGGTCTTCAAAAAAAGCTTTGTTATGTAACTTCTACTAATCTGCAATACTGACAGCGATTTGCAGCTCAAATTCAATAATCTGCCTTCATGAATCTTGTCGTCATTGTGCCGCCCCAAATTATGTGCCTCTCGTTAAAGATGTTTTAACTCAAGATCAACAAGTCTTCCTCATCTTCCATCGATTTCGCGACCCATGAAATATAACCTCACTCCCCGATCACACAATGATGTGTCTTTTAGAGGCTGTAGAGCATTGGTGGTTCAGTGGTAGAATTCTCGCCTGCCACGCGGGAGACCAGGGTCCGATTCCTGGCCAATGCAGGAAGTTACTTATGGTGTGCGAGAAGTAGGGTTCTTTAAAGCTTTGTTATGTAACTACTGCGTATCCACATTACTGACAGTGATTGCCAGCTCAAAGGCAATAATTTGCCCTCATGAATCTTGTCCTCAATGTGCCGCCTCAAATTATGTGGGCCTTATGACAAGGATCTTTGAAGATCAGAGGTCCTGGACTTCAAAAAAAGCTTTGTTATGTAACTTCTACTAATCTGCATTACTGAGAGCGATTTGCAGCTCAAATTCAATAATCTGCCGTTATGAATCTTGTTGTCATTGTGCCGCCCCAAATTATGTGCCTCTCGTTAAAGATGGTTTAACTCAAGATCAATAAGTCTTCCTCATCTTCCATCGATTTCGCGACCCATGAAGCTGTAACCTCACTCCCCGATCACACAATGACGTGTCTTTTAGAGGCTGTAGAGCATTGGTGGTTCAGTGATAGAATTCTCTCCTGCCACGCGGGAGACCCTGCTCCGATTCCCGGCCAATGCAGGAAGTTACTTATGGTGTGCAAGAAGTATGGTTCTTTAAAGCTTTGTTATGTAACTTCTGCGTATCCACATTACTGACAGTGATTGCCAGCTCAAGGGCAATAATTTGCCCTCATGAATCTTGTCCTCAATGTGCCGCCTCAAATTACGTGGGCCTTATGACCGAGACCTTTGAAGATCAGAGGTCCTGGTCTTCAAAATAAGCTTTGTTATGTAACTTCTACTAATCTGCATTACTGACAGCCATTTGCAGCTCAAAGGCAATAATCTGCCCTTATGAATCTTGTCGTCATTGTGCCGCCCCAAATTATGTGCCTCTCGTTAAAGATGTTTTAACTCAAGATCAATAAGTCTTCCTCATCTTCCATCGATTTCGAGACCCATGAAGCATAACCTCAGTCCCCGATCACACAATGACGTGTCTCTCAGAGGCTGTAGAGCATTGGTGGTTCAGTGGTAGAATTCTCGCCTGCCACGCGGGAGACCAGGGTCCGATTCCCGGCCAATGCAGGAAGTTACTTATGGTGTGCCAGAAGTAGGGTTCTTTAAAGCTTTGTTATGTAACTACTGCGTATCCACTTTAATGACAGTGATTGCCAGCTCAAAGGCAATAATTTGCCCTCATGAATCTTGTCCTCAATGTGCCGCCTAAAATTATGTGGGCCTTATGACCAGGACCTTTGAAGATCAGAGGTCCTGGTCTTCAAAAAAAGCTTTGTTATGTAACTTCTACTAATCTGCAATACTGACAGCGATTTGCAGCTCAAAATCAATAATCTGCCTTTATGAATCTTGTCGTCATTGTGCCGCCCCAAATTATGTGCCTCTCGTTAAAGATGTTTTAACTCAAGATCAATAAGTCTTCCTCATCTTCCATCGATATCGCGACCCATGAAGCATAACCTCAGTCCCCGATCACACAATGACGTGTCTTTTAGAGGCTGTAGAGCATTGGTGGTTCAGTGGTAGAATTCTCGCCTGCCACGCGGGAGACCCGGGTCCGATTCCCGGCCAATGCAGAAACTTAATTATATTGTGCCAGAGGTTCTAATCTTCAAAAAAGCTGTGTTATGTAACCTCTACTAATCTGCATTACTGACAGCCATTTGCAGCTCAAAGGCAATAATCTGCCCTTATGAATCTTGCCGTCATTGTGCCGCCCCAAATTATGTGCCTCTCGTTAAAGATGTTTTAACTCAAGATCAATAAGTCTTCCTCATCTTCCATCGATTTCGCGACCCATGAAGCATAACCTCAGTCCCCGATCACACAATGACGTGTCTTTTAGAGGGCTGTAGATCATTGGTGGTTCAGTGGTAGAATTCTCGCCTGCCACGCGGGAGACCCGGGTCCGATTCCCGGCAAATGCAGAAACTTAATTATATTGTGCCAGAGGTTCTAATCTTCAAAAAAGCTGTGTTATGTAACCTCTACTAATCTGCATTACTGACAGCCATTTGCAGCTCAAAGGCAATAATCTGCCCTTATGAATCTTGCCGTCATTGTGCCGCCCCAAATTATGTGCCTCTCGTTAAAGATGTTTTAACTCAAGATCAATAAGTCTTCCTCATCTTCCATCGATATCGCGACCCATGAAGCATAACCTCAGTCCCCGATCACACAATGACGTGTCTTTTAGAGGCTGTAGAGCATTGGTGGTTCAGTGGTAGAATTCTCGCCTGCCACGCGGGAGACCCGGGTCCGATTCCCGGCCAATGCAGGAAGTTACTTATGGTGCGCCAGAAGTAGGGTTCTTTAAAGCTTTGTTATGTAACTACTGCGTATCCACATTACTGACAGTGATTGCCAGCTCAAGGGCAATAATTTGCCCTCATGAATCTTGTCGTCAATGTGCCGCCTCAAATTATGTGGGCCTTATGACCAGGACCTTTGAAGACCAGAGGTCCTGGTCTTCAAAAAAAGCTTTGTTATGTAACCTCTACTTATCTGCATTACTGACAGCCATTTGCAGCTCAAAGGCAATAATCTGCCCTTATGAATCTTGTCGTCATTGTGCCGCCCCAAATTATGTGCCTCTCGTTAAAGATGTTTTAACTCAAGATCAATAAGTCTTCCTCATCTTCCATCGATTTCGCGACCCATGAAGCATAACCTCAGTCCCCGATCACACAATGACGTGTCTTTTAGAGGCTGTAGAGCATTGGTGGTTCAGTGGTAGAATTCTCGCCTGCCACGCGGGAGACCCGGGTCCGATTCCCGGCCAATGCAGGAAGTTACTTATGGTGCGCCAGAAGTAGGGTTCTTTAAAGCTTTGTTATGTAACTACTGCGTATCCACTTTAATGACAGTGATTGCCAGCTCAAAGGCAATAATTTGCCCTCATGAATCTTGTCCTCAATGTGCCGCCTAAAATTATGTGGGCCTTATGACCAGGACCTTTGAAGATCAGAGGTCCTGGTCTTCAAAAAAAGCTTTGTTATGTAACTTCTACTAATCTGCAATACTGACAGCGATTTGCAGCTCAAAATCAATAATCTGCCTTTATGAATCTTGTCGTCATTGTGCCGCCCCAAATTATGTGCCTCTCGTTAAAGATGGTTTAACTCAAGATCAATAAGTCTTCCTCATCTTCCATCGATTTCGCGACCCATGAAGCATAACCTCAGTCCCCGATCACACAATGACGTGTCTTTTAGAGGCTGTAGAGCATTGGTGGTTCAGTAGTAGAATTCTCGCCTGCCACGCGGGAGACCCAGGTCCGATTCCCGGCCAATGCAGGAAGTTACTTATGGTGCGCCAGAAGTAGGGTTCTTTAAAGCTTTGTTATGTAACTACTGCGTATCCACATTACTGACAGTGATTGCCAGCTCAAAGGCAATAATTTGCCCTCATGAATCTTGTCCTCAATGTGTCGCCTCAAATTATGTGGGCCTTATGACCAGGACCTTTGAAGACCAGAGGTCCTGGTCTTCAAAAAAAGCTTTGTTATATAACATCTACTTATCTGCATTACTGACAGCCATTTGCAGCTCAAAGGCAATAATCTGCCCTTATGAATCTTGTCGTCATTGTGCCGCCCCAAATTATGTGCCTCTCGTTAAAGATGTTTTAACTCAAGATCAATAAGTCTTCCTCATCTTCCATCGATTTCGCGACCCATGAAGCATAACCTCACTCCCCGATCACACAATGACGTGTCTTTTAGAGGCTGTAGAGCATTGGTGGTTCAGTGGTAGAATTCTCGCCTGCCACGCGGGAGACCCGGGTCCGATTCCCGGCCAATGCAGGAAGTTACTTATGGTGTGCCAGAAGTAGGGTTCTTTAAAGCTTTGTTATGTAACTACTGCGTATCCACTTTAATGACAGTGATTGCCAGCTCAAAGGCAATAATTTGCCCTCATGAATCTTGTCCTCAATGTGCCGCCTAAAATTATGTGGGCCTTATGACCAGGACCTTTGAAGATCAGAGGTCCTGGTCTTCAAAAAAAGCTTTGTTATGTAACTTCTACTAATCTGCAATACTGACAGCGATTTGCAGCTCAAAATCAATAATCTGCCTTTATGAATCTTGTCGTCATTGTGCCGCCCCAAATTATGTGCCTCTCGTTAAAGATGTTTTAACTCAAGATCAATAAGTCTTCCTCATCTTCCATCGATATCGCGACCCATGAAGCATAACCTCAGTCCCCGATCACACAATGACGTGTCTTTTAGAGGCTGTAGAGCATTGGTGGTTCAGTGGTAGAATTCTCGCCTGCCACGCGGGAGACCTGGGTCCGATTCCCGGCCAATACAGAAACTTAATTATATTGTGCCAGAGGTTCTAATCTTCAAAAAAGCTGTGTTATGTAACCTCTACTAATCTGCATTACTGACAGCCATTTGCAGCTCAAAGGCAATAATCTGCCCTTATGAATCTTGCCGTCATTGTGCCGCCCCAAATTATGTGCCTCTCGTTAAAGATGTTTTAACTCAAGATATATAAGTCTTCCTCATCTTCCATCGATTTCGCGACCCATGAAGCATAACCTCACTCCCCGATCAGACAATGACGTGTCTCTCAGAGGCTGTAGAGCATTGGTGGTTCAGTGGTAGAATTCTCGCCTGCCACGCGGGAGACCCGGGTCCGATTCCCGGCCAATGCAGGAAGTTACTTATGGTGTGCCAGAAGTAGGGTTCTTTAAAGCTTTGTTATGTAACTACTGCGTATCCACTTTAATGACAGTGATTGCCAGCTCAAAGGCAATAATTTGCCCTCATGAATCTTGTCCTCAATGTGCCGCCTAAAATTATGTGGGCCTTATGACCAGGACCTTTGAAGATCAGAGGTCCTGGTCTTCAAAAAAAGCTTTGTTATGTAACTTCTACTAATCTGCATTACTGACAGCCATTTGCAGCTCAAAGGCAATAATCTGCCCTTATGAATCTTGTCGTCATTGTGCCGCCCCAAATTATGTGCCTCTCGTTAAAGATGTTTTAACTCAAGATCAATAAGTCTTCCTCATCTTCCATCGATTTCGCGACCCATGAAGCATAACCTCACTCCCCGATCACACAATGACGTGTCTTTTAGAGGCTGTAGAGCATTGGTGGTTCAGTGGTAGAATTCTCGCCTGCCACGCGGGAGACCCGGGTCCGATTCCCGGCCAATGCAGGAAGTTACTTATGGTGTGCCAGAAGTAGGGTTCTTTAAAGCTTTGTTATGTAACTACTGCGTATCAACATTACTGACAGTGATTGCCAGCTCAAAGGCAATAATTTGCCCTCATGAATCTTGTCCTCAATGTGCCGCCTCAAATTACGTGGGCCTTATGACCAGGACCTTTGAAGATCAGAGGTCCTGGTCTTCAAAAAAAGCTTTGTTATGTAACTTCTACTAATCTGCATTACTGACAGCCATTTGCAGCTCAAAGGCAATAATCTGCCCTTATGAATCTTGCCGTCATTGTGCCGCCCCAAATTATGTGCCTCTCGTTAAAGATGTTTTAACTCAAGATCAATAAGTCTTCCTCATCTTCCATCGATTTCGCGACCCATGAAGCATAACCTCACTCCCCGATCACACAATGACGTGTCTTTTAGAGGCTGTAGAGCATTGGTGGTTCAGTGGTAGAATTCTCGCCTGCCACGCGGGAGACCCGGGTCCGATTCCCGGCCAATGCAGGAAGTTACTTATGGTGTGCCAGAAGTACGGTTCTTTAAAGCTTTGTTATGTAACTACTGCGTATCCACTTTAATGACAGTGATTGCCAGCTCAAAGGCAATAATTTGCCCTCATGAATCTTGTCCTCAATGTGCCGCCTAAAATTATGTGGGCCTTATGACCAGGACCTTTGAAGATCAGAGGTCCTGGTCTTCAAAAAAAGCTTTGTTATGTAACTTCTACTAATCTGCAATACTGACAGCGATTTGCAGCTCAAAATCAATAATCTGCCTTTATGAATCTTGTCGTCATTGTGCCGCCCCAAATTATGTGCCTCTCGTTAAAGATGTTTTAACTCAAGATCAATAAGTCTTCCTCATCTTCCATCGATATCGCGACCCATGAAGCATAACCTCAGTCCCCGATCACACAATGACGTGTCTTTTAGAGGCTGTAGAGCATTGGTGGTTCAGTGGTAGAATTCTCGCCTGCCACGCGGGAGACCTGGGTCCGATTCCCGGCCAATACAGAAACTTAATTATATTGTGCCAGAGGTTCTAATCTTCAAAAAAGCTGTGTTATGTAACCTCTACTAATCTGCATTACTGACAGCCATTTGCAGCTCAAAGGCAATAATCTGCCCTTATGAATCTTGCCGTCATTGTGCCGCCCCAAATTATGTGCCTCTCGTTAAAGATGTTTTAACTCAAGATATATAAGTCTTCCTCATCTTCCATCGATTTCGCGACCCATGAAGCATAACCTCACTCCCCGATCAGACAATGACGTGTCTCTCAGAGGCTGTAGAGCATTGGTGGTTCAGTGGTAGAATTCTCGCCTGCCACGCGGGAGACCCGGGTCCGATTCCCGGCCAATGCAGGAAGTTACTTATGGTGTGCCAGAAGTACGGTTCTTTAAAGCTTTGTTATGTAACTACTGCATATCCACTTTAATGACAGTGATTGCCAGCTCAAAGGCAATAATTTGCCCTCATGAATCTTGTCCTCAATGTGCCGCCTCAAATTATGTGGGCCTTATGACCAAGACCTTTGAAGACCAGAGGTCCTGGTCTTCAAAAAAAGCTTTGTTATGTAACTTCTACTAATCTGCATTACTGACAGCCATTTGCAGCTCAAAGGCAATAATCTGCCCTTATGAATCTTGTCGTCATTGTGCCGCCCCAAATTATGTGCCTCTCGTTAAAGATGTTTTAACTCAAGATCAATAAGTCTTCCTCATCTTCCATCGATATCGCGACCCATGAAGCATAACCTCACTCCCCGATCACACAATGACGTGTCTTTTAGAGGCTGTAGAGCATTGGTGGTTCAGTGGTAGAATTCTCGCCTGCCACGCGGGAGACCCAGGTCCGATTCCCGGCCAGTGCAGGAAGTTACTTATGGTGTGCCAGAAGTAGGGTTCTTTAAAGCTTTGTTATGTAACTACTGCGTATCCACATTACTGACAGTGATTGCCAGCTCAAAGGCAATAATTTGCCCTCATGAATCTTGTCCTCAATGTGCCGCCTCAAAATTACGTGGGCCTTATGACCAGGACCTTTGAAGATCAGAGGTCCTGGTCTTCAAAAAAAGCTTTGTTATGTAACCTCTACTAATCTGCATTACTGACAGCCATTTGCAGCTCAAAGGCAATAATCTGCCCTTATGAATCTTGTCGTCATTGTGCCGCCCCAAATTATGTGCCTCTCGTTAAAGATGTTTTAACTCAAGATCAATAAGTCTTCCTCATCTTCCATCGATATCGCGACCCATGAAGCATAACCTCAGTCCCCGATCACACAATGACGTGTCTTTCAGAGGCTGTAGAGCATTGGTGGTTCAGTGGTAGAATTCTCGCCTGCCACGCGGGAGACCCGGGTCCGATTCCCGGCCAATGCAGGAAGTTACTTATGGTGTGCCAGAAGTAGGGTTCTTTAAAGCTTTGTTATGTAACTACTGCGTATCCACTTTAATGACAGTGATTGCCAGCTCAAAGGCAATAATTTGCCCTCATGAATCTTGTCCTCAATGTGCCGCCTCAAATTATGTGGGCCTTATTACAAGGACCTTTGAAGATCAGAGGTCCTGGTCTTCAAAAAAAGCTTTGTTATGTAACTTCTACTAATCTGCAATACTGACAGCGATTTGCAGCTCAAAATCAATAATCTGCCTTTATGAATCTTGTCGTCATTGTGCCGCCCCAAATTATGTGCCTCTCGTTAAAGATGTTTTAACTCAAGATCAATAAGTCTTCCTCATCTTCCATCGATTTCGCGACCCATGAAGCATAACCTCAGTCCCCGATCACACAATGACGTGTCTTTTAGAGGCTGTAGAGCATTGGTGGTTCAGTGGTAGAATTCTCGCCTGCCACGCGGGAGACCCGGGTCCGATTCCCGGCCAATGCAGAAACTTAATTATATTGTGCCAGAGGTTCTAATCTTCAAAAAAGCTGTGTTATGTAACCTCTACTAATCTGCATTACTGACAGCCATTTGCAGCTCAAAGGCAATAATCTGCCCTTATGAATCTTGCCGTCATTGTGCCGCCCCAAATTATGTGCCTCTCGTTAAAGATGTTTTAACTCAAGATCAATAAGTCTTCCTCATCTTCCATCGATTTCGCGACCCATGAAGCATAACCTCAGTCCCCGATCACACAATGACGTGTCTTTTAGAGGCTGTAGAGCATTGGTGGTTCAGTAGTAGAATTCTCGCCTGCCACGCGGGAGACCCGGGTCCGATTCCCGGCCAATGCAGGAAGTTACTTATGGTGCGCCAGAAGTAGGGTTCTTTAAAGCTTTGTTATGTAACTACTGCGTATCCACATTACTGACAGTGATTGCCAGCTCAAGGGCAATAATTTGCCCTCATTAATCTTGTCGTCAATGTGCCGCCTCAAATTATGTGGGCCTTATGACCAGGACCTTTGAAGACCAGAGGTCCTGGTCTTCAAAAAAAGCTTTGTTATGTAACATCTACTTATCTGCATTACTGACAGCCATTTGCAGCTCAAAGGCAATAATCTGCCCTTATGAATCTTGTCGTCATTGTGCCGCCCCAAATTATGTGCCTCTCGTTAAAGAAGCATGAAGCATAACGTCACTCCCCGATCACACAATAACGTGTCTTTTAGAGGCTGTAGAGCGTTGGTGGTTCAGTGGTGGAATTCTCGCTTCCCACGACGGAGACCTGGGTCCGATTCCCGGCCAATGCAGAAACTTAATTATATTGTGCCAGGGGTTCTGATCTTCAAAAAAGCTGTGTTATGTAACCTCTACTAATCTGCATTACTGACAGCCATTTGCAGCTCAAAGGCAATAATCTGCCCTTATGAATCTTGTCGTCATTGTGCCGCCCCAAATTATGTGCCTCTCGTTAAAGATGTTTTAACTCAAGACATATAAGTCTTCCTCATATTCCATCGATTTCGCGACCCATGAAGCATAACGTCACTCCCCGATCACACAATAACGTGTCTTTTAGAGGCTGTAGAGCGTTGGTGGTTCAGTGGTGGAATTCTCGCTTCCCACGACGGAGACCTGGGTCCGATTCCTGGCCAATGCAGAAACTTAATTATATTGTGCCAGGGGTTCTGATCTTCAAAAAAGCTGTGTTATGTAACCTCTACTAATCTGCATTACTGACAGCCATTTGCAGCTCAAAGGCAATAATCTGCCCTTATGAATCTTGTCGTCATTGTGCCGCCCCAAATTATGCGCCTCTCGTTAAAGATGTTTTACCTCAAGATATATAAGTCTTCCTCATCTTCCATCGATTTCGCGACCCATGAAGCATAACCTCAGTCCCCGATCACACAATGATGTGTCTTTTAGAGGCTGTAGAGCATTGGTGGTTCAGTGGTAGAATTCTCGCCTGCCACGCGGGAGACCAGGGTCCGATTCCCGGCCAATGCAGGAAGTTACTTATGGTGTGCCAGAAGTAGGGTTTTTTAAAGCTTTGTTATGTAACTACTGCGTATCCACTTTAATGACAGTGATTGCCAGCTCAAAGGCAATAATTTGCCCTCATGAATCTTGTCCTCAATGTGCCGCCTAAAATTATGTGGGCCTTATGACCAGGACCTTTGAAGACCAGAGGTCCTGGTCTTCAAAAAAAGCTTTGTTATGTAACTTCTACTAATCTGCAATACTGACAGCGATTTGCAGCTCAAAATCAATAATCTGCCTTTATGAATCTTGTCGTCATTGTGCCGCCTCAAATTATGTGCCTCTCGTTAAAGATGTTTTAACTCACGATCAATAAGTCTTCCTCATCTTCCATCGATTTCGCTACCCATGAAGCATAACCTCACTCCCCGATCACACAATGACGTGTCTTTTAGAGGCTGTAGAGCATTGGTGGTTCAGTGGTAGAAATCTTTCTTCCCACGCGGGACACCCGGGTCCGATTCCTGGCCAATGCAGAAACTTAATTATGTGGGCCAGAGGTTCTAATCTTCAAAATAGCTGTGTTATGTAACCTCTACTAATCTGCATTACTGACAGCCATTTGCAGCTCAAAGGCAATAATCTGGCCTTAAGAATCTTGTTGTCATTGTGCCGCCCCAAATTATGTGCCTCTCGTTAAAGATGTTTTAACTCAAGATCAATAAGTCTTCCTCATCTTCCATCGATTTCGCGACCCATGAAGCATAACCTCAGTCCCCGATCACACAATGACGTGTCTTTTAGAGGCTGTAGAGCATTGGTGGTTCAGTGGTAGAATTCTCGCCTGCCACGTGGGAGACCAGGGTCCGATTCCCGGCCAATGCAGGAAGTTAATTATGGTGCGCCAGAAGTAGGGTTCTTTAAAGCTTTGTTATGTGACTACTGCGTATCCACATTACTGACAGTGATTGCCAGCTCAAGGGCAATAATTTGCCCTCATTAATCTTGTCGTCAATGTGCCGCCTCAAATTATGTGGGCCTTATGACCAAGACCTTTGAAGACCAGAGGTCCTGGTCTTCAAAAAAAGCTGCGTTATGTAACATCTACTTATCTGCATTACTGACAGCCATTTGCAGCTCAAAGGCAATAATCTGCCCTTATGAATCTTGTCGTCATTGTGCCGCCCCAAATTATGTGCCTCTCGTTAAAGATGTTTTAACTCAAGATATATAAGTCTTCCTCATCTTCCATCGATTTCGCGACCCATGAAGCATAACCTCACTCCCCGATCACACAATGACGTGTCTCTCAGAGGCTGTAGAGCATTGGTGGTTCAGTGGTAGAATTCTCGCCTGCCACGCGGGAGACCAGGGTCCGATTCCCGGCCAATGCAGGAAGTTACTTATGGTGCGCCAGAAGTAGGGTTCTTTAAAGCTTTGTTATGTAACTACTGCGTATCCACATTACTGACAGTGATTGCCAGCTCAAGGGCAATAATTTGCCCTCATGAATCTTGTCGTCAATGTGCCGCCTCAAATTATGTGGGCCTTATGACCAAGACCTTTGAAGACCAGAGGTCCTGGTCTTCAAAAAAAGCTTTGTTATGTAACTTCTACTAATCTGCATTACTGAGAGCGATTTGCAGCTCAAATTCAATAATCTGCCTTTATGAATCTTGTTGTCATTGTGCCGCCCCAAATTATGTGCCTCTCGTTAAAGATGGTTTAACTCAAGATCAATAAGTCTTCCTCATCTTCCATCGATTTCGCGACCCATGAAGCAGTAACCTCACTCCCCGATCACACAATGACGTGTCTTTTAGAGGCTGTAGAGCATTGGCTGGTTCAGTGATAGAATTCTCGCCTGCCACGCGGGAGTCCCTGCTCCTATTCCTGGCCAATGCAGGAAGTTACTTATGGTGTGCAAGAAGTATGGTTCTTTAAAGCTTTGTTATGTAACTTCTGCGTATCCACATTACTGACAGTGATTGCCAGCTCAAGGGCAATAATTTGCCCTCATGAATCTTGTCCTCAATGTGCCCCCTCAAATTACGTGGGCCTTATGACCAAGACCTTTGAAGATCAGAGGTCCTGGTCTTCAAAAAAAGCTTTGTTATGTAACTTCTACTAATCTGCATTACTGACGGCAATTTGCAGCTCAAATTCAATAATCTGCCCTTATGAATCTTGTCGTCATTGTGCCGCCCCAAATTATGTGCCACTCGTTAAAGATGTTTTAACTCAAGATCAATAAGTCTTCCTCATCTTCCATCGATTTCGCGACCCATGAAGCATAACCTCAGTCCCCGATCACACAATGACGTGTCTTTTAGAGGCTGTAGAGCATTGGTGGTTCAGTGGTAGAATTCTCGCCTGCCACGCGGGAGACCCGGGTCCGATTCCCGGCCAATGCAGGAAGTTACTTATGGTGTGCAAGAAGTATGGTTCTTTAAAGCTTTGTTATGTAACTACTGCGTATCCACATTAATGACAGTGATTGCCAGCTCAAAGGCAATAATTTGCCCTCATGAATCTTGTCCTCAATGTGCCGCCTAAAATTATGTGGGCCTTATGACCAGGACCTTTGAAGATCAGAGGTCCTGGTCTTCAAAAAAAGCTTTGTTATGTAACTTCTACTAATCTGCAATACTGACAGCGATTTGCAGCTCAAAGCAATAATCTGCCCTTATGAATCTTGTCGTCATTGTGCCGCCCCAAATTATGTGCCTCTCGTTAAAGATGTTTTAACTCAAGATCAATAAGTCTTCCTCATCTTCCATCGATATCGCGACCCATGAAGCATAACCTCAGTCCCCGATCACACAATGACGTGTCTTTTAGAGGCTGTAGAGCATTGGTGGTTCAGTGGTAGAATTCTCGCCTGCCACTGTTGGAGAATCCTACCTCCTCTATCTGATGCTGATGCTTGAGTCTGAATGCTGTAATGCCCAAATAAAAGTAGGCCATAGGGCAATGAAGAGATGGAAAGACCTAGAAACCCATGAACCCATGAAATACCTAGATGACGTTAGTGCAAGGCACAGAAAGGTACTAAAAAACAGGTATGATGTAATTTTTTAAAAAACTATACATGTGATGTTCCGCCACCAATAGAATTAAGGCCTGCGAGCATGTGATCTTAACTGTGGCGTGGTACTGAGGAGGAGCAAGGTGTAAGAGATAACGGTACGAACACTGGTTGGACACTGGCGATAAGAAATATGTATAAAATCTGTGTACTGACCACTGTAAGATCAGATGACTCAGCTGAACATCTCACTTTGTTGAATTGCTCAATAAAGTTCTTCTTCTGAAACCTGGAACTCCGACTTTTACAATTCTTTGAGGACTAACTCCTACGAGATTTTGAAGATTGCAGACCAGAACCAGAAACCATATTTTATCCACAACATATTTGGCGTCACGAACAGGATAGACCTGGGGTCAGGAGATCACCGTGGTGTGGACGCTGACGGCGGCATTCACAAAACAAAGGCCGGCCAAAAATAAGGTAAGCAGTTTTTGCTTATATTTTGTTTTGTGAATAGCCTCTGGTAAGCTGACACGCTGGATGATTGCTCTGAAAAAGTAATATACCCCACTGTAAAAGAACCTACAATAACTGAGAGATAAAAAGATAAGAAAAGGGGAGTCTGATTTCCAGGTCCAGAGAAGTCGCTGTGTGCTTGTTTGTCTGAGAGGGCAAGAAGTGCATAGCGTGGAGATTAAGCTCATAAAGTAAGGATACACTGTCTAGTAAAAGAAGTGTTTAAAAGGCGCCAGGCAGGGTAGGAAGTACACTGTCTATTTGTTTGTCTGTCTGTTTGTCAAGAAAAGAGTGGAAAGGTATTGAAACGTGCACAAAGTAAGAAAGGTAAAAACAGATAAAAATTAAAAACATCCAAAATTTTTCAACATAAAATTATTGATAAAAGTTAGGTATATAGACAAAGAGAAGAGAAGTTAGAAAAATTAAGTTAAAAAGTATAAAAACATACACCTGAAAGTCAAGGTACAGTGAAAAAGGGAGTTTCTTGGTCCTCCTGGGCGTTCAGCCAAGAGGCGCATTATTAAAAGTCGTTAATCAAGGATAGCTCTAGGAAAGCGGTGGACAGTTGGACCAACTAGTGTGGAACAGTAGCAGAGGCAGAAAAGCCCAAAAAATATAAATAGAAAAGAATTACAAAGATGGAAAAAGAGAAATGTTAGGAATTAATGGATAAAGCGAAACCAATAAGCAAAGATAAAGAGAAAAGCTGTATCTATCAAAGGACAAAGAACACTCCAAAGAATTGGTTTTGCCGACTATTTGGCCATTTGCCAGACTGTAGGTATTGTGATCCGGACAGAGAAGCCCAGCGTCTGCTAAATAAGAATTAAATCAAGTATTGGAGTTTTCTTTGCATTTTGATATTGAAGTAAGGGTTAAAGTATATGAGTAGAAGTTCCAGGCGCATGAACAAGACGGGTTGCAAATAAAGCAAACAGATAGCGAGACATAAAAATCAGAAGATTTGTTGAAGTAAGGAAGAAACAAATGTGGGACGGACTCAGTGAATACGGGAAGGAAAGATTTAGGAGATGCTTGGCTCAGTACGAAGATAAAGAAAGATTTGAGCAGGCCCTAGAACAAACGAAGGGAATTAAAAATCATTTTTGGCTGGAAAAAGAATTTGTGGATGAAACAGGACAAAGACAGGCGTTAACAGATCAAAAAAGGGATGAGCTCCTGAGAAATTTGACAAAGATTGCAAATCTTGACCAGCTTGACAAAGATTGGCCTCTGTTGAATTGGATAAAGATAATCAAGGAACAAATAACTTTTGAGGTTTTGAGACCACATTTAAACAAATTCCACCTTCCCAAAGCCATCCTGCTGGAGTCAGCCTTTACTGCATCAGAGATCAAACTGAATCCAGTTTATGTCCCCTACTTACACAGAAATGTTACGCTCCGCTGGCCCAAGGAAGTTGGCGGGGCAACAATCTTGAACAACCTTTACATGACAGTATGCTCATGTATCAGACCGGTTAAGTGGGAGAGTGACATAATCTTTACGGCAGGGAGAGGAGGAGAGATCAGGCCAGCACTGGTGGAAAATTGGACACTGAAGAAGTTAGTGGTAATGGTAGTACTGAAAAACAACCCACGCAACATTCGTCATATGTGGGTGGAGGTGTGGCGAAACAAGGAAGAGTTAGAAGACTTAGAGGAGTCAGAAGAGCAACCAGGCACCAGTAGAGATGCTGAGGCTATGGACTAATAGAAAAGGCAAGAGAGGGAACAGGGGGAGGAGACTGTTGGGCAAAAATGAGAGAAAAACTTTAATTGACTTGTTTGAACCATTAACATTAAGCACATGCACTCGGGAAGAACTGAACATTTCAATAACCATGTGGAGAGGCCATGAGGTGAAGTTGACCCCATCTCTTACTTATCTGTATAGGAAAGGGAAAATAACTGCAAGAGGGCGGTGGTTTGAGGACAACATAACCTGGGAGTTCGAATTAATTCGCTTGGGGGAGGACATCATTTGGAAGCGCAGCATACACGACAAGCTAGGAGACAACGAGCTAGAAGACGTGACGCCGAAGCCACTGTCTGAGGTACCAATACGAGCCATATTGAAATACCTTCAAAGAACAAAACAAATACCTAAATTAATAAATCTAACAGAAGCATTTATACTGTACCAATAATTGGTTGCAGCGATGGCTTCGGTGTCACCTCAAGAAGAAACCCCAGTAGAGCAGCTTGCATCACAATATCCAATATGTAGGGACACCATTAAAAAGTTATCAAGGAAGTGGGAAAAAAGGACCAAAAAGTTAAACACTAACTGGCCAGCAGAGGGAACATTTGATTTGGCTATGTGTAGGGAAATGGGAGCACTGATAAAGAATCACAAAGCTAATGATAAAAGCCATAAAAGGGAAGAAAAAAGAGGAAGGGAGCAGGAGGTTTTGAATTTGTTTAGAAACAAAGCTGTACAGTTATTTAAGGAATTAAAAGAGAAATCAGAGAAGGGAGGTAGCATAGTAGAAACCCCACCCCCTTATGCACCACCCTACGATATGACTGGTAAACAGCTCCCCCTGATGGAGGGCACTGTGAGTATCAAAGGCAACGTGACTCTTACAGATACACAGGATGAGGATGAGGAAGAAGAGGAGAGAGAGAGAGAAGACCACAGAAGTGCAAACCATGAACACAAGCCATTGACATTTGCTGACATACCTACAGTAGCATCTACGCTATGCAAAGACCCATCAAGCCATGGAGGAAGTCAAAGCAGCAGCTTGAGCATGAGGCACCTGACTGATGAACGAAGAAATCCCACTCTGACCAACCCATATTATCACGCACACAAGGCCCTGCAGGGACTTGGGAAAAAGCTGGACCAAGAAATAGATACCAATCAATTACTAGATCAAGAGTGTGACGAAATGCGTCAGGAGCTGAGGGCAGCAGAGGAACAAATCGATCGCAGCCTCAAAAGTCTACGGGAATCCCTGAGAGATGCAACAGCTTCAGGACAAAACGTACCTCAAGGATACCAAGGGCATCAGAAGCGCCGAAAACACAAGTCACGCTCACTCAGCCCAGCCAGACCACGCACAGAAGTCAAGAGTGTGACAGGAACCCTGCTCCTGGAAGATATCTCACCAGTCACCCCATCAGCCACCCCGTACAATCTGAGGGAACGACCACTGAGAAAGCCAAGTATGTACATAGAGGAAGAAGACTGGCAGGAGGGGAATCGTAAGTTCTGCCCCGTACTGAGCACATGCAATCAAGACCCTCTGCAGAAGGAAGGTGTGCAGTGCCCCATCCTGATTAAAGGGCAACAAGGGCAGTACATACCATGGGCAGGACAAGATCTGGAGGGACTGGTGGCCCGCCTACCCAACATACACGAAGGGGCTGGCAAGTGGATCAGGATACTGGAGGAAGAAACGATGGGCAAGATCTTGGCCCTTGGAGATGTCAAGGCCCTGTTGGCCAAATGCGTGGGAGGAGCAAAGACTAATGACATCCTACATGATGCAGGACTAGACCTGGCAGTAGACTCAACTAGAATGGATGCCAGACCACTGGACTACTACAGACCAAAGATATGGCACATTCTGAGAACACATTATCAAGCCCAAATGGATCCAAAGTCGCTAAGAGGAGAGCCAATAGGAGACGATGAAAATCCAGTCATCTATGTGCAGAAGCAAGCTAGAAAGTGGAAGCAGGAACTTGAGAGGGATCCTGAAAATGACCCAGTCATAACAGTACTGTTCAGAACTGCCATAATTGAAGCTATGCCTGCCCCAGTGAAAGCAAAGTTGGAAGACGTGGTGGGACTGACCTCAAAGTCATTAAAGGAATTCAGTGACCACGTGACCCATGCTGTGGAACAATACAGGAAGAATGAACAGAGACTGAAGAATCAGGAAAGGGAACTCCAAAGGAAATTGACTCAACTGCAATTGGATGAACTAATCAACAAAAAGAAGAAAGTGCAGGCAGTGGTGAAGGACACAGAAAATCAAACTGCCGTGATGGCTGCTGTCAACATACCAAGCCAAGCACCCCAAGCTGTTCAGCAAGCACCAAACAACATGACTCAGAGTGTTCCTGCTGCCACAGGCAACCCACAACAACCAGCTGCACCAATTGTAATATACCTTCCTGAACATCAAAACAACAGAGGAGCAAACCCAGGAAGAGGAAGAGGAAGAGGGAGACAAGCTTATAACCAGCAAAGAAACCCTAACCAACCAAGTCTCTGTTGGGGATGCAATCAGCCTGGACACACCAAAAGATCATGCCCAGTCAATCCATGGCCTCTAGATAGGCCCCAGCAAGGACAGCCATGGCAGCAAGAAAATCAGAACCAGCAGTATCAGGTGTCTGGCCCCGTCAACCCATGGCGTGGCCCAGACCAAGGATACTAGGGCTGCCCAGAGGATCCTACGGGGAGGAGTCAGCTTCCAATGTTGTCATCCAATGCTGACCAAGAACCTATGCTGCGGGTTAAAATAAAGGACAAGATAACACCTATTATGCTTGATACAGGAGCAACATACACCTGCCTAAGCCCAAGTTATGCCTCACACCTCCCCAGGTCTGGAAAATATGTAAAGACAGTAGGATTCTCGGGACTAACGCAGCTAATTCCAATGACAACTCCTGTCAGCATAAAAGTCAAAGACTCTGAGATAAAGATTCCTGTGCTGATATCAGACCAAACACCAGTCAATCTGTTGGGAAGGGATGCAATATGCAAGCTAAATTTACAGATATGGTGCACCCCCAAAGGAATATACATAGATGATGCAGGTATAAAACAGATGACAGTAATAGGTAAGACTAATCAAGAAGAACCACAAGCTAATGTATTTTGGATAGGGAACTTGGATGAGGGGCTAAGAAAAACACTGAACAAATGGGAAAGATACATAAAAGAGCAATTCTTGAAACCAACCCCGCCAGAAACTGAATACCACTGTACAATGATATATGACCCCCTTAGGGATCCAATACAAGAACAAGAGTGGTTAAAAAGCACTGAGGGACAGAAAGTACATTTATGCTCAAACCATATAATTATAGGACCCGCAGGAGCAGCATTACAAATTGAGGACAATGACTTCATCAGAACATGGTTTAGGGTTAATACTTCAGTTCCACATGTTACACTGTATATAAACGAAGGCTATCAGGCAAAAGACCTAGGTCCAATGATGTTAGAAGCTAAGGAAAAGTTGTGGGAAACCACTGAGAATCCTTTTATTTTACAAACATCAGACAGAACACACCTGAAAATTCTATGTGTGACTGATATGATAGGAACCCCAAAATTGGTAGTAGAGACAGAACAGCAGCATGATCCAATATCCAAACTGAAGGAACTAATCAAGGAAATGGAGCAGAGAGTGCCCCAACAGTTATGGTCTAAGCATGATACAGATGTAGGCTTAGTTAGATCAGCAAACCCTGTTAGAATTGCTATCAAGCCAGGAGTTCAGTGGCCTAGGAAGCAACAATACCCATTGAGACGTGAAGCAATAGAAGGAATAAGAAAAACAATTGACGGACTAATAGTGGCAGGAGTACTGATTGAAACTACTAGTTATTGCAACACCCCAATTCTACCAGTTGAAAAGGCTGACAAGTCTAAATGGAGACTAGTGCATGACCTTAGGGCAGTAAATGAAGTAGTAGAGGATTGGCCAGCCGAGGTGCCAAATCCGCATACGCTGTTGACAAATGTTCCACCTGCTGCTAATTATTTCACTGTGATTGATCTCTGTTCTGCATTTTTCAGCATTCCTTTAGCAGAAGAAAGCAGACACCTTTTTTCCTTCACTTACCAAGGTAAACAGTACACATACACGAGAATGCCCCAAGGATTCAAACACTCACCTCACGTGTTTAACCAAATTTTAAAACTTGATCTAGAGGACTTAAGACTGGATAGCACATTAATACAGTACGTGGATGATTTGTTGATCTGCTCAGCAACACTGGAACAGTGCCATCAGGACTCCATTAAGGTACTAACCAAATTAGCAGAAGGTGGCCACAAAGCCTCAAAAGAGAAATTGCAATACTGTTTGCCTCAAGTAGAATATCTGGGTCGATTGATTGCACATCAAACAAAGGCAATATCGCCCAGCCAATTGGAAGGAATCAGTAAAGCTCCCCAACCACAAACTGTTGGTCAGATGATGACCTTTTGGGGAATGACTGGGTTTAGTGCTGATTGGATAGAGGATTATGCAATCAAAACAGCTCCATTGCGGGCCATTATGAAGCAGGCCGGTCACCAAAATCTTAGAGCACCATTGAAATGGGATCCTGATGCACTGATAGCATTTAGCTCGCTTAAAAGAGAGTTGCAAACAGCCCCTGCACTAACAATTCCTAATTATGATAGAGATTTCCATCTATATGTAGCAAACAGAAAAGAGGGATTTGCTTCTGCTGTCCTGATGCAAGAAACATGCAGTGGACGGAAGAAGCAACCCATTGCCTATTATAGCACCAAATTGGATAGTGTGGCCCAGGGCTACCCACCGTGTTACCAACAAGGCTTGGCGGCAGTATACTTTGCTTATGAGAAAGCCTCTGCTGTTACTATGGGCTATCCAGTCATCATTTACACCCATCATAAGATTGCTGAGTTATTAGAACAGGGACGTTTCGTTTTGACACAGGCTAGATGTTTGGCATATTCCACGCTGCTAACATACCCTGACATAACAATTAAGAGATGTGCCACAACAAACCCAGCTAATTTTGTCCCACTAGAGGGGGAAGGAACACCTCATGAATGTGTTGCTGCCTCTCTAGCGTTTACTCGTCTGAGACCAGATTTGGAATCAACACCAATTGTTGATGCAGACGTGGACTACTTTGTGGATGGCTCATGCTTCAGAGATCACTTGGGTAATCATGCTGGGTTTGCGGTTGTACAACGAGATGGTGACAATTTTACTCCTGTGCTAACACAACATTGTAAGCAGCCTTGTTCTGCACAGTTGGCCGAACTAAAAGCACTTACTGCAGCATGCATGTTGGCCAAGAATAGAATAGCCAACATTTATACTGATTCTGCATATGCCCATGGTGTATGTCATCTTTTCGGTGCAGTATGGAAACAAAGAGGGTTCAAAAAGAGTGACGGCACCCCAATCCAACATGGGGACCAAATTACTGCGTTAATTAATGCTATGATGTCTCCAACTAAATTGGCTATTATCAAATGTCAAGCCCACAAGAAGGGCAATGATTTTGTTATCAAAGGCAACAATGCCGCCGATGGCCAAGCCAAACAGGCTTCTGGGTGTCAATCTGCTGTTATGGCACCATCTGTTTTGATCCAGCCTCTCCCCACTGTAGAACATATTGCCCAAATGCAGTCCAGAGCTACACCACCAGAAATACACTTATGGCAACAAAGGGGGGCGACTCGAGATGCTAATAATATTTGGAGGTCTCATGAAGGTTTCATGATTGCCCCCACCCCATTACTTAACATTCTTATACCTGATGCTCACAGTTTCGATCATTGTGGAAGAGGGGAAATTATGAGAAAGATAAAAAGACAAGGGTTCTGGTCCCCATACTTACAAACAAGGGTAGACGAATTTTTAAGTGAATGTGAAATTTGTGCACAGAACAATGTAAGAAAAGGAACAACAACACCAATAGGCTCCATTCCAGTTCCAGAAGGGCCCTTTAAGCATTTAGTGATGGATTATGTGGACATGATAAAATCAGTAAGAGGAAAAAGGTACATGCTGGTTATCATAGACAGGTTTAGTAGATGGGTAGAAGCGGAGCCATCAGCGGAACAAGGGGCACAGACGGTGATTAAATTTCTGACGAGAGAAGTCATACCAAGATTTGGTATCCCATCCCAGATCAGTTCAGACAATGGATCTGCTTTTATTCAAAGAGTAGTAAAGACAGTAATACAACAGTTGAGGATCAAGCAGAGGCTAGGCTGTATATATAGGCCGCAATCGCAAGGCTTGGTTGAACGCGTTAATGGGACTATTAAAGCCAAAATCAACAAAATCTGTGCAGACACTAAGCTTAATTGGGTAGATGCGCTGCCACTTGCACTAATGAGCTACCGAATGCAGACCAACAGAATCACTAATCTGACCCCTCATGAAATGCTGACGGGAAGACCAATGCCTGTGCCTCATTTAAGGGGACCTTATGACGGCCCACCCTTAGAACAGTTACAATTGGAGTTAAGAACATATATGAGACAATTGACTGCTATACATGAGGCTATCCATTCACAGGAACAAAGCAGGGGACCTAGAGAAGAAGAGGACGTTCCCTGTCCGGTAGTCCCTGGAGACCAAGTGTATCTAAGAGTCTTTAGAAGAAGGTGGAATGAGCCGAGAAGAGAAGGACCTTACACTGTAGTAAGAGCAACCCCCACGGCAGTACAGGTAGAGGGCAGTACAACTTGGTATCATTTGAATCATTGCACGCAGGCAAGAAGCATGAAGGCAAGAGGAGGCAGTAGATAGTCCAGAAGGGAGCCAAGAGGAAGTAGCTCAAGATGCCTCAGAAGAGCAGGGAACTGAAAGTGAGGATATTAACATTGATGAACCTCATTCTAGGGAAACTGAGCACCCTGAACCAAGAGATGAAATGCCGGAGCGGAGTGATGAACAATCTTCAGAGGACCTGGAGTCTGAAGGTGAGAGAGCTCCTGGTATTGATCTTTCTGCTGATACATCTCATACAGCAGCTTCCCCAGACACAGTGCCTCCAGAAGAACAGTCCCCAAGAGAAGGAACCTCTGCTGATGAACCATACCACTTTGTCACACTCAACCTCCAAGACATTGACCTTCCAGAAGACGACTTCCCAGACATTGACCTCCCAGAAATTGATCTCCCAGACGATGAACTACCAGACCTCTCAGGCTTTGAGTGGGATGAGTCACCCTAACCTGACTAAACCAACACAAGGTAACAAAACAAGCAGACATAATGTAAAAAGATCCCTGAAGAGAGCTGGGACTGTTCGCGAAGACTATACCCTAACTGAGTATTATTCGGAATCAGAACTGCAAAAAGAAAAACTGTTGGATACTGCTTATCATAATGAGTGGTATAAATGGGCAGAATATACCGCAAAACAGGCAAAACAGGGCACTTGTATATTATGTTCGCCGTCACCTTTGAAAAAACTAAGAGTAGTTCCAAACAAGTATGACTACATGGGGTGTGCTAGATTTAATTCAAAGTATTGCAGCAGACGTGGAAATATAGTCCCCTATTGCCCAGCCGACTGTTTAGCTATGTTAGGGAACAAATATTATCAGAGATTTTACAATCAGAGAGGTTGGGGAAGTGCATGTAAAAAACTTGATGTCAGGGTAGATCGAGCCAATAGAGAAACACCCCAAAACTACATAATAGACAGAACATTGGAGTATGAATGTTTTAATAAATCTAAGGGGTATCGAGACGTAGGTATATTCCAGGGTAAATGTGCTATCATTTGGCATCTAGATTATGAAATGTACCAAGACACAGATGTGTATAAATCCTCTAGCTTAGTGTATGCTACAGCAACAGTAAATAAAAACATGACAATAATAGGAGTCCATGAGAATTGCGAGAATGCTACTTTATCTTATCCTCTAATTGGACCACTTGAAAACCAGACCGAAGCAGTAGCTGATTTCTTCTGGCTGTGTGGAGGAAGACGACTAAGGGCTACTTTGGTAGATTGGAAAGGACTCTGTGTAAGGGTAAGATTGGCACAGGAAATAGGAATTGTAAATTGGGATGTAGACGATGTGGGAAAATTAGGACAGCTTGAAAAACAAAAACGTAGGTTTAAAAGGGCCTATACCCCGGATCCTAAGGTTACACTTGATGCAATTGGACAGCCCAGAGGGATACCACATGAGTTTAAGGCTAGATGTGAGATATTGTCAGGAATAGAATCACTGCTCCTATGGATACCTGTTAATAAGAACACTGAATGGATAAACTACATATATTATAATCAGCAAAGATTTATCAATTATACAGATGATGCATTTGAAGCGCTGGGCCAACAATTAAAGGCCACTAGTAGGATGACATGGCAAAACAGACAAGCCCTGAATTGGTTATTGGCAGACAAAGGAGGAGTGTGTGTAATGTTTGGAACTGACTGTTGTACCTTTATTCCTAATAATACAGCCCCTGATGGAACTTTCACTAGGGCTATGAAGAAGTTGAAGGCGCTAAGACAAGAGACTGCTGAAAATGCGGGAAGAGACAGAAACATTGGATACTGGTTTGATTCTTTGTTTGGAACTTGGAAAGAGTGGCTGATTAAGGTGGGAATAATAATAGCTGTGGTTGTTGTTGTTGCTCTTCTGCTGTTCTGTTGCGTCATACCTTTTCTTAGATCCATGTTGGCCACTGCAGCCGCTCAGTCACTGACCAGAGCCAAGCAGATGATCAATGTGTCAGTCAACCGAGACAGAGTTGACATTGGATGTAACTCGAACGACTACCCAATTGGACCAGGCCTGGATGAGTTAGATGAGTTCTAATGGGGTCTTTGGGAAAAGGTAAAAAGGAATGGGGGGTACCTATTATTTTTGTTTTAAGGTTTTAACTTTGTTTTTAATAGACAGGGAGTTAGCCAAAACTCTGTCTTTCTTTTGGGTAAAACATAGAAAGCTTAGTAGAATACGCAAGGGTAGAGTAGGAAGTTAGTAAGATGGGCAGTTATGCATTTATTTTAAGGGCCCCCCCGTCCTGTATAATCTATACTTATAATCTCTGCTTATAATCCTGTTGAAGTATATAATCGCACTACTGTCACAGAATTTCTGAATGTAACATTGAAGGGAAATAGAAGGTTTAAAGCAGATCATTACCCGTGATATGAGGTGATGTAATTGAGTATGGGAAAAATATGGGAATGTTTATATTATTCTTAAATCACTTTATTTCACCTTTTACATTTATAGACATATATATGCATGTTACAGTGATAAACATAGAAACTCTGACATTATGTGCATTCAGACTACTGGAACCATTGTATATATAAGATGTAAAGGAGAAATTATTTGCAAGCGCGGTCATCTACTGTTGATGCAACAAAGGGTAGACTCAACTGGTGGTTTAAAAACCCGCTGTCTACTCCAACACCAGACAGCGCCCAAGGCACTACTAGGGCACCTCTGGCAACGATGGAGCAACCCAGATAGCGCCACAGGCCACCGGAAGCGCCTGCATGGTTCCTCTGGCATCGTGGGACAGTGGTGGCCTCAAGACTAAATACTGTATGGTGTATACACTGAATGTCTGAAACTGCTGTGTCCATATTAAGGATGATGGTTTGACAGGAAGGTGAGATCTTTTACTCCACTCCAGACACATGGGGGTGGAGATGTTTGGTCTCATTCTTCCTCCAGGGTGTACCTCTGTGATAACAGGTCTATTGATAGAATGAATGGATGGTCTAAATTGATCATATTGATTGGATAAGAAAGAGGCCTGCTCATGGAGATACATTCTGGAAAAATTGAAGGTGGGACTAGAATTAGTCCCAAAGGGGGGATGTTTTGGAGAATCCTACCTCCTCTATCTGATGCTGATGCTTGAGTCTGAATGCTGTAATGCCCAAATAAAAGTAGGCCATAGGGCAATGAAGAGATGGAAAGACCTAGAAACCCATGAACCCATGAAATACCTAGATGACGTTAGTGCAAGGCACAGAAAGGTACTAAAAAACAGGTATGATGTAATTTTTTAAAAAACTATACATGTGATGTTCCGCCACCAATAGAATTAAGGCCTGCGAGCATGTGATCTTAACTGTGGCGTGGTACTGAGGAGGAGCAAGGTGTAAGAGATAACGGTACGAACACTGGTTGGACATTGGCGATAAGAAATATGTATAAAATCTGTGTACTGACCACTGTAAGATCAGATGACTCAGCTGAACATCTCACTTCGTTGAATTGCTCAATAAAGTTCTTCTTCTGAAACCTGGAACTCCGACTTTTACAATTCTTTGAGGACTAACTCCTACGAGATTTTGAAGATTGCACACCAGAACCAGAAACCATATTTTATCCACAACACCACGCGGGAGACCCGGGTCCGATTCCCGGCCAATGCAGAAACTTAATTATATTGTGCCAGAGGTTCTAATCTTCAAAAAAGCTGTGTTATGTAACCTCTACTAATCTGCATTACTGACAGCCATTTGCAGCTCAAAGGCAATAATCTGCCCTTATGAATCTTGCCGTCATTGTGCCGCCCCAAATTATGTGCCTCTCGTTAAAGATGTTTTAACTCAAGATCAATAAGTTTTCCTCATCTTCCATCGATTTCGCGACCCATGAAGCATAACCTCAGTCCCCGATCACACAATGACGTGTCTTTTAGAGGCTGTAGAGCATTGGTGGTTCAGTAGTAGAATTCTCGCCTGCCACGCGGGAGACCCGGGTCCGATTCCCGGCCAATGCAGGAAATTACTTATGGTGCGCCAGAAGTAGGGTTCTTTAAAGCTTTGTTATGTAACTACTGCGTATCCACATTACTGACAGTGATTGCCAGCTCAAGGGCAATCATTTGCCCTCATTAATCTTGTCGTCAATGTGCCGCCTCAAATTATGTGGGCCTTATTACAAGGACCTTTGAAGATCAGAGGTCCTGGTCTTCAAAAAAAGCTTTGTTATGTAACTTCTACTAATCTGCATTACTGAGAGCGATTTGCAGCTCAAAATCAATAATCTGCCTTTATGAATCTTGTCGTCATTGTGCCGCCCCAAATTATGTGCCTCTCGTTAAAGATGTTTTAACTCAAGATATATAAGTCTTCCTCATCTTCCATCGATTTCGCGACCCATGAAGCATAACCTCACTCCCCGATCACACAATGACGTGTCTCTCAGAGGCTGTAGAGCATTGGTGGTTCAGTGGTAGAATTCTCGCCTGCCACGCGGGAGACCCGGGTCCGATTCCCGGCCAATGCAGGAAGTTACTTATTGTGTGCCAGAAGTAGGGTTCTTTAAATCTTTGCTATGTAACTACTGCGTATCCACATTACTGACAGTGATTGCCAGCTCAAAGGCAATAATTTGCCCTCATGAATCTTGTCCTCAATGTGCCGCCTCAAATTACGTGGGCCTTATGACCAGGACCTTTGAAGATCAGAGGTCCTGGTCTTCAAAAAAAGCTTTGTTATGTAAATTCTACTAATCTGCAATACTGACAGCGATATGCAGCTCAAATTCACTAATCTGCCTTCAGGAATCTTGTCGTCATTGTGCCGCCCCAAATTATGTGCCTCTCGTTAAAGATGTTTTAACTCAAGATCAACAAGTCTTCCTCATCTTCCATCGATTTCGCGACCCATGAAGCATAACCTCACTCCCCGATCACACAATGATGTGTCTTTTAGAGGCTGTAGAGCATTGGTGGTTCAGTGGTAGAATTCTCGCCTGCCACGCGGGAGACCCGGGTCCGATTCCCGGCCAATGCAGGAAGTTACTTATTGTGTGCCAGAAGTAGGGTTCTTTAAATCTTTGCTATGTAAACTACTGCGTATCCACATTACTGACAGTGATTGCCAGCTCAAAGGCAATAATTTGCCCTCATGAATCTTGTCCTCAATGTGCCGCCTCAAATTACGTGGGCCTTATGACCAGGACCTTTGAAGATCAGAGGTCCTGGTCTTCAAAAAAAGCTTTGTTATGTAAATTCTACTAATCTGCAATACTGACAGCGATATGCAGCTCAAATTCACTAATCTGCCTTCAGGAATCTTGTCGTCATTGTGCCGCCCCAAATTATGTGCCTCTTGTTAAAGATGTTTTAACTCAAGATCAACAAGTCTTCCTCATCTTCCATCGATTTCGCGACCCATGAAGCATAACCTCACTCCCCGATCACACAATGATGTGTCTTTTAGAGGCTGTAGAGCATTGGTGGTTCAGTGGTAGAATTCTCGCCTGCCACGCGGGAGACCAGGGTCCGATTCCCGGCCAATGCAGGAAGTTACTTATGGTGTGCGAGAAGTAGGGTTCTTTAAAGCTTTGTTATGTAACTACTGCGTATCCACATTACTGACAGTGATTGCCAGCTCAAGGGCAAAAATTTGCCCTCATGAATCTTGTACTCAATGTGCCCGCCTCAAATTATGTGGGCCTTATGACAAGGACCTTTGAAGATCAGAGGTCCTGGTCTTCAAAAAAAGCTTTGTTATGTAACTTCTACTAATCTGCATTACTGAGAGCGATTTGCAGCTCAAATTCAATAATCTGCCTTTATGAATCTTGTCGTCATTGTGCCGCCCCAAATTATGTGCCTCTCGTTAAAGATGTTTTAACTCAAGATATATAAGTCTTCCTCATCTTCCATCGATTTCGCGACCCATGAAGCATAACCTCACTCCCCGATCACACAATGAATGACGTGTCTCTCAGAGGCTGTAGAGCATTGGTGGTTCAGTGGTAGAATTCTCGCCTGCCACGCGGGAGACCCGGGTCCGATTCCCGGCCAATGCAGGAAGTTACTTATTGTGTTGCCAGAAGTAGGGTTCTTTAAATCTTTGCTATGTAACTACTGCGTATCCACATTACTGACAGTGATTGCCAGCTCAAAGGCAATAATTTGCCCTCATGAATCTTGTCCTCAATGTGCCGCCTCAAATTACGTGGGCCTTATGACCAGGACCTTTGAAGATCAGAGGTCCTGGTCGTCAAAAAAGCTTTGTTATGTAAATTCTACTAATCTGCAATACTGACAGCGATATGCAGCTCAAATTCACTAATCTGCCTTCAGGAATCTTGTCGTCATTGTGCCGCCCCAAATTATGTGCCTCTCGTTAAAGATGTTTTAACTCAAGATCAACAAGTCTTCCTCATCTTCCATCGATTTCGCGACCGATGAAGCATAACCTCACTCCCCGATCACACAATGATGTGTCTTTTAGAGGCTGTAAAGCATTGGTGGTTCAGTGGTAGAATTCTCGCCTGCCACGCGGGAGACCAGGGTCTGATTCCCGGCCAATGCAGGAAGTTACTTATGGTGTGCGAGAAATAGGGTTCTTTAAAGCTTTGTTATGTAACTACTGCGTATCCATATTACTGACAGTGATTGCCAGCTCAAGGCAATAATTTGCCCTCATGAATCTTGTCCTCAATGTGCCGCCTCAAATTATGTGGGCCTTATGACAAGGACCTTTGAAGATCAGAGGTCCTGGTCTTCAAAAAAAGCTTTGTTATGTAACTTCTACTAATCTGCATTACTGAGAGCGATTTGCAGCTCAAATTCAATAATCTGCCGTTATGAATCTTGTCTGTCATTGTGCCGCCCCAAATTATGTGCCTCTCGTTAAAGATGGTTTAACTCAAGATCAATAAGTCTTCCTCATCTTCCATCGATTTCGCGACCCATGAAGCTGTAACCTCAGTCCCCGATCACACAATGACGTGTCTTTTAGAGGCTGTAGAGCATTGGTGGTTCAGTGATAGAATTCTCTCCTGCCACGCGGGAGACCCTGCTCCGATTCCCGGCCAATGCAGGAAGTTACTTATGGTGTGCAAGAAGTATGGTTCTTTAAAGCTTTGTTATGTAACATCTGCGTATCCATATTACTGACAGTGATTGCCAGCTCAAGGGCAATAATTTGCCCTCATGAATCTTGTCCTCAATGTGCCGCCTCAAATCTACGTGGGCCTTATGACAAGGACCTTTGAAGACCAGAGGTCCTGGTCTTCAAAAAAAGCTTTGTTATGTAACTTCTACTAATCTGCATTACTGACAGCGATTTGCAGCTCAAATTCAATAATCTGCCTTTATGAATCTTGTCGTCATTGTGCCGCCCCAAATTATGTGCCTCTCGTTAAAGATGGTTTTAACTCAAGATCAATAAGTCTTCCTCATCTTCCATCGATTTCGCGACCCATGAAGCATAACCTCAGTCCCCGATCACACAATGACGTGTCTTTTAGAGGCTGTAGAGCATTGCTGGTTCAGTAGTAGAATTCTCGCCTGCCACGCGGGAGACCCGGGTCCGATTCCCGGCCAATGCTAGGAAGTTACTTATGGTGCGCCAAGAAGTAGGGTTCTTTAAAGCTTTGTTATGTAACTACTGCGTATCCACATTACTGACAGTGATTGCCAGCTCAAGGGCAATAATTTGCCCTCATTAATCTTGTCCTCAATGTGCCGCCTCAAATTAAGTGGGCCTTATGACCAGGACCTTTGAAGATCAGAGGTCCTGGTCTTCAAAAAAAGCTTTGTTATGTAACTCTACTAATCTGCATTACTGACAGCCATTTGCAGCTCAAAGGCAATAATCTGCCCTTTATGAATCTTGTCGTCATTGTGCCGCCCAAATTATGTGCCTCTCGTTAAAGATGTTTTAACTCAAGATCAATAAGTCTTCCTCATCTTCCATCGATTTCGCGACCCATGAAGCATAACCTCACTCCCCGATCACACAATGACGTGTCTTTAGAGGCTGTAGAGCATTGGTGGTTCAGTGGTAGAATTCTCGCCTGCCACGCGGGAGACCCAGGGTCCGATTCCCGGCCAATGCAGGAAGTTACTTATGGTGTGCCAGAAGTAGGGTTCTTTAAAGCTTTGCTATGTAACTACTGCGTATCCACATTACTGACAGTGATTGCCAGCTCAAAGGCAATAATTTGCCCTCATGAATCTTGTCCTCAATGTGCCGCCTCAAATTACGTGGGCCTTATGACCAGGACCTTTGAAGATCAGAGGTCCTGGTCTTCAAAAAAGCTTTGTTATGTAACTTCTACTAATCTGCAATACTGACAGCGATTTGCAGCTCAAATTCAATAATCTGCCTTCATGAATCTTGTCGTCATTGTGCCGCCCCAAATTATGTGCCTCTCGTTAAAGATGTTTTAACTCAAGATCAACAAGTCTTCCTCATCTTCCATCGATTTCGCGACCCATGAAGCATAACCTCACTCCCCGATCACACAATGACGTGTCTTTTAGAGGCTGTAGAGCATTGGTGGTTCAGTGGTAGAATTCACGCCTACCACGCGGGAGACCCAGGTCCGATTACCGGCCAATGCAGGAAGTTACTTATGGTGTGCGAGAAGTAGGGTTCTTTAAAGCTTTGTTATGTAACTACTGCGTATCCATATTACTGACAGTGATTGCCAGCTCAAGGGCAAAAATTTGCCCTCATGAATCTTGTCCTCAATGTGCCGCCTCAAATTATGTGGGCCTTATGACAAGGACCTTTGAAGATCAGAGGTCCTGGTCTTCAAAAAAAGCTTTGTTATGTAACTTCTACTAATCTGCATTACTGAGAGCGATTTGCAGCTCAAATTCAATAATCTGCCGTTATGAATCTTGTTGTCATTGTGCCGCCCCAAATTATGTGCCTCTCGTTAAAGATGGTTTAACTCAAGATCAATAAGTCTTCCTCATCTTCCATCGATTTCGCGACCCATGAAGTGAACCTCAGTCCCCGATCACACAATGACGTGTCTTTTAGAGGCTGTAGAGCATTGGTGGTTCAGTGGATAGAATTCTCTCCTGCCACGCGGGAGACCCTGCTCCGATTCCCGGCCAATGCAGGAAGTTACTTATGGTGTGCAAGAAGTATGGTTCTTAAAGCTTTGTTATGTAACTACTGCGTATCCACATTACTGACAGTGATTGCCAGCTCAAGGGCAATAATTTGCCCTCATTAATCTTGTCGTCAATGTGCCGCCTCAAATTATGTGGGCCTTATGACCAAGACCTTTGAAGACCAGAGGTCCTGGTCTTCAAAAAAAGCTTTGTTATGTAACCTCTACTTATCTGCATTACTGACAGCCATTTGCAGCTCAAAGGCAATAATCTGCCCTTATGAATCTTGTCGTCATTGTGCCGCCCCAAATTATGTGCCTCTCGTTAAAGATGTTTTAACTCAAGATCAATAAGTCTTCCTCATCTTCCATCGATTTCGCGACCCATGAAGCATAACCTCAGTCCCCGATCACACAATGACGTGTCTTTTAGAGGCTGTAGAGCATTGGTGGTTCAGTAGTAGAATTCTCGCCTGCCACGCGGGAGACCCGGGTCCGATTCCCGGCCAATGCAGGAAGTTACTTATGGTGCGCCAGAAGTAGGGTTCTTTAAAGCTTTGTTATGTAACTACTGCGTATCCACTTTAATGACAGTGATTGCCAGCTCAAAGGCAATAATTTGCCCTCATGAATCTTGTCCTCAATGTGCCGCCTCAAATTATGTGGGCCTTATGACCAGGACCTTTGAAGATCAGAGGTCCTGGTCTTCAAAAAAAGCTTTGTTATGTAACTTCTACTAATCTACAATACTGACAGCGATTTGCAGCTCAAAATCAATAATCTGCCTTATGAATCTTGTCGTCATTGTGCCGCCCCAAATTATGTGCCTCTCGTTAAAGATGTTTTAACTCAAGATCAATAAGTCTTCCTCATCTTCCATCGATATCGCGACCCATGAAGCATAACCTCAGTCCCCGATCACACAATGACGTGTCTTTTAGAGGCTGTAGAGCATTGGTGGTTCAGTGGTAGAATTCTCGCCTGCCACGCGGGAGACCCGGGTCCGATTCCCGGCCAATGCAGAAACTTAATTATATTGTGCCAGAGGTTCTAATCTTCAAAAAAGCTGTGTTATGTAACCTCTACTAATCTGCATTACTGACAGCCATTTGCAGCTCAAAGGCAATAATCTGCCCTTATGAATCTTGCCGTCATTGTGCCGCCCCCAAATTATGTGCCTCTCGTTAAAGATGTTTTAACTCAAGATCAATAAGTTTTCCTCATCTTCCATCGATTTCGCGACCCATGAAGCATAACCTCAGTCCCGATCACACAATGACGTGTCTTTTAGAGGCTGTAGAGTATTGGTGGTTCAGTGGTAGAATTCTCGCCTGCCACGCGGGAGACCCGGGTCCGATTCCCGGCAAATGCAGAAACTTAATTATATTGTGCCAGAGGTTCTAATCTTCAAAAAAGCTGTGTTATGTAACCTCTACTAATCTGCATTACTGACAGCCATTTGCAGCTCAAAGGCAATAATCTGCCCTTATGAATCTTGCCGTCATTGTGCCGCCCCAAATTATGTGCCTCTCGTTAAAGATGTTTTAACTCGAGATCAATAAGTTTTCCTCATCTTCCATCGATTTCGCGACCCATTAAGCATAACCTCAGTCCCCGATCACACAATGACGTGTCTTTTAGAGGCTGTAGAGCATTGGTGGTTCAGTAGTAGAATTCTCGCCTGCCACGCGGGAGACCCGGGTCCGATTCCCGGCCAATGCAGGAAGTTACTTATGGTGCGCCAGAAGTAGGGTTCTTTAAAGCTTTGTTATGTAACTACTGCGTATCCACATTACTGACAGTGATTGCCAGCTCAAGGGCAATAATTTGCCCTCATGAATCTTGTCGTCAATGTGCCGCCTCAAATTATGTGGGCCTTATGACAAGACCTTTGAAGACCAGAGGTCCTGGTCTTCAAAAAAAGCTTTGTTATGTAACTTCTTCTTATCTGCATTACTGACAGTGATTGGCAGCTCAAAGGCAATAATCTGCCCTTATGAATCTTGCCGTCATTGTGCCGCCCCAAATTATGTGCCTCTCGTTAAAGATGTTTTAACTCAAGATCAATAAGTTTCCTCATCTTCCATCGATTTCGCGACCCATGAAGCATAACCTCACTCCCCGATCACACAATGACGTGTCTTTTAGAGGCTGTAGAGCATTGGTGGTTCAGTAGGTAGAATTCTCGCCTGCCACGCGGGAGACCCGGGTCCGATTCCCGGCCAATGCAGGAAGTTACTTATGGTGTGCCAGAAGTAGGGTTCTTTAAAGCTTTGTTATGTAACTACTGCGTATCCACTTTAATGACAGTGATTGCCAGCTCAAAGGCAATAATTTGCCCTCATGAATCTTGTCCTCAATGTGCCGCCTAAAATTATGTGGGCCTTATGACCAGGACCTTTGAAGATCAGAGGTCCTGGTCTTCAAAAAAAGCTTTGTTATGTAACTTCTACTAATCTGCAATACTGACAGCGATTTGCAGCTCAAAATCAATAATCTGCCTTTATGAATCTTGTCGTCATTGTGCCGCCTAAATCAACATGAACATAAAATCCTCTGTAGAACAGATAGCAACGAAACCGCAGGCAGCATCCAGCGGTAGAAACAGACAACATCACACGAACACAAATCCCCTTTGTGGTACGGGTAAACAACAGCAGGGCCGAGATAGCAACGGCTCGGAGACTTCTCGAACTGAAACGATGATAAACTGGGAACAGGTCTTCAGCCTCTGTTGCACGAAGGTACGTAGTAGCAATAGATGATACAGATAATACCGTAGAAGTATAACGCAAGAAGGTAAGACAGGAAACGAACCGGAGATAAACTCTGGTTTGTTGCTACAAGACATTGAAACATCTGACACAAGAACAGACAAGAGAGGGTTAGAAAAAGCCGAGATAATGAGAGGAGTATGAGAACAGTGGGCAGAGACAAGCAGAAGGAAAGTGGACACAGCTGTCAGTACTGAAGAAAGTGGTGAGTGGAGAGGCGAGAGAGTGTGTGTGAGTGTGTGAGGAGTATGAGAGTGTCCACAGAGGAGAACAGAGACGAGCAGGATATGACAGGTTAGTAGATGGGTAAAGCGGAGCCATCAGCGGAAACAAGGGGCACAGACGGTGATTAAATTTCTGACGAAGAATCATACCAAGATTTGGTATCCATTCCAGATCAGTTCAGACAATGGATCTGCTTTTCAAAGAGTAGTAAAGACAGTACTACAACGTGGAGGATCCAAGCAGAGGCTAGGCTGTAAAACTAGCCGCAATCGCAAGCTTGGTTGAAAACTCGATAATGGGACTATTGAAGCCAAAATATCAACACACATCTTGCAGACACTAAGCTTAATTGGGTAGTGCCTGCCACTTGCACTAATGCGCTACCGAATGCAGACCAACAAATACTAATCTACCCCTCATGAAATGCAGACGGGAAGACCAATGCCTGTGCCACATTAAGGGACCTTATGAACGGCCCACCCTTAGAACAGTTACAATTGAGTAAAACAAATATGAGACAATTGACTGCGATACATGAGGCTATCCATTCACAGGAACAAAGCAGGGACCAAAGGAAGAAGAGGACGTTCCCTGTCCGGAAGTCCCTGGAGACACCAAGTGTATCTAAGATTCTTTAGAAGAAGTGGAATGAGCCGAGAAGAAAGGACCCTTACACTGATAGTAAGAGCAACCTCCCACGGCAGTACAGGTAGAGGTAAAGCCCAATGCATGGAGTGCATTGAAAGGTCACCAGCAGCTCTTCAGGGGAGGAGTTGGGAGGGGGTGAAATTTTATGTTAAGAATCGTATTGATGCTTAAAGCGAAAAATGTAAAAGAAAAGGTCCTTTACCTAGATGTTTTTTCTTCTGTTTGTTTGTTGCAGGCAACAAGTTAAAAATGTGTTTCATAACTCAAGTGAAACACTGGTACTTAAATAAATGTTCAAGAGCATTAAGAAATCATAGATTCTTGTTTTTGTTGTAATTGCCCAAATGTCCAAACTTCTCTTGGGGAAGTTTATGGTGGGTTCTACATCAATGTCTTACTCTACCTTATTAAAGAATTTAGCGTGGTCCCAAAATTGTGGCACACTTGCATAAATATAGATGGTTAGACCGATATAAGACATACGATGACAGATTGATTGATAATACAGACAGATAATACAGTTTTGTGTTGGGTTTAAGGATTTAAAAAGACAGTGTAAACATCCTTGCACACTGAGTCCGGAATTCTCGCCCAATAAAAGATAAATACGAACTCACGTTGTGTCTATCACATTTACACACTGCCTCCGAAACTTGTCCGTAAAAAAAAAAAAAAAAATCGGACCGGGTGAATTTTTCTGCTTTTTCGCATCCGTAGAAAGTATTTTAGAGGTGTTTTGACAATTCACAGCAACTGTACAAGCGAACACCAACATCCAGAACTGGATGAACCCAATATTTCCTTTCTTTTTCTCTTTTTAAGAAGAGAGAGGACAACAAATCATCCTCACTGCTTGAAGACTCCGTTTTGTATTGTTTTACGAATTTTCGCAACGCGATTAATACATATCAGACTCGTTGGGCTTTCCAGGTTTCTGTGCGTGACAAATTTTTAGTATTACGAATAAGAAAAACACGAAAAGCAATATATCTTGCACCCTGTTGAATGCCAGGCATGTGCTGTTTTAATTCAGTGTTGATTCCAGTAGGCACAGATCATTATTCAGCAAGCACAATGATACCCGTGGAGTCAATGCCCCATGAACATTTCCTGCTTGTCATACAACATGACTGTCTTATTTATCCAAATGTGGACCTTTTCAGATTCTCAGAGTTGAAGAAAAATAGATTCCTGTTAAACGGAAGTGAGGTGAGGCTGTTGTCACTTTTTACATCAATACAAATGGTCTATTCAAATATAGGGAATTAGTGAATTGTAAAATAAAGTAAAAATCCCTACAAAAATAAATATAGACAATTCTCCCTTTTAAACAACTCTTTAATGATTATCTAAACTTAATATTTATTGTTAATCTGGTACAGGTTTTAATTTGTTATAAAAAAATCGATAATCTACAGATAACTCATTAGTGCCACACAGTGGTGGTTTGTGGTAAGACACAATGGGGACGTCCCCACCAGAATAGAAAAACCTGACAAATATTAAGCTTTCTAAAATTAAGAATTTTCTGATAAAACGTTGAATTTGGGGATTCTAAAATCCCCCAGACATTTCTGATTAAAATGATGGCTTTATTGTATTTAGAAAAGGATGTCCCACGTGTCACCTCCTAGTCATGAGTCCCCACGACGTAGCAAAAACAAGTATGTGTGTGTGTGTGTTAGTGAGTGTGTGTGTGTGTGTGTGAGTGAGTGTGTGTGTGTGTGTGTGAGTGAGTGAGTGAGTGTGTGTGTGTGTGTGTGTGAGTGAGTGTGTGTGTGTGTGAGTGAGTGTGTGAGTGAGTGTGTGTGTGTGAGTGAGTGAGTGAGTGAGTCAGTGTGTGTGTGTGTGTGTGTGTGAGTGAGTGAGTCAGTGTGTGTGTGTGAGTGTGTGTGAGTGTGTGTGAGTGAGTGAGTGTGTGTGAGTGAGTGAGTGAGTGAGTGTGTGAGAGTGTGTGAGTGAGTGTGTGAGTGAGTGAGTGAGTGTGTGTGTGTATGTGTGTGTGTGAGTGAGTGAGTGAGTGTCTTAAGGTATTTGTTGGCTTAAAAGGTAGCAGAGTCACAGACTGGTCGAAGGAAGAGGAAACACAGACCCTGTTTGTCGGGGCTCCAGTCCAGGCTGGAAATGGGTTGTGTGGACAGCGTGACGTTCTGCAGGAGACTCACTGACCCGGCAACACCCATGTCCACTTCATCAGAGCCCTTCTTAGTCCTCTGGGCTGGATACTCACTGGAACAATGGAAAAGCAATGATGTATCAAAAACGCCACACTGAAGAGAAATGATGAACCACTCTTTAGTAGGGCTGTTGGAACGAATCTGAATATGAAAAAAAAAAACTATACTATTCGAACCTTTTTTTTATATGCAATCTTGCTTTTCTCGCTGCCTTGGCTTACATGCATGTGAAAATGCAATGCTTTTGTTTCATCTGATGAACAATAACGTTTTTGAATCGTAAAACACAATTGTGCACGTTATCCACGCTGTATCATCATAACAATACTGGCAAAAAAGGTAAATGTTTAACAGCGTAAAAAGCACCCGTGAAGCGAGTGTATACTTTATTCTTCACTTGGATTTCCACTGCTCTGATATGACCATCTGATCCAGGAAAGGTCTTAACTACCTTGCCGACCAACCACATGGCACGTGGGAGTTGTGGGTCTACAAGCATAGCAATAGTTCCTGGGGAAATGTCACTGTATCTTTACACCACTTGTAGTTTAGTGGCGTATAAAGCTTGACCAAAATTGCTCAGTTAGCACCTGGCTTTGCCTCCATCTCCGCCGCCCCATGACCTCTGTAGCTGGATATATAACAGGGGGTAATGAACTATCAGGCCGCCCCATGAGTAGGTAATTGGGCGTAACTGGGTCAAAGTCAGCTACATTGGAAGATGTGTACCCAAGAGGTTTACTGTTCAAGATCCCTTCCACTTCAATAAGCACTGTCAGGAGCACTTCCTCAGATACTGTCTGTGAGCCGATGGTGATACGAAGAGCATTCTTTACAGAGCGGATCTCTCGTTCCCAGGCACCCCCAAAGTGTGGAGCACTTGGTGGGTTGAAATGGAAAGATATTTTCTGCTTAGGCAGATGTTGTTGCAGTTGAGGGCTGAGAGATGCAAAGGCCTCTCGAAGTTCTCTTTCTCCACCATGAAAGTTTGTGCCATGGTCTGAGAATAATTCACATGGTTTGCCACGACGGGCTACAAACCTCCGCAGGGCCATTAAGAAGGAATCAGTATCTATAGAGGTAAGCAAGTCGAGGTGAACACATCTTGTGGTAAGGCACTTAAAGATTATCCCCCATCTCTTCTCACTGCGTCTGCCAATTTTGATTTGAAATGGTCCGAAACAGTCCATGCCCGTACTAAAGAAAGGTGGTTTCTGGAGTCTCAGTCTGGCTGGTGGCAGATCTGCCATCTTTGGAATGACCGGTTTGCCTTTCCACTTGCGACATTCTTTGCATAGATGTTGCTGCCTGCGGATGGCTTCGCGCCCTCTTAGCACCCAAAAGTTTCGCGTATTTCCGCAAATACCCTCTCTGGTCCGGGGTGGCAGAGCTTGTCGTCATATTCTTTTATTAGTAGTTTGGTGACTATATGATAAGGATCTAGCACAATAGGGTGGATCACTGATGGCTCCATTCCTTCTGCACGACGAAGACGACCACCAACTCGGATTACCTGGTAAGACTCATCATATTCTGGGCTAAGGTTAACTGCCGGCTGGTGGAGAGAATTGGTCTTTTCGCTTTGAGCAGTCTGTACTCTTCAGGGAAACTATCAATTTGTGATTTCTGAAAGAGAGCATTTCTGCAGCCTGGTAGTCCGCTGCAGAAGGGGTTTCATTGGGGTTATGAATTTGAACGAGGTCTTTAACGAGGTCACTCCAGGAAGTATAGTTGGCCGGGTCAGGTTCGTTTCTGTTAGTAATCCACAGAAAATACCCTTTCGCTGTTCGTCTTTATCCATGGGATCTTGTATAGGAGGAGTAACTGGCCATTCCGGTTCGGGTCGGAGCAAGTATGATGGACCTTGGCTCCACCTGTTGGGTATTGATAACTCTGCAAGCATTTTACCTCGGGTAAGGTCATCAGCTGGGTTACTGTACGAGTCTACGTACCTCCAGGTATATCCAGTAGTCAGTTCCTGGATCTCTGCAATCCTCGTCCCAACGAATACTTTGAATCTGCAGGATTCGGACGTTATCCATGCAAGGACAGTTGTGGAGTCTGTCCACATGACCACTTTACTGATTTCTAAAGTGAGTTCAGCTTCAAGGAGTTTAGCAGGTTGAGCACCATTCAATGCCCCACATAATTCCAGTCGGGGAATGGTTTGTTGTCGCTTAGGAGCAACTTTAGATTTCGCCATAATGAAGGCCAACTGAACTTGGCCTTGTAGGTCTTCTGACCGTAGATAGGCGACGGACCCATACGCCTTCTCGAAGCGTCACAGAATACATGAATCTGTCTGGTAACCGTAGACTGGTTTGATGTCACAAGACAACGAGACAGTGTAATGGTGGCCAGGTTAGGGAGTTCCCTTTCCCAGTTGTTCCAGGACTCCAGGAGATCCTCAGGCATATTAGGATCATCCCATTTCTCTGCTTATCCCACAGTCTCTGAACCAACAATTTACCCGTGTGGTGAATGGAAGGATAAATCCATGGGGATCATACTGAGTTGCTAATACTCTATAAATGCGACGCAGAGTACATTTTCCTGGCTTTACATGGCTGGGCTTGTAACCGAATTTGTCAGATTGACAGTGCCATTTCAATCCTAAAGTGGATTCCTGGGTGTCATTTCGGTCTTGGGATAACCACAGCTCAGTGCTGTCAGATCGTGCTTCAGTTGGCAAATGCTCAATCACGCTAGGCACATTACTTGCCCACTGACGGTGTTGGAAACCTCCAGTAGCTAGGAGTCCACACAGTCTATCAACTAGTTGTTTGGCCTCTTGTGGAGATGGAACACTCCGCAGACAATTATCTACATAGAAGTTCCTCTCAACTGTGGATCTGACCTCATCACCAGGGTCACTGTGGTCATTGACATGCCACTGCAAAGCATAAATGGCACAACACGGGCTGCAAGTTGTACCAAAGGGTAGCACCTGCCACTCATATGTCCGGAGGCCTGTTTCTGTCCAGGTCACGCAACACAAAGCGAAGGAGATGTTTATCTTTAGGTAGAAGGCGGACCTGGTGAAACATTCCCTTGATATCACCACTCACAGCCACAGTATACTCACGGAAGCGTAGAAGGACCTAGCAATGATGGACCTAGAGCTGGACCAGGCAGCAGGTAGTCATTCAAAACTTGGCCTCGACACTGAAAGGAGCAGTTGAAAACGACACGGTTCTTGCCATTATGCTGAACTAGATGGTGAGGTAGGAACCATGACTCGCCCTCTTTGCTGATTTCATGGGGGAAAAGTTTTACAGCATAGCCAGCAACTTCCAGCTTCTTTATTTCTTCCTTATATGCAGCCGCTTTGACTGGATCTCTCTCAAGGCACCTTTCAGTGTTCCTTAAATTAGGTAGCACTGCTTCCATTGAGGCCTGAAGGAGTGGCATGTCCTTCTTGCGCAGTAAGGGGGTGGCATATCGATACACTTCATCAACTGATACTCTTGTGGTCTGAGTTTGTAGAAGATCTATAGCTTCTCGGTCTTGCTTTGATTGTGTGACTGACCTCTCTGATTTGATTGGAATGACATCAGCCTGCCAAAGCCTTTCCACATTTTGAAGCAACTCTGCCTGTGAAGGGATAAAAGTGGCATGTAAACACTGCTGAGTGTTAAGCGTTACCTCCAGTACACGAGCCGGACCTTGCAGAGCCCATCCCAGTCGTGTCTTAACAGCTACTGGGCCCCCTGGTGGTCCAAGGAGAACTGGCTCTATTGTGGTGATGAGATGTGGATGGTCAGCTCCGATCAACAACAATGGACGAGCCTTATGAATGGGCTGGAGTGGGAGGCCTTTCAGATGGCTGTATTTCTGCTGTAAGGTTGCCACAGGATACGAGTACTCCGCCAGGCTCAAGGGTTCAGCTGTAAAGGCATTCTGGATTTTATAACTCTTGTGTGGTTGAGTAGGTGTTGAAATTCTGAAAGACACTGCTGAACCTTTGAGTGTAGTAAGATCGTGCCTGATGGTTCTTAAGGTTAAATCCTCTGTCTTTCCTTTGAGTCCTAGCATTCTGGCTGCTGATGACAGGAGGATGGTGCGCTCAGATCCATCATCTAGTACGGCATATGTGTCCAAATTCTGCCCGTTATGCTCCAGGATAACTCTAACCACCTTCAAAAGGACTCGTTTAGAACTTGGAGGTCTGTCCAAGTGCAGTGATTTTGTGGTAGAGCTCACCAGACAAGTACCTTCATTTGCTGTCTTAACGTTGACGTCATGTAAGATCTGTAAGTGTTTGCTATTACACCTGTGTCAGGGCTTCTTTAAAGTACATTGGGCAGATCGATGTGAGCGTGCACACCTCCAGCATCTGTTGTTCCTCTTTATCCAGTCTGTGATTTGGTCTTTAGTGAGTGCTTGGAATATGGTGCACTGGCTAAGATAATGTTCTCTGTTATCACAGTATGGACAGAATCCATTGCTCTTCTCAAATTCATTTGATGGTTGCCGTACTATTTCAGCTGAAGTTGTCTGATCTGTACCATGAAGAATTGTGGCTGGTCTGGACTTCAATCTGGGTTCTCTGTTTAAGTCAACTTTGTGTCTGACTCTGTCTCTCTGGGCTTTGTTTCCCGTAAAGCTATCATGGTCCTGACACCATGACTCAAACTTCAGCCACTTTGCCAGATCATTGAGTGTGTACATGGTACCAGGTTAATTACTGATGCTCCTTCTAAAGGCTGCACGTAGCTCTGTAGGTAATTTAGTGAGAAGTCGCGCCACATGGGAACCACAGCATAGTTCAACCTCTGCCTCTGACCCCAATGTCCTGAGGAGGCCTACTAGTGCTTGGACTTGAAGAGCAAAGCGTTCAAAGCTAACCGTGTCACCAGGTTGGATATCTGCAGAATCCATAACAGTTGCTATCTTGTTTAGAGCCAGTTGATGAGGATGGCCATATCTCTCAGTTAACGCCTCCATGGTGTCTGTATATGGGGTAAGCGAGTTCAAGAAGAGTCCGCTATCAGGCGTGCCTCCATTAGTTTCAAGTGGTCAATGAGCACCTGGTATTTAAACAGTTCATTTGCATCCTCTGGTAACAAATTTCCCAAAGCTAACTTTAGCCTGGTAAATTCACCTGGGTCTCGATGGATGAAGTCTGGTATGGTTGGCTGTGGACCACTATAAGTTGTCTCCTGTCTAGTTGAACTGGAATGCCACGCCACTGGGTTTGCTGGTGGTCTATAAGGTTGAGAATAGGAAGGAACAGATGGAATAAGAGGAGTAGAAGATGTCAGTTTTGGTTTCACCTGCCGTGAGTCCTGTTGGTTACAAGCATGTTTGAAGGAACATGATTGACTCACTACAGATGAGATTCACCCATCACTAGTAAAGGTGTCTGGGTAATGACTCCAGGCTGGGGGTGGAACGAGATGAGCCTCAATATCTGTGGCATCAAGACGGGAGTCGGAAGTCTGCGTGGGGCTGGTACTGGCTGGACTCGAGGGGCTGGTCTAGGAACAGGTTGCTCAATATCTCTGTAGACAGTTCTAGGTGAAGGTAATGGAGGTGTTGGAGCTAAGGGCTGTGGTTTAGGAAGTGAAGAAGCTAAACTTGTTTGGTTTCTCATTAGCATTTCTTGCATACCTTTCTGAATCTCCAACAGTTGTGATTTCCTCTTTCATTGTTTGCTGTGCTTGACAAAGCTGTCTATTCTCTCTTTCAAGGTCATACAATCTTTCCCTGGATTCCCTAGGTATTGAATAGCTCTCCATCTGTAGTGAATAATCATCTCTTTCCCTCCACAGATCTTTGATATACCAGGGCTTTCTTCCTGGGTCTCCTGCATCTAACGAATCAGGTGTTCGGATGCCAGGCTCCTCGTCTATACTTTGATGACTGATATCGTGCCCGTGTGCCATCCTTCTATCACTGTGCTGATAATTTTCTAGCCCATGTGACTGCTGTGCCGTTAGAGAAGCTCTAGTTTGATTTGGATACTGAACTTCAAATTCTTCCAAATAGGCTGGATGGCGGACTGAACGTCTAGGACATGCACCTTGAGTCTGATATTCATCCATTCTGGTCCAGTGTAAGCACAATTATCCGGCTCGAAGGACCAATATTAATGAGTTTGCTTAGGACTGTATTTGCACTGGTTCAATATAGCTGTGCTCGCACTGGTGTGTCGGTCAGAACACAGGAGGCAGGAATCAGGAGTAACAGTTTTAATTAGGTCCAGCATGAATATTTAGCACAATGAATGGCACAGTCAGACCACAGGGCATTGAATGGCACTATCCTATTAGACATGGTATCTGAGGTAGTATGTTGTGTGGTATAGTATCATTGACGCACAACTTAAACATATCCACTTTGACCATGAAAGTAAAGTTAAGTACACATCCTGGAGAAACCCAAGTGGTAGCGTGGTAGGCTCATCAGGAACAGAAAGTGATTGACGCAATGGAGCAACAACTAATCTGATTGGTTGTTCCTTCCCAACACGAATAGTATTATAGAGGAAGATTGACAGCCCTGAACTTTGAACCGGTGTTTTTTGGACCTATGGGGATTTAACACAGGGGTGTCCTGACTTCTGCACACTGTGTTTTAAGGAAGAACATTTATTTATCTATGATACATTATTCATTTACAAAGAAAATTGGTGTCTTTAAAGGTTGGAATTTTTCTCATTTTTTAATTAAGGCATTAAGATCAATTTCCAAAAGATGATTTTTAATTCCTTTTTTTAGTCAACTTTAGCATGTGTGTGTTCACTTATGATCTATTTGTTTTTTGCAATTTCTAATTTTTTATTTGTTCTTTTTTAATTACAGCGTGTTTACTTGTCTTTAATAATGCTTGAAATATACATTAGTTAGTCTAGGCTAGTTGTTCTTCTATGGTGTTTTTAAACCACAGACAGAAGTTCCTTGTGTTAGTGTTCTTTAGCTGTTGATTTCTGTTCATGATATTCAGCTACAATTCAATGTTTTGCAATAAGACTTAGATATCATTCACATTTATGATAAGTGACAATTAAGGTTTCTCTCCTTTACCTTATTGGATTTAAAATTTGGAATTGATAAGCAGTATCGGTATCGATACAATATAAACGATACACATCCCTGCCAGTGTTGGGCGATATGCTCCATTTTCAAATCGTCCTATCGTCAGCTTGAGATCGTGATGGGGGGGGGCTTACTTATTTGCTCATTAATGTGCTTGTTTTACTACTTTGTTTTATATAAGATAATCTTTTTCTATTTTGCTAAGGTGGAGTGTGTTTATTAATAGGCTAAATCAGGTTATTTCCTGGTATAGTGAGGTAAAAAAAAAAAGTTAATTTTACTCAATTTAAAAAAAAAAAAATTGTATCTATTTCAGCATGTCAGCGGGAAATTTACGGACACGCATTATCCTCTAATGCCGTTACAGATGCCATTTTGCATTATTTGTGTTTGAAGCAGCTTTTGATTTTCACAGATGGCAGTGTGCGGTGTTCGTGAACTAAAGACTGTTATTAGGCCTATAGTGATTATTATTATTAATAATTTGTAATTGTATTGTTTTTAGTGTCATTAAATGTTTAGTTAATGTGCTATGGAAACAAAATACTGACGGACAACGAGGCTTTTTTCATCTTGGGTCTGTATAAGAATGATGCGTCTGTTAAAACAAGCTCTCTTGACAACTTGTGAATGGATCACCTTGCAATTCAATTTTGATGTGGGATGTAGTTTTTAAAAACATGAGGAGTCCACATACGCGCATGTCGAAAGGGTTAGGCTATTTGGTGATGTCGTTATGAATTTAGGCAAGGCAAATTAATTGTAGTTCCTAATATTAATTTAATCACAATACTAGCTTTATAATAATAATAATAATAATAATAATTTAATACATTAATGGGAAAATGAGCCAATTATTGTATTGATATCGTCAAAGGCATCAGCGATATCTCTATCGTCGATACACGATGCTATCGTCTATTGGCACAACCCTAATCCCTACTTCATATTTAAAAAATTCCTTACTATTTCCATAAATGTAGATTACCCGCTCCACTAGCCGTCATGAAGATGTCACGATTTTGAGGCAAATGCCTCACTTGCCATACTGTAGACTTGTGAGCCTGAAATACACAACGCAAATGCTAAATAATATTTTTTTAATGAAGATGGCGTTTGGAGTGGTAAAATATTTCCCTGTTCCCTGAATCAAGGGCTTAATTTTAGGAAAACACATCACGTGTAATTCATGCGGTGCGTTCATATTCTGGGCTCATCTACTTTTATGTACTTTATTAATAAGGTGTGTGCAGAATTTGATCTTTTAATTTTTAATAATGTCTCATTAAGTCACGTTAATGGTTTGTCACATCAAGCATTAGAATGTCCTGCTATACTATTTGCTTCAGCGTTTTGAACGTAGAAGTATGATAAAAGCATGATAAACTATAAATATTTTATATAAAATGTGTATCGTAAGAGTTTCAATGTGTATCGCAAGAGTTTCAGTCTAATATACACATTCATAGCAATATGACTTCTTTCCAGTCTTCAGCCTGTCGTGCTCTTGCTCAGACGTGGACCGGCTCTGATCTCTAGTGTGGCGGCTTGAGTTCCTATCAGGATGGGGTTGGACTTCAGGCTTCAGGTCAAGCCTCGAGCTCGAGCCTCCACCAAGGACAGCAAGTATGTTGTTTCCTGTCCAATAACAAAGATTATAAAAGCAAGTCAACTCATGAATTTTTTTTTTAAGTTGATTTACACAACAGAATTGAATTCTAGAAATTGCATCACTTATTCTGTTATTTTCCTGTTTATTACCAGGAAGCCGCTTTGAAACAATCTGTATTGTTTGAAGCGCAATATAAATGAAGATGACCTGACTATAAAAAGAACATTACAATGAACAAAAATTTGAAAACCTCACTACAAATAATCCAGAATTGAAGACAAAAGCTAATAATCCTACTCTGTCTGTTACACTTCCTCACACCTGAAATCACTGATCGAGTGAATCTCCTGAAGTTCTCCACTCTACAGTAGATCATTTCTAATCCATTTATGTCGTAAGATCTGCTCTAACGTTGGGCGTTTAGTTGGATCCAGGGTTAGGCACTGGCTAATCAGATCACTGCATTCTGTACACATTTATTAAGGAGAGAGCAGGTTAGTCATGAACATTCGACACTAATGTTGGCATCTATGAAAACAGCATCTGAAACATGATTAATATAAGGTAAAGTGTTCTTTATCTTTACTTTAAAGGTGAAGTATGTACTTTCTGCTGCACTAGTGGCACATTGCCAAATTACAAAATAAAGCATATTTTAAAAAAACTAGCAAACGCCCCTTTCGGGCATCACGTCTTCCCCAACTCAAACATCGCAAACGCAGCTCTTACTGGTTCGTGTGAAGGCATGTTTCAGGTCCAACATATTAGGAATACTTTTAGCTGTGTTGCATTTGTGTTTTTGAACATTTATCTTTCTGAACAGATACATGATGATGCTGTATGGTATTAAAGCATGCTTTGTAGCATCACAATGATCTGTTCACTTTGACCAGTTCATGACCGGTTTAATCTTCGAAATTATAAATGCAGTGAATTTTGGCTTTCACTGCTACAGTAGCCACGCCGCAAACTCTCACTATACGTTTAACTATATATCAAAAATTGTACATACTTCACCTTTAACTGTTTCTGTACTGAGCCTTTGCTTTATGTGTGTGTTTATCAATGTTATCAATATTATTCACTCACCGTCGGATAAGTTGGTGTTCTGAAAAGTAACTTTGGCTTCTTTGATTTCCGTTGGATTGAGAAAAGGAGGACAAGCGTTCACCATCTCGTACAGCAACACTCCTAGAGCCCAGACATTTGCTGGGACGGCGTGAAATCGAGGCTCTGTGAAGACTTCAGGTGGGCAGTAATACAACATTCCTGTAAGCAAGACATTTGTGCATTGTTGAGCAATTTTTTCAAAGCGTCAAATAATCAGTAAGTCACTGCATCCAGGTTTCCACACTCCAGAAATTCTCACCGATGTAAATGTCGCCGTCATAGCCATCACTACTAAGTAGCTGTCCAGAGCCAAAGTCTATCAGCTTGAGCTCTAACGTGTCTTTCTTCAACAGGAAATTGTGCGCATGAACGTCATTGTGAAAAACGTCATGATCGATGCAGTGCTGCACTGCCAGCACAGCCTGTCGCATGATGACCCGTGCTGTTGTTTCGTCCAGTTGAGGATTACGAATGATGAAGTCCAGCAAGCTCTCGCAGGGTTCGGGATACTCCATCACCAGGGTGAATTTTCGAGGGTGTTCAAACCAATCGTGTAGTTGTATGGCGTAGGGGCTTATGGGTTCTTGCCTCATCATTAGCAGCAGAGCCACTTCTGTAATGAGAGGTTCGGGATGCCCAGGCTGGAGAAAAGTAGAAGACAGAAGGTTAGCTGGGTAAAATTCTGAAGAAAACATCATTTTTAAAAGCTTTTTTCTTTGATTTTGGTAGATCCGATCAACAGGGGATTTGTCTATTACATTTACACCTAATGCTTCCTACGGGTGTATTAACTACAGTAATCAGCACTTTAACAACTTTAACACATTCAGCTTTTGGACAACTTACAATATCAAGATAAAGATCGTTGCAAGTCTTGCGCATCCGCTTGATGGCAACCTGCAAAAATGAAAAAAGAAACAGCATTCAATAACAGAAAACCATACTCAAGCGCCTGACCTCACATTACATTTACGATTTGAGCATTCAAGTATTAAACTAAGTGTATTAAATATGTTTTGAAGTATGCAAGAGCAAAATGTTTATACAATTCAGCAAAATTGCTTTACCTTTTTGCCATCAAATTTGCGTGTCCCCTCGAACACTCTTCCGAATCCTCCTGATCCAATCATCTCTCCCGCGTTATAGAGAGACTCAAAGGAGTCTGAAAAACAATAAAGAAAATATGAGAAATATATGAGCTTGCTAGATCCTATGTTTTATATAGAAAACTAATATGAATATTCTCTGAAAACAAGCCTCAAGATATCTTTAGTGGAAAACAAGACGATAATACTGTTTAAAACAATGTTTGAGAAATAATGACTCAGATTTACCATGATTTGGCTCGACACCGGAGTGATCTGGATCAGAATCAGGCTCTGAGTCCAGATCTAGTGGAGGAACGAAAGGCTCCACAACATCCACAGCTTTACTGTCAGAACAGCCGAACGAACTCTTCATAACCGTCCACACGTTCCTGAAGAACGAACCAATTCTTTCCATCTTCTTACGTTTTGTAGGTTTTTCTGAAACAAAGAGGAAAAAATATAAGCATAAACAAACATTTGAAACATCTCTGACCTCACATTTAACAATGATATTACTTCCATTTTATTGTTAAATTCTTATCTTTAACATCACAAATCCAAAGTAATGCAAATATTTCCAAGTTATCCGCCTGACGACGCCCTATTTCTGCTTAATACCTGCGTAAATGTCCCTTAGGGGTGACCAAAAGTTCATTTCACGATATTATCTATTAATAGTTGTTTATATAACGATAAAGGTATTTTCTTTTTGTTTTGTTTTTTTGTTGATCTTTCATTAAAAAGAGAGCATATATTTCCAGGCCTCATTTGGCACAGTTCTGGCAATGGTAAAGGTCTTATGAGCCATCATGTCTTAAAATATATTTCACATTTATTTGTTGATGAAATATGATATATTTAAATAAACATTGATTTTATTAAATACAGCAATGTCTTATTAAAGACATAATTTAACCGACTCGGTTTACATGAATACTGGTCACAACAGCCCTTTTGACATAATTTTGTCAGCATTTGACCATTCAAACGCAATAGGTCGTGAAACAGAACTCTATTCGGGATCGTGCGTGTGTTTTCAGGTGTGTGTCAGACAGCACGAGTGAGTTCATGGCTTATTGGCTTAACAAAAATTATTTTAAGAACGTTTAGTCCAACTAAAATATTTCAGAAGATTTTCGGCGAGAAACAGTAAATGTGACCAGACCTTAACTTATCAAAAATTGTAAGCAGTCATTATTCTGCCTTATTTCAGTCTCACCTGTCGAGCTCTTGTTCACAGGTGAATCCTCCATGACACCCTGAGCAGTCGGGACATTAGAAGTCTTCATTGGCTCGACGGGAACTTGACCAGGCAGTGGAGGACACATCCACTCTTGGAAGCTGTCGGATCTGGACAAACTCCTGTTGAGGCTGTCGGATCTGGACAAACTTCTGTTCCCGTCACTGCCCTGTTCATGTTGGCTCTCAGATCTGTTGTTACTGCTCCTCTTCTCGATGATGTACGTTCCTCTGCTGCTAAAGCTCGACAACTCACATAACCACCTCTCCACATTCCCCACAGAGCGGGGTAAAGATGGTGTGGACATGAGGCTCGGTGGAGTATGTGTGGAAGCAGCTCTCCTGGATCTGGAGCGGCCTGAGGCTGGAATATTCCAGACATTTTTAATAATATTAATAATCAATGCCAGTGGTCACACCCAAAAAAATGTAACTTTCTATTTTCAATGACAAATCATTTATTAACTTTAATCAAAGCCTATTCTGACCTCTGCAAGACCGTTTAGATGAAGTGGACGGACGTCCATCATCGGGCCTCTGCAACTCTCTCTCCCTGTGAGCCGGACCTGTGGACACAGAAACAAACTCACAAGACAGGGGTGTTAAATATCCAGGAATAAGCTCCTGGCTCTGTGCCTGGGTCGGGCCTGGCATCCTCCTTCAAACTGCAATAAAAAAAATTATACAAATACAATACAATACAATACAATTCTCCTCAGAAATACCCCTCCCCAAAATAAAAAAATAAATTAAATAAAACTCCAAACTCCCTCTAAAATAAGAAAAGAACAATCAAATATTATTGTCCTCAGAAATAATATGATAAAACTATAAATAAAACGATGTCGGATATCATCCGATCTCCTTCAAGAATAAATGTCTCCTCTCTAGAAACAGCTTCAAAATCGTAAGATCAGCACAGAATAAAAGATTCAGCAAAAGTTTCTGAATTGGCCTCGTCTCTCAACCGAAAGCAGAAAACAGAAAGCGATTTTGCCTGTTGACATTTGCAGTCAGAATTCATAACACGCGTCACCATAGCAATTACAATTCGAAGTATTGTTATTCGAAATACCTGAAGTCGCGCGCGCGATCGCTCATCGAATCTGCAAACAAACTGAATCAGGAATGCAGGACTGAATGTTATCGTTAAATAACCAGGCCTTTATAATGTATCATTACTGCTTAGCTAAACATTGAATATGTTAAACCATGAAATAAGGTACCACAAAACAGTGAATTTTTAGTTCGATGTGGGTATATTATTAGGTATCATAAAAAAAATATTAAAACAATCGTAATCGTTCAAAAAAGTACCAGACATGTAGGCCATTGCGATTCAGAGATGAATACTAATGTTGTCCACCAGAGGGAGCCACAGAATAACAAATCCTTAAAGATCACATTTAAAAAACGGGTTTAGACTATTGTTGAATAGATTTAAATTTCTTTCACATTTCCTCTCAATGTAATTTCTCTTTTGTTTTGAAAGATTGTTTATATTTCTTGTATGTTCTCTTTGTTAATATTGCAATAAAAAAACAGGTAAAAAACGGCCAATTTGTTCAATAACTTTTAAGTTTAGCTTTATTTAACACATTTGGATCAATATATGTTATTAATCTACAAAACTGGATGATTAGGCCTGCAATTAAATAATTGATTTGATATTTATCAGTTAATTACTGCCAATGTTTTTCTTTATCTTTACAAATTTATCTTTTTAGTAAAATAAATTATGTTGGTGAATGTTTTGCAGTGTAGTTTATGACATATTTCTGTTCAAACCATTAACGGATCTGAAATGTGTTATGTAGATAATTATGTGCAGAAACCAAATGTAATTAATCAATGCTAAGTGCTGAAACTCATTAATCATCAATTAATAACCCATGACCCGGCCCTGATTTGGGAACTTTTAATATCGGTACCAATTCACAGCCAAAGCATATCAACACCAGTTTTAACCAGAAACCCCAAAACTGAGCCACACATGAGTTTTTTGGTGTTGTTATATTGTAGATTTCTCTTATTTGCTATTAATTGTTTGGTGTAACAATGTTTTGGCAATACTGTATGTCAACAAAATAATGTTAATTAAGTACAAAATTGAAACTCAGCCATTAAACCCACACACCATGTACCTGTAGAACAAATCTAAAAATGTATTCGTAAGTAAAATTTACAAAAATGTACTTTTGGTATGTTTAGATAAGTGCTAAAATATACAATATGTACAATGTATTTCATGGTTTATAATTTTTTTGAGAAAAACCACAGCATATTCATAAAATTTATTTTTCCCACAGCAAACAATAAATATTGGATGGCAATTAATGGTGAAAAGAAATGTTATTCATTTAAAGACTTTAAAGTGTCTGAGATTTTTAAATGAAAGGTTATGATTTCAAATGAAGTAAATTAGTCTTAAACTGCACTTAATTCTCATGTTATTCAATTATGCATTTAATTATCAATTATTTTCTGTACGTTTGCTAAAACATCCCTATTGTCTCTAAAACAGGACGTATTGTCCTACTTTTTAAACCGTGGAATAACTGCATGCTTGAGCAGCGGCTAATTCAAAGGATGAAACTTTTATATGCTAGTCTTATTTTTAAACCTACATATTTTGAGTGTATATTGGTTATCGTTTTAAACAAAACACTAATATTTATGTGATCTTAAAGCATAAAAATAATAAAATGGCAAAAAGCACAGGATGCATTTGAGAATAGGACGGTAAAATAATGAGGTTTTTGCTCAAGTAGTGACTTAAAATATCAGCTGAATATCAATTCAACATAGAAAACAAACGAGCACAGATGGAAACCAGTTGTTCGTGCCTGTGGGTCAGCTCAAGACCGAGTACTATGTCTAGGTGAAACTCAAAGTTTGAATATCGTGCAAAAGTTATAATGTTGATGATTATGGCTTACAGCTTATGAAACCCCCAAATTCAAAATCTCCGAAAATTTGAATATTACATGAAATCAATAAAAAAAGGATTTTAAATACAGAAATGTTGGCCCTCTGAAAAGTATAATCATGTATATAGTTATATACACTAAATATATTAGTTTCACCTTTTAATTTGAATTATTGAAATACATAATTTTTGAATATCATGCAAAAGTTTGAGTTTCACCTGTATATATGCAAACATGAATTTTCCACACACAAAAAAAAAATTCCCATAAATGCAGTTCTAAAACAGACAAAACACTGAATTAAAAGAAAAGAAAGACCATAGTGATACTGGTAACGCATTTATTCTTGAGAAGGAATATAAAAAGAACAGCGGATTCGAAGGATGCAACTGGAGAAAAAGAAAAACAGGCTAATTTTGGCGTCTCAGTCTTTCCTGAGTGGCACGATCTCTTCTCGAATGCCTTCCTTGGTGATGATGCAGATCTTGAGAGCATCTCCTGTGTAGACGTCCCTCTCAGCGGCCGAGATGAAGACGTCCTTCACCAGCTGAACGGCCTTCTCCTGGCTCAGCGGAAGCTGCTCCACATTCTCCATGTTCTTGAAGCCGATCTGAGCACGAGAGGAAATAGTTTAAGCCTTCGAGAAGGAAGGGGAATGTTTTCAAGACAAATAAGCACATTTTCCAAATACTGACATGATACATTGAAATTGTATTTTTTATATCCACAGCTCATTATAAAAATTGTTTTAAAAAAAAGTAAAAATGTCAAAACGCAAAATGCTGAATTGTCCTGACAACGATCTTCATTTTATTTAAAATAATTAATGCCTCAAAATAGCTAGAATGTAGGTTGGAGGAGACAAAATATATATATATATATATATATTTTGAGGGGAAACCTCAATCGCTTCACTGCTGCTCTGATGATTTTATAATGTTAACTTCAAATAATACTGATAGTAATTTAAAGATGTGTTAGCATTGGCTCTGGACGGGAAGGATAACTCTGGGGGTTGGAAGGGGTGTGTGTCACGATTCTGCCTTCTCACAGTTTTCAGTTTCATATCGCGTATCGCATATCGTTACAGCCCTAACATACATGTTTGAAGCAGAAACTGATTCAGAAGAAGAAGAGTGGCTCGTCTACAAGTCTTTTTTCATATCGCTCTCTGCAACGGCAGACACATAACGGTAATTAATATGATTAGCCTTTGGCTTGAATACATTATCAAACGACGTGTTGCTAATGTTACACAAACCATTAGCTGGGCTGATTTGTATATTCATGGCTGTAGTTACATTTAAGCGATATTGAGGCATAAGGAAATTATTTTAACAGGGAAAAAAAAGTTTAAATCAGGGCTGCCAACTTTAAGTTCAGGTTGGAGTGAGATCAAATTTCGATCTTGATTTACTCAATTCACATGTATATAGCCTACTGTACATATATTTTATAAAATATTTTGTTGAATGCAGTTTGCCTTTTTAGCACTATTTTTTACTTGGGTTAAATTCAGTATTTTCTTGCATTCATTAATATTCACTTGCATGTTGTTCTATGAGTATCATTAAAATATAATAGGATACAAGTTACTAACTTTATTAAATGTATCATTTGAAAAATCTAGTCCTTGATCATGTCTATTTATTCAAATGCACAAGCAATTATGACCTGCAATACTCTTGAGCAACTAGACTAGTTGATATATGTATATTTATTAAAGAGCCATACAGGCAGCTAGTGGGTGAACATGGCATTACACATGGACACTGTTATTTTTCTGGCCACAAAATGACTGTAATTTGCCTAATTTAAAACCCTTTTCTCCATTTTAACTTTAAATACTACACTAATTGTAATATAAATAATAAAAAAATATTATTTTAAGTTGTCATTAATGCACAAATAGTATTAAATACCAAAAGGTCTCCTCAAAATATACTTCAATACTGAAATATAGACCATTTCTTTAATAAAAAAAAATAGTTCACTTGCATGACAGACTCGCAGCGGTCGTGACTGTTTTTCAATTGCTTTGGCTTGAAATGAGGCACTACAGTGATCTGTTATGCCACATTGAATGCACCAAAACTGTATTTATTGTTTGAATTTCATATTAAAACTTACAAAATTTGAAAGCTGAGACTTTGCTTCATATCAAAAGCAGGGTTGGCATTTTGGCGTGAGATTTACTTGGGCAGAGTGAAAGCGTGAGAGTTGGCAACCCTGTTTAAATATGTTATTTTGATGATCAAAGATGAGTTTTAAGGGATACAATTTACTGCAGGGAGGAAAATTAGAATTTCTTTCTTTTGATTTGACCTATTTAGGTGTAAGATTATTTATTATTGACACTTCCCAATTGAATAGCAGCTACAGATCGGCAGCTAGAAGAATAACAAACAGTAAACGGCAAAACTACTTTGCGTATGGAAGTAAAATAATGCCAAATGTTTTTGAAACAAAAAGCCTGTTGAATTGCACTACTTGAAAAAAGTATGCATTGCATTATATGCTTGCATTTTAATGCATTGTATTTTTAGGACTTGCATTTTTTATTGGCTCAAATTCGACATGGTTGAATATTTAAGCTGTGAATATTTCAATTCAAAACTTTTCAAACACATTTTCATTATTAAAAAATTAAATAATCCATATTCACCTTTCATTTTTCACTCCCAAAATATTCAAACTGTTTAAAAATACAACCTATAATATTCAACAGGTAATTTTCGGTCCATTTTATTTCGCTTTACAAATTCAGTGGTTCAAATTCGACAGTAAATTCAACATTGACAGAAATACGTAACGAGTTCTGATTGTGCCAGCGGTTCCTGTGTTGTGATTCGACAGCAGCTTATCGCACGTTGCCCGGAAAGGTCACGCCTCTTAGCATAAATTGGAGATGCATGCGCTGATTGTGTCATGATCCTGCCTCGTCCTCTGTCTCCCTCTGCTGGACACACACCCACTCACCCACACACACACACTCACTCTCACGCTCTTTCACTCACCACTTTCTCTCTCATTACTGACAGCTGTGTCCACTTTCCCTCTCGCTTGTTTCTTCCCACCTGTTCCTCATCTCCTCTCATTATCTCGGCTTTTTCTAACCCTCTCTTGCCCTGTCTTGTTGTCAGATTGTTCAATGTCTCTGTAGCCAACAAACCAGAGTTTATCTCCTGTCTCGTCCTGTCTACCTTCTCTGCGTTATACTTCTACCGGTATTATCCTGTGCTCATCTATTCGCCCACTGAGACCTTTCGTGCAAAGAGGCTGAATACCTGTTTCCAGTTTATCATCAGTTTCCAGTTCCGTGAGTCACCGAGCCGTGCTATCTCCGGCCCGCTGTTCGTTCTACCTGTACCACAAAGGGGATTTGTGTTCGTGTGATGTTGCCAGTTTCTACCGCTGGATCTCCTGCCTGCTGTTCGTTTCTATCTGTACCACAGAGGGGATTTATGTTCATGTGATAATGCCAGTCCACTGGAATCCTCTATTGCTAACTATTGACTTTCCGTTTGTATTACCTGTGGTCCGATCCTTATCTCATTAAAGGAACTGTGATTGTCACTCTCGCTCTTGAGTCCTCTCTTCCATATCACAGAACAATCTGACCACGATATGGACTCAGCGAGTGGCAGCGCGTTCCAGTCGGCGGTTAGACATCAGGGCATTCTCCTGGGCAAACATGAGGAGGACATCTCCGCCATCCGCCACGCCGTAGAGACGCTGGCCGTTCAGATGTCAGATCTCTCCTGCCAGGTCCACAGTATGCGCCACCAGCCATCCACTTCGCTGGTATCTCACGACTCGTCGGAGCCCCGGATCAACAATTCTCCCGTCTATTCTGGTGAGCCGACTCAGTGCCGCTCTTTCCTTACCCAGTGCGAGGTGGTGTTTTCCCTACAGCCCGTGACGTATACGAAGGAGCGGACTAAGGTCGCCTACGTCATCTCTCTCCTCGCCGGTCGGGCTCGAGAATGGGGAGCGGCTAACTGGGAGGCTGAGAAGGATTGTGTCTTCAGCTTCTCACAGTTTAAAGACGAGATGATCCGGGTGTTTGACCGTTCCGCTCATGGTGTGGAAGCCTCGCGACTACTTTCTTCCCTTTGGCAGGGGAGGCGCTCCGTGCCGGATTTTTCTATCGAGTTTCGGACACTCGCCACCTCCTGCGGCTGGAACCAGCCCGCGTTGGTCGCCCGTTTTCTGGAGGGCCTCTGTCCAGAGGTGAAGGACGAGATCTTCGTCCGGGAGGTTCCCACTCGACTCGACGATCTCATCGATCTGGCGATACGGATCGAGAAGCGGTTTGATCAACGGCGCAGAGCCCGCCGTCTGGAGTCCGTTCTCCTGTCCACGCCCCCTGCCATCTCCGCTCCTCCTATCAAGAGCTCGGGCTTCGAACCTATGCAGATTGGAGGACTCCGGATCTCTCCTAAGGAGCGCGAGAGGAGGATTGCTAATCGTCTCTGCATGTATTGTGCAGCTGGCAATCATTTCGTCTCTTCATGTCCGGTAAAAGCCAACGCTCGTCAGTAGACGAAGGGTTACTGACGAGCGCTATCACCAAGGATACCCTTTCAGGCACCTGCACTGCGCTACCCGTGCACCTTCAGTGGTCCCGTTCTTCTGTCACCTGCTCCGCCATGATCGATTCTGGAGCAGAGGGGAGTTTTATTGATGAGAAATGGGCACTACAGCAAGGTATTCCTCTCACCTCTTTAAAGAACTCCACTCCCCTTTTCGCCCTTGATGGTAGTTCCCTACCTAGGGTTCAGAGACAGACAATCCCTTTGACTCTTACCGTTTCTGGTAATCACAGAGAGACTATTTCTTTTCTAGTTTTTCGTTCTCCGTATTTTCCTATGGTATTAGGCCATCCTTGGCTAAAGCTCCATTGCCCTCATATTGATTGGAACCAGGCCGCTGTTTTATCTTGGAAACTGTCTTGTCATGTTGACTGTTTAGTGTCCGCTATTCCCCCTGTGTCTTCTGTTTCTGTTTTTCAGGAGGAGGCAGGGGATTTGTCCGAAGTACCGGAGGAGTATCACGATTTGCGAGAGGTGTTCAGTCGTTCCCGAGCTACTTCTCTTCCTCCTCATCGCCCGTACGACTGTAAGATTGATCTCCTTCCGGGGACCACCCCCCCCCGCGGGGAAGACTCTATTCTCTTTCGGCTCCCGAGAGGGAGGCGCTAGAGAATTATCTGTCTGAATCTCTTAACGCCGGCACTATAGTTCCGTCCTCGTCTCCAGCCGGTGCTGGGTTTTTCTTCGTTAAGAAGAAAGACGGGTCTCTGCGTCCCTGCATTGATTATCGGGGGCTGAATGACATCACTGTCAAGAATCGCTATCCCTTGCCACTGATGTCATCGGCCTTCAAGATCCTGCAGGGAGCAAAGATTTTCTCCAAACTCGATCTCCGTAACGCTTATCATCTCGTGCGAATTAAGGAGGGGGACGAATGGAAGACCGCGTTTAACACGCCCTTAGGGCACTTTGAATATAAGGTTCTTCCGTTCGGATTGGTCAACGCCCCCGCCGTCTTTCAAGCTCTAGTCAATGATGTCCTCCGGGATATGCTTAACATATTCGTATTCGTTTATCTCGATGACATACTGATCTTTTCACCCTCTCGCCAGGTCCATGTGCAACACGTTCGCCGCGTTCTCCAGCGTTTACTCGAGAATCGACTCTTTGTCAAGGCCGAGAAGTGCTCTTTTCACGTGTCCTCCGTTACGTTCCTGGGCTCGGTTATCTCGGCAGAGGGGATCAGTATGGACACCTCCAAGGTCCAGGCAGTTCTCGACTGGCCAGTTCCTGATTCTTGTGTCGCGTTGCAACGCTTCCTTGGTTTTGCAAATTTTTATCGCCGCTTTGTACGTAATTTTAGTCAAGTGGCCGCCCCGCTTACCGCCTTAACCTCGGCTAAGTCCTGTTTTAAGTGGACAGAACCCGCTCAAAGGGCTTTCGACCGGTTGAAGGTTTTATTTACCTCTGCGCCCGTTCTTCTCATGCCTGACATAACTAAGCAGTTCGTTGTCGAGGTCGACGCTTCCGAGGTGGGGGTAGGGGCCGTGCTCTCACAGCGGTCAGCCTCGGATAACAAGTTACATCCGTGCGCTTTCTTTTCTCACCGACTCTCCCCCGCGGAACGTAATTATGATGTAGGTAATCGCGAGCTGCTCGCCATCCGCCTGGCTCTGGGTGAATGGCGACAGTGGTTGGAGGGTTCCTCCGTCCCATTTATCGTCTGGACTGATCATCGTAACTTGGAATACATACGCTCCGCTAAGAGATTAAATGCCCGACAAGCTCGCTGGGCGCTGTTTTTCACGCGTTTTGATTTTACCATCTCGTACCGCCCAGGCTCTAAAAACGTCAAGCCTGACGCGTTGTCTCGTCTCTTTGATTCCTCGCCTGCCGACTCACCTCCGGAGGAGATTATTCCTTCTGCTCGTGTGGTGGGAGCTGCGGTCTGGGGAATTGAGAGACAGGTCAAGCGCTCTCTCTCTCGTGTCGCCACTCCGCGTAACTGCCCTAAGGGTTTTCTGTTTGTCCCGGTGCCCACCCGTCTGGCTGTCCTTCAGTGGGGTCATTCTTCCAAACTGTCAGCCCATCCCGGCGTCCGGGGCACAATCGCTGTTATTCGTCAGCGTTTCTGGTGGCCCACCTTAGATCGGGAGGTGCGTCGTTTTATCGCTTCTTGCTCTGTCTGTGCCCAGACCAAGGCTGGGAATTCCCCACCTGCTGGTCTGCTGCGTCCGCTACCGGTTCCCACTCGTCCGTGGTCACACATAGCTCTCGATTTTATCACCGGGCTTCCCCCCTCGGCCGGCAATACCGTCATTCTAACAGTGGTCGACCGTTTCTCCAAGTCCGCTCATTTCATTCCCCTGGCCAAGCTCCCCTCTGCCAAGAAAACGGCTCAGATCATGGTGGATCATGTGTTCAAGTTACACGGGTTGCCTACTGACATTGTTTCAGATAGGGGGCCACAATTTACCTCGCAGTTCTGGAAAGAGTTCTGCCGCCTCATTGGGGCTACAGTCAGCCTTTCTTCGGGCTTTCACCCCCAGACTAACGGCCAGGCCGAACGTACTAATCAAAATATCGCCCGCATTCTTCGCAGTTTGGCCTATCGTAGCCCGGCGTCCTGGGCAGAGCAGCTCCCCTGGGCAGAGTATGCTCATAACTCTCTCCCGTCCTCTGCCACGGGGCTCTCACCCTTTCATTGCTGTCTTGGTTATCAACCCCCGTTATTCCCTTCTCAAGAAGCCGATTCTAATTGTCCGTCCGTTCAGACATTCATCAATCGTTGCAAGCGCACTTGGAAGAGGGTGAGATCTTCTCTATGTCGCTCGAGAAAACGTATGATTGTCTCCGCCAATAAGTCCCGTGTCAAGAGTCCTCGCTATAAGGTTGGCCAAAAAGTATGGCTTTCAACTTCCAATTTACCTCTCCAGGGCGAGTCTCGTAAGCTTACGCCCCGTTTCATCGGACCGTTCCGTAGAGTCAAGAACATTAATCCTGTCGCTGTCAAACTCTGGTTCCCTTTCTAACCTTCGTCGTGTTCACCCCGTCTTCCATGTCTCATGTATTAAGCCCGCCAACCGGTCGCCCTCCTGCGCCTCATTCTCCGCAGTACCAATTGAGGGTTCCCCCGTCTACACTGTTCGCAAGATCTTAGACAGGCGTCGTCGGGGTCGTGGGTATCAATACCTACTCGATTGGAAGGGGTATGGCCCTGAGGAGAGAAGCTGGGTCTCCCCCCGGGATATCCTGGACCCCTCACTTATTGATGACTTCCTCCGGTCTCGCCAGAGTTCTTCCTCGGGAGCGCCAGGAGGCGCTCTTTGAGGAGGGGGTACTGTCATGATCCTGCCTCGTCCTCTGTCTCCCTCTGCTGGACACACACCCACTCACCCACACACTCACTCTCACGCTCTTTCACTCACCACTTTCTCTCTCATTACTGACAGCTGTGTCCACTTTCCCTCTCGCTTGTTTCTTCCCACCTGTTCCTCATCTCCTCTCATTATCTTGGCTTTTTCTAACCCTCTCTTGCCCTGTCTTGTTGTCAGATTGTTCAATGTCTCTGTAGCCAACAAACCAGAGTTTATCTCCTGTCTCGTCCTGTCTACCTTCTCTGCGTTATACTTCTACCGGTATTATCCTGTGCTCATCTATTCGCCCACTGAGACCTTTCGTGCAAAGAGGCTGAATACCTGTTTCCAGTTTATCATCAGTTTCCAGTTCCGTGAGTCACCGAGCCGTGCTATCTCCGGCCCGCTGTTCGTTCTACCTGTACCACAAAGGGGATTTGTGTTCGTGTGATGTTGCCAGTTTCTACCGCTGGATCTCCTGCCTGCTGTTCGTTTCTATCTGTACCACAGAGGGGATTTATGTTCATGTGATAATGCCAGTCCACTGGAATCCTCTATTGCTAACTATTGACTTTCCGTTTGTATTACCTGTGGTCCGATCCTTATCTCATTAAAGGAACTGTGATTGTCACTCTCGCTCTTGAGTCCTCTCTTCCATATCACAGATTGTTATTGTAAAAATGTCAAAACATATTACCTTATCAATTTGAGCCGGAATCAGACCCGGAGAAGATAGATGAAGAGAATCGATTAGAACCTGTTCAAACACGACTTTTGCAGGATGTTTCACAGTGGTAAGCTGTTTATTTAGTAGTTGTCATACTTTTAATTGGTTAAATTGTAATGTGAAATGTTACAAACCGTTATAAAAGCTTGTGGTATATGGTTTTGTCCGTGTGTCGAATTAACGATGGTGTTGTTGATTTTTTTAAATAAGTCCATTGTTTATTCCTACCTTAGTTACGCGTGTGCACGAGTTTTGATTAGTAATATATGTTTTATAGGTGTACATGTGGTAACTGTGACAAAATGCCAACGGAGGTTGAAAACATCTGCTGCAAAGAAATACAAAAAGTACTGTAACACCTCCTGATTAAATATTTTTTTGTTGTGTATAGTTCTTTTGAAATTGTTTTCATCCAAACAACTTTATATAAATACACTTTATTTTTACCATGAATGTAGCCTTAAAGCTGCCATGTTGTGTAAAAGAAATCGTTGCCATGCATTACAATAATTTATTTATTAAAAGCTGAATGTTATGTGACTGCACATTAAATTATTACTGCCTCACAGCAATGTATAGGTTTGTCGACGAATGATGCAGATTAAACATAAATTGTAACCATTGATCTCTAAGCACAGCGTCCCTAGGAAGGCCAAACAAAGGTGAATTGACTCCGGCATGAAAATAACAGCGTCTCGACGACATGGCGACAAACACACTCTACAAACAAAACTCTTCCTCTTCTCTGTGGGAGCGCAACAAGACCACGCCCCCTTTTTTGTGTATTCCTGTGGGCGGAGATTAGTCAAAAAACTGTTCTAGTTACGTCATTAAAAACGGAAGTAGAAGGATGTAGTCCAAACCGGCCGTTCGCTGTAGGCTTTGAAAGGGGACTTCTGTTAAATAAAATATCTCGCTAGGCATTGAACTTTGAGCTTTATAATTTTACAGGTATTATTTATGCTCTAACAGCAACATTACACACTAAAGTTTGAAAAACGGAATCGCGAAGAACGGGACCTTTAAGTAAAGATCATGTTCCATGAAGATATTAGTAAATTTCCTACCTTAAATCAAAATTATATTTTTGTATGTGGATGCAGCACAATCGCCAACAGAAATGGAAACCTTTAAAGGTGATTTTTCTCAATGTTTAGATTTTTTTGTACCCACAGATTCCCGATTTCAAATAGTCGTATCTCGGCCAAATATTGTCCTATCCTAACAAACCATACATGAATGGAAAGCTTATTTAATCATTTTCATGTGATGTATAAATCTCAATTTGAAAAAATGGACACATAAGACTGCTTTTGTGGTCCAGGGTCACATTTACCAGGGGTGCACTTCATTCTGACCACAACTGTACGTAAAAGTTTGTCGCTTTGAGAAAATTACGTTTATGCATGGTTTGCACTCAGGCGGCAGCAATTTGAAGATACGATTCTTATGGCAAGACATGCATTATCACTTATAGTTAGCGTGTTGTTGCATAAATTTCACATTGTACTATTTGAACTGGGTTCAGACTAAATGTATGAAATTGACAGAAACGTTGAAATATTAACTATTTTTCAAAAGTTAGCTTTTTTTAGGCCCCCAAAAGACGGTTATGTAAATGAACGTTTTTATTTGAAAATGGTCTCATGCAAATGCCCCCCTCAATGTTTCAGATAAGAGAGCCAAAGTGCCTGTGCAAAAATCCACACTTTATGTCTCGGCCACACGTGCATGTGACAGGAAGTGCGCAAGACTGTACATTGCCTTAAAACTACCAAAGCTCAGTGCCCTTAATGTCCACACCATCTCGAACAACGCTGTGGTATTCAAGCGTATCCCATCATGCATCGTGTTTGGAGACTTGCATGCCCCGAAACCACAAGATGTTAAGGAACATATGGTAACACTATTTTGATGGTCATTTGCACAGTCATAAAATCGCGTATACTAAATGAGGCAAGGGCGGTTGAGATATCCCCTGATATGATTGTGAAGCAGTATGGGTGTACAGTAGTACAAATGAAAATGCCTCAGTGGTCATGATATTCACCAGGAATTTCTCTGTTAAACAATTGTAACAAACCTTGAGCTTTCACTAGCGGTCTTTAAAAAGGTTCACGATTTAAAACTCCCTATTGAAAAAGTTAATAACTTCAGGAACCCTATGGTTGCATGCTACATGGGACTTGAAAAAAGTACAGGACGACTTTCAGGTTCACCACATTGGCAGAACGAGGCACTTTTTCAAAGCCTAAAGTAGTTAAACCAGACATGCAGCAAAATGACAAGTCGGGTACAAAGGATTGATTTGTCAGTTTTATTAAGAAGCTCTCTTTTGCCCTTGAACCATTACAGGACCAAGTAAGGCCTTGCCTTCCCACTGAATGCCTAGAGAAGAAAAAAGCCAAGTTGAAGCACTTGAATCAAAAGCAACCTTAGAAAGAGCAAACACTACCAACCTCCATAGGGAGAAGCAGCAGCAAATTCACCATCAGGACCACATGTTGAGTCGCAGCAACCACAAACTTGGTTGTTTCCATCAGCAGCAAACCACCTGCAACAAAGACATGGAACCTTCAACATGAGAAAAGTGAACTTAATGCTCCCCCTCAAAAAAATAAAACCCACATACCCATTGGCAAAGGAACAGGATTTAAGCTGAGCGTCACTTGGTGCAGAAGCAATAGTTGCCTTCAGAATACATGTTATGTAGATCTGCAAGGGATGACAGACAAGTCACAAAACCAAAGCAGATGGGAGGAGAAGTCAAGTGAACTCATATTTGTAGTACATACAGAAGGACTGTTGCCCTCCTGGAACATAAACGCCTCCAGCTGGAACTGGATCTTGTCACCCTGGGACCGAGGCATGAAGCGGGAGCTGGAAGCTGAAGCTTTGGCATCCACAAAGCACCTGACGACAAAACAATCACAAAGAGCAACTCATGAATGTCAACTGTAGAGCATCAAGCAACTAGACCTTACCCATGACTGTGGTTACAAAAGGCCATGACCTTACCCGTGATTCTCAATCAAGGAATATCTTGGAAGGGAGTTCACATCAGGTACTTGAGTGGCCACACAGCGGTCCACAAACACACGCAGAGGCACATGATTGTACTGCTTAACAGATGCCTCGATGTTAATAACGTCACCCAGGAAATAGGAGTATGAAGGCCTCTGATAGGACCAATCATCTACACAAGATAAACAATTTAGGCACAGCCACAATAGCAAGGGTAAAGGTTTATTTTATTGAAAGAAAAACATGTACCAACCCATCATGATCTTCAGGGAGAACACCAAGACTTCTCCACCAGCCTCTGTTGAGGCATACGGGACCCATGTTGGCCTCAAGGCATCACTGCTTACACTTTGGAGCCTGCGGTTCATGAAAGTACCCATTAAAATGGTCTCCCAGTTGCACGGGAAAGTGCAGAAAGTCACACAGACCCCCTACCTTTGATAATGGCATTGAACACCAACAATTGCACCATCGGCGCGGGTAATCGGAGTACCTGCAAGCGCCTCAGGGGTGTAGGTAAGAGAGAAGGTGTAGACAAGCTCATCCTCACTCATCTGCAAAAAGACTGTGGTTACCAAGAGGGTCATCCCAAAGACTTTCCATACACCAAGACCATGCACTCATATTCCTATGAATGGGAGAAGGTGCACTGCAATATGGTGGAATTCCTAAAGAGCAAAACCACCACCAACTAGTAAAATTCACCACATGTCACCACAACTGCCCTCAGAAGCTCAGGTGTTTCCAGAGATGGTCAATGTTTTGGAGACATGCACTAAGGATTGAACATTTTGCTGTTCCAGGGTAAAAACTAGCTTTACCACTATTAAGTGTACAAGATTTGTTGTTCTTGTTTCTTAAGCTGCTTTCATAACATTTATGGGATGGTTTACATCAGATGTTGGTTTGAAGGGTTATTTAAAGGCAAGCAGCTTGACAACTCAGGATTTACCCAGTCAAATAGGTCTTAGCTAACCTGGCATTGTAAAACCAAGTGAACTGACTTTGCATGAAAAGGTCCTCTGCCTCAAATAACCCATTAAGATGTATCGGTTCTTACCATCAGCACGCTGTTGCAGTCCTGTAATTCATACTCAAAGAAGAGCACTCTTGACCCAGGTACCTGACCAACAACAGGACATCCGCCTAAAGACAGACCAGTTGGCTGGATCAACTGGCCATTGCTGAAAAAGTCCTGCTGGACCTCTACAAGAACCCGGTTCTCGCCACATTGAACCGCTACGCTGCTGGGAGTCACGGGTTGCCTCAACTGGAAGTCCACCGCCAACTCGCTCGGCTCCTCGAGAACGATGGGATACCTCCAATCCAAAGGCTTCACTGGACCCTGCAACAGCTGCTTCTCCTGAAGGCCAAAAGGATCCTGCGCAAGGCTTCTGGAAGCTGGATCTGATTTTGGCCCCATGCTTCTCGGACTATGACTGTACCTCAAACTTCCCAAGACATCAGGCAGATCAAATGCAACGATCACAACCACCACTAAGACAACATTCAGGAACCCCATTCTAACAAATTTTGACACAAACACCAGCGCTTGGCTTTGCCATTTTGTACAGCTTTGAGTTAAGGTGGCTCCACCCCTTTCACCTTAATTGATTATCCTTGATTCTCCTCTGGACCTGCAGAGTGTATGCATTTTGGGGACACGCCACTCTGCCCCTTTTTTATGCGCCTGTCCAAATACCCACACTTGCTGTCTTTGTACTTCATCACTTGTCTACTTCTGATCTTTGATCCATGTGTTCAAGTGGGCTTGAAGACCGCAAGTGTGTGTAGAACGTTTGACTACCCAATGGGACACGCTTTAAGTTTAGCAAAAATGCAAGTTTACAGAGCTTTATTTAGACATTTTGATTTCACGTACTTTCCATTTTAAATTAAACTTATAAATGGCTGTTCAGTAGTCCCTATGTAACAAAAGACACAATTTAAAAATTGTGATGTTTGTCCCTCTGGGGTCTGAGGTGTTTTCTGGGCCCTGGAGGTGTTCTGACATTTGTGCTTATTTCTGTTACTTGTAACATTTTCATTGCTAAAGTCTGATTACACTGTATTCAGCACAAACTCTGCTACAATAATATGTGAGCAGCATGTACAGTTGTGGTCAGAATTAATGGCACCCCTGGTAAATATTGTCAAAAATGGCTGTAAAAAATAAATCTGCATTGTTTATCCTTTTCATCTTTCATTCAAAAGATTAGCAAACATCTAACCTTTCATTGAAGTAAAAGAATGGAAACTGGGGGGGAAATCACATTATGAAATAAATGTTTTTCTCCAAAACGCGTTGGCCACAATTTTTGGCACCCCAAGAATTTTTTATGAGTAAAATATTTCTGAAATATATTCCCATTAATAATTACCTTTTTTTTTAGCCCACCAGGGTGTGTAGGAACACGAAATTGTCAAGCTATGACTTCTTATTTCAAAGACTTTTAAATATGAGGAAACACAAAGGCCAAATTCCCTTAATCATCCATCAAAATGAGTAAAACCAAAGAATATAGTTCTGATGTGCAACAAAAGATTGTTGAGCATCAAGGAGCTGTAAGAAAATAGCTGAAGAATTGAAAATCCCCATCTTGACCATCAGGGCAATAATTAAGAAGTAGAACCAACTAAAGATGTTACGAATCTGCCAGGAAGAGGACGTGTGTCTATATTGTCTTAATGCTTGGTGAGGAGGAAAGTTTGAGTGGCCAAAGACTCTCCAAGGATCACAGATGCAGAATTGCAAAGATTACTTGAGTCTTGGGAGTCAGAAAGCCTAAACAAATATATCAAACAACCCCTACATCACCACATGTTGTTTGGGAGGGTTTCAGTTGTCAGACATGACTGGAACTTCAAAAGGGACCGGATTCTATGGTCAGATGAAACAAAAAAAAGAAGGTATTTTTGGCAGCAAACCCACCCGATGTGTTCGGTGCAAACATGGATAAAAAGTACCCCATGCATACGGTTAAAAATACAGCTGGACCTTATATGTTGTGGGCCAATTTTTTTGCTGGAGGTCCTGGACATCTTGTTCAGATACATGTTATTATGGATTCTAGCAAATACCAACAGATAAAAAAATCTAAACCTGACTGCCTCTGCTAGAAATCTTATAATGGTCCCTGTTTGGATCTTCCATCAGGACAACGGTCCAAAACAAACATCAAAATCAACACAAAAATGGGTAACTGAGCACAAAATGGCGCTTCCGCCATTACCGTCCCAGTCCCCTAAACTGAACCCAAGAAAATGAATGGGGTGAACTGAAGACAAGAAGCGTCGACATGAACTTGTGAATCTGAAGGATCTGGAGAGATTCTGTATGGAGGAATGGTCTCTGATCTCTTATCAGTTGTTCTCCAAACTCATCAGGCATTATAGAAGAAAACTCAGAGCTGTTATCTGGGCAAAAGGAGATTGCAAAAGGTATTTAATAACAGGGAGCCAATAATTATGGCCAGCGTGTTTTGGAGAAAAGCATTTATTTCATAATGTGATTTACCCCCCACTTTCAATTATTTTACTTCAATGAAAGGTTCGATTTTTGCACATTTTTGAATGAAAGATCAAAAGGATAAACACTGCAGATTAATTTTAAACCCATTTTTGATCATATGTGACCCTAGATCACAAAACCAGTCTTAAGTAGCACGGGTATATTTGTGGCAATAGCCAACAAAACACCGAATGGGTCAAAATGATCAATTTTTCTTTTATGCCAAAAATCATTAGGATATTAAAGGTCCCGTTCTTCGTGGTTTTTTGAAGCTTTGATTGTGTTTACAGTGTGCAATATAACATGTGTTCATGTTTCGCGTGTAAAAAAACAGTATTTTTCACACAATTTACTTATCTGTATACCGCTGTTTTCACTGACCAAAAAACGGCCCGATGACTTCCTTGTTCTATGAGCTCCCTCCTTCAGAAATACGTAACGAGTTCTGATTGTGCCAGCGGTTCCTGTGTTGTGATTCGACAGCAGCTTATCGCACGTTGCCCGGAAAGGTCACGCCTCTTACCATAAATTGGAGATGCATGCGCTGATTGTTATTGTAAAAAGGTCAAAACATATTACCTTATCAATTTGAGCCGGAATCAGACCCGGAGAACATAGATGAAGAGAATCGATTAGAACCTGTTCAAACACGACTTTTGCAGGATGTTTCACAGTGGTAAGCTGTTTATTTAGTAGTTGTCATACTTTTAATTGGTTAAATTGTAATGTGAAATGTTACAAACCGTTATAAAAGCTTGTGGTATATGGTTTTGTCCGTGTGTCGAATTAACGATGGTGTTGTTGATTTTTTTAAATAAGTCCATTGTTTATTCCTACCTTAGTTACGCGTGTGCACGAGTTTTGATTAGTAATATATGTTTTATAGGTGTACATGTGGTAACTGTGACAAAATGCCAACGGAGGTTGAAAACATCTGCTGCAAAGAAATACAAAAAGTACTGTAACACCTCCTGATTAAATGTTTTTTTGTTGTGTATAGTTCTTTTGAAATTGTTTTCATCCAAACAACTTTATATAAATACACTATTTTTACCATGAATATAGCCTTAAAGCTGCCATGTTGTGTAAAAGAAATCGTTGCCATGCATTACAATAATTTATTTATTAAAAGCTGAATGTTATGTGACTGCACATTAAACTATTACTGCCTCACATCAATGTATAGGTTTGTCGATGAATGATGCAGATTAAACATAAATTGTAACCATTGATCTCTAAGCACAGCGTCCCTAGGAAGGCCAAACAAAGGTGAATTGACTCCGGCATGAAAATAACAGCGTCTCGACGACATGGCGACAAACACACTCTACAAACAAAACTCTTCCTCTTCTCTGTGGGAGCGCAACAAGACCACGCCCCCTTTTTTGTGTATTCCTGTGGGCGGAGATTAGTCAAAAAACTGTTCTAGTTACGTCATTAAAAACGGAAGTAGAAGGATGTAGTCCAAACCGGCCGTTCGCTGTAGGCTTTGAAAGGGGACTTCTGTTAAATAAAATATCTCGCTAGGCATTGAACTTTGAGCTTTATAATTTTACAATTATTATTTATGCTCTAACAGCAACATTACACACTAAAGTTTGAAAAACGGAATCGCGAAGAACGGGACCTTTAAGTAAAGATCATGTTCCATGAAGATATTAGTAAATTTCCTACCTTAAATCAAAATTATATTTTTGTATTTGGATGCAGCACAATCGCCAACAGAAATAGAAACCTTTAAAGGTGATTTTTCTCAATGTTTAGATTTTTTTGTACCCACAGATTCCCGATTTCAAATAGTCGTATCTCGGCCAAATGTTGTCCTATCCTAACAAACCCTACATGAATGGAAAGCTTATTTAATCATTTTCATGTGATATATAAATCTCAATTTGAAAAAATGGACACATAAGACTGCTTTTGTGGTCCAGGGTCACATATTTACCAGGGGTGCACTTTATTCTGACCACAACTGTATGTAAAAGTTTGTCGTTTTGAGAAAATTACGTTTATGCATGGTTTGCACTGGATTTACCTCAGGCGGCAGCAATTTGAAGATACGATTCTTATGGCAAGACATGCATTATCACTTATAGTTAGCGTGTTGTTGCATAAATTTCACATTGTACTATTTGAACTGGGTTCAGACTAAATGTATGAAATTGACAAACGTTGAAATATTAACTATTTTTCAAAAGTTAGCTTTTTTTAGGCCCCCAAAAGACGGTTATGTAAATGAACGTTTTTATTTGAAAATGGTCTCATGCAAATGCCCCCCTCAATGTTTCAGATAAGAGAGCCAAAGTGCCTGTGCAAAAATCCACACTTTATGTCTCGGCCACACGTGCATGTGACAGGAAGTGCGCAAGACTGTACATTGCCTTAAAACTACCAAAGCTCAGTGCCCTTAATGTCCACACCATCTCGAACAACGCTGTGGTATTCAAGCGTATCCCATCATGCATCGTGTTTGGAGACTTGCATGCCCCGAAACCACAAGATGTTAAGGAACATATGGTAACACTATTTTGATGGTCATTTGCACAGTCATAAAATCGCGTATACTAAATGAGGCAAGGGCGGTTGAGATATCCCCTGATATGATTGTGAAGCAGTATGGGTGTACAGTAGTACAAATGAAAATGCCTCAGTGGTCATGATATTCACCAGGAATTTCTCTGTTAAACAATTGTAACAAACCTTGAGCTTTCACTAGCGGTCTTTAAAAAGGTTCACGATTTAAAACTCCCTATTGAAAAAGTTAATAACTTCAGGAACCCTATGGTTGCATGCTACATGGGACTTGAAAAAAGTACAGGACGACTTTCAGGTTCACCACATTGGCAGAACGAGGCACTTTTTCAAAGCCTAAAGTAGTTAAACCAGACATGCAGCAAAATGACAAGTCGGGTACAAAGGATTGATTTGTCAGTTTTATTAAGAAGCTCTCTTTTGCCCTTGAACCATTACAGGACCAAGTAAGGCCTTGCCTTCCCACTGAATGCCTAGAGAAGAAAAAAGCCAAGTTGAAGCACTTGAATCAAAAGCAACCTTAGAAAGAGCAAACACTACCAACCTCCATAGGGAGAAGCAGCAGCAAATTCACCATCAGGACCACATGTTGAGTCGCAGCAACCACAAACTTGGTTGTTTCCATCAGCAGCAAACCACCTGCAACAAAGACATGGAACCTTCAACATGAGAAAAGTGAACTTAATGCTCCCCCTCAAAAAAATAAAACCCACATACCCATTGGCAAAGGAACAGGATTTAAGCTGAGCGTCACTTGGTGCAGAAGCAATAGTTGCCTTCAGAATACATGTTATGTAGATCTGCAAGGGATGACAGACAAGTCACAAAACCAAAGCAGATGGGAGGAGAAGTCAAGTGAACTCATATTTGTAGTACATACAGAAGGACTGTTGCCCTCCTGGAACATAAACGCCTCCAGCTGGAACTGGATCTTGTCACCCTGGGACCGAGGCATGAAGCGGGAGCTGGAAGCTGAAGCTTTGGCATCCACAAAGCACCTGACGACAAAACAATCACAAAGAGCAACTCATGAATGTCAACTGTAGAGCATCAAGCAACTAGACCTTACCCATGACTGTGGTTACAAAAGGCCATGACCTTACCCGTGATTCTCAATCAAGGAATATCTTGGAAGGGAGTTCACATCAGGTACTTGAGTGGCCACACAGCGGTCCACAAACACACGCAGAGGCACATGATTGTACTGCTTAACAGATGCCTCGATGTTAATAACGTCACCCAGGAAATAGGAGTATGAAGGCCTCTGATAGGACCAATCATCTACACAAGATAAACAATTTAGGCACAGCCACAATAGCAAGGGTAAAGGTTTATTTTATTGAAAGAAAAACATGTACCAACCCATCATGATCTTCAGGGAGAACACCAAGACTTCTCCACCAGCCTCTGTTGAGGCATACGGGACCCATGTTGGCCTCAAGGCATCACTGCTTACACTTTGGAGCCTGCGGTTCATGAAAGTACCCATTAAAATGGTCTCCCAGTTGCACGGGAAAGTGCAGAAAGTCACACAGACCCCCTACCTTTGATAATGGCATTGAACACCAACAATTGCACCATCGGCGCGGGTAATCGGAGTACCTGCAAGCGCCTCAGGGGTGTAGGTAAGAGAGAAGGTGTAGACAAGCTCATCCTCACTCATCTGCAAAAAGACTGTGGTTACCAAGAGGGTCATCCCAAAGACTTTCCATACACCAAGACCATGCACTCATATTCCTATGAATGGGAGAAGGTGCACTGCAATATGGTGGAATTCCTAAAGAGCAAAACCACCACCAACTAGTAAAATTCACCACATGTCACCACAACTGCCCTCAGAAGCTCAGGTGTTTCCAGAGATGGTCAATGTTTTGGAGACATGCACTAAGGATTGAACATTTTGCTGTTCCAGGGTAAAAACTAGCTTTACCACTATTAAGTGTACAAGATTTGTTGTTCTTGTTTCTTAAGCTGCTTTCATAACATTTATGGGATGGTTTACATCAGATGTTGGTTTGAAGGGTTATTTAAAGGCAAGCAGCTTGACAACTCAGGATTTACCCAGTCAAATAGGTCTTAGCTAACCTGGCATTGTAAAACCAAGTGAACTGACTTTGCATGAAAAGGTCCTCTGCCTCAAATAACCCATTAAGATGTATCGGTTCTTACCATCAGCACGCTGTTGCAGTCCTGTAATTCATACTCAAAGAAGAGCACTCTTGACCCAGGTACCTGACCAACAACAGGACATCCGCCTAAAGACAGACCAGTTGGCTGGATCAACTGGCCATTGCTGAAAAAGTCCTGCTGGACCTCTACAAGAACCCGGTTCTCGCCACATTGAACCGCTACGCTGCTGGGAGTCACGGGTTGCCTCAACTGGAAGTCCACCGCCAACTCGCTCGGCTCCTCGAGAACGATGGGATACCTCCAATCCAAAGGCTTCACTGGACCCTGCAACAGCTGCTTCTCCTGAAGGCCAAAAGGATCCTGCGCAAGGCTTCTGGAAGCTGGATCTGATTTTGGCCCCATGCTTCTCGGACTATGACTGTACCTCAAACTTCCCAAGACATCAGGCAGATCAAATGCAACGATCACAACCACCACTAAGACAACATTCAGGAACCCCATTCTAACAAATTTTGACACAAACACCAGCGCTTGGCTTTGCCATTTTGTACAGCTTTGAGTTAAGGTGGCTCCACCCCTTTCACCTTAATTGATTATCCTTGATTCTCCTCTGGACCTGCAGAGTGTATGCATTTTGGGGACACGCCACTCTGCCCCTTTTTTATGCGCCTGTCCAAATACCCACACTTGCTGTCTTTGTACTTCATCACTTGTCTACTTCTGATCTTTGATCCATGTGTTCAAGTGGGCTTGAAGACCGCAAGTGTGTGTAGAACGTTTGACTACCCAATGGGACACGCTTTAAGTTTAGCAAAAATGCAAGTTTACAGAGCTTTATTTAGACATTTTGATTTCACGTACTTTCCATTTTAAATTAAACTTATAAATGGCTGTTCAGTAGTCCCTATGTAACAAAAGACACAATTTAAAAATTGTGATGTTTGTCCCTCTGGGGTCTGAGGTGTTTTCTGGGCCCTGGAGGTGTTCTGACATTTGTGCTTATTTCTGTTACTTGTAACATTTTCATTGCTAAAGTCTGATTACACTGTATTCAGCACAAACTCTGCTACAATAATATGTGAGCAGCATGTACAGTTGTGGTCAGAATTAATGGCACCCCTGGTAAATATTGTCAAAAATGGCTGTAAAAAATAAATCTGCATTGTTTATCCTTTTCATCTTTCATTCAAAAGATTAGCAAACATCTAACCTTTCATTGAAGTAAAAGAATGGAAACTGGGGGGGAAATCACATTATGAAATAAATGTTTTTCTCCAAAACGCGTTGGCCACAATTTTTGGCACCCCAAGAATTTTTTATGAGTAAAATATTTCTGAAATATATTCCCATTAATAATTACCTTTTTTTTTAGCCCACCAGGGTGTGTAGGAACACGAAATTGTCAAGCTATGACTTCTTATTTCAAAGACTTTTAAATATGAGGAAACACAAAGGCCAAATTCCCTTAATCATCCATCAAAATGAGTAAAACCAAAGAATATAGTTCTGATGTGCAACAAAAGATTGTTGAGCATCAAGGAGCTGTAAGAAAATAGCTGAAGAATTGAAAATCCCCATCTTGACCATCAGGGCAATAATTAAGAAGTAGAACCAACTAAAGATGTTACGAATCTGCCAGGAAGAGGACGTGTGTCTATATTGTCTTAATGCTTGGTGAGGAGGAAAGTTTGAGTGGCCAAAGACTCTCCAAGGATCACAGATGCAGAATTGCAAAGATTACTTGAGTCTTGGGAGTCAGAAAGCCTAAACAAATATATCAAACAACCCCTACATCACCACATGTTGTTTGGGAGGGTTTCAGTTGTCAGACATGACTGGAACTTCAAAAGGGACCGGATTCTATGGTCAGATGAAACAAAAAAAAGAAGGTATTTTTGGCAGCAAACCCACCCGATGTGTTCGGTGCAAACATGGATAAAAAGTACCCCATGCATACGGTTAAAAATACAGCTGGACCTTATATGTTGTGGGCCAATTTTTTTGCTGGAGGTCCTGGACATCTTGTTCAGATACATGTTATTATGGATTCTAGCAAATACCAACAGATAAAAAATCTAAACCTGACTGCCTCTGCTAGAAATCTTATAATGGTCCCTGTTTGGATCTTCCATCAGGACAACGGTCCAAAACAAACATCAAAATCAACACAAAAATGGGTAACTGAGCACAAAATGGCGCTTCCGCCATTACCGTCCCAGTCCCCTAAACTGAACCCAAGAAAATGAATGGGGTGAACTGAAGACAAGAAGCGTCGACATGAACTTGTGAATCTGAAGGATCTGGAGAGATTCTGTATGGAGGAATGGTCTCTGATCTCTTATCAGTTGTTCTCCAAACTCATCAGGCATTATAGAAGAAAACTCAGAGCTGTTATCTGGGCAAAAGGAGATTGCAAAAGGTATTTAATAACAGGGAGCCAATAATTATGGCCAGCGTGTTTTGGAGAAAAGCATTTATTTCATAATGTGATTTACCCCCCACTTTCAATTATTTTACTTCAATGAAAGGTTCGATTTTTGCACATTTTTGAATGAAAGATCAAAAGGATAAACACTGCAGATTAATTTTAAACCCATTTTTGATCATATGTGACCCTAGATCACAAAACCAGTCTTAAGTAGCACGGGTATATTTGTGGCAATAGCCAACAAAACACCGAATGGGTCAAAATGATCAATTTTTCTTTTATGCCAAAAATCATTAGGATATTAAAGGTCCCGTTCTTCGTGGTTTTTTGAAGCTTTGATTGTGTTTACAGTGTGCAATATAACATGTGTTCATGTTTCGCGTGTAAAAAAACAGTATTTTTCACACAATTTACTTATCTGTATACCGCTGTTTTCACTGACCAAAAAACGGCCCGATGACTTCCTTGTTCTATGAGCTCCCTCCTTCAGAAATACGTAACGAGTTCTGATTGTGCCAGCGGTTCCTGTGTTGTGATTCGACAGCAGCTTATCGCACGTTGCCCGGAAAGGTCACGCCTCTTACCATAAATTGGAGATGCATGCGCTGATTGTTATTGTAAAAAGGTCAAAACATATTACCTTATCAATTTGAGCCGGAATCAGACCCGGAGAACATAGATGAAGAGAATCGATTAGAACCTGTTCAAACACGACTTTTGCAGGATGTTTCACAGTGGTAAGCTGTTTATTTAGTAGTTGTCATACTTTTAATTGGTTAAATTGTAATGTGAAATGTTACAAACCGTTATAAAAGCTTGTGGTATATGGTTTTGTCCGTGTGTCGAATTAACGATGGTGTTGTTGATTTTTTTAAATAAGTCCATTGTTTATTCCTACCTTAGTTACGCGTGTGCACGAGTTTTGATTAGTAATATATGTTTTATAGGTGTACATGTGGTAACTGTGACAAAATGCCAACGGAGGTTGAAAACATCTGCTGCAAAGAAATACAAAAAGTACTGTAACACCTCCTGATTAAATGTTTTTTTGTTGTGTATAGTTCTTTTGAAATTGTTTTCATCCAAACAACTTTATATAAATACACTATTTTTACCATGAATATAGCCTTAAAGCTGCCATGTTGTGTAAAAGAAATCGTTGCCATGCATTACAATAATTTATTTATTAAAAGCTGAATGTTATGTGACTGCACATTAAACTATTACTGCCTCACATCAATGTATAGGTTTGTCGATGAATGATGCAGATTAAACATAAATTGTAACCATTGATCTCTAAGCACAGCGTCCCTAGGAAGGCCAAACAAAGGTGAATTGACTCCGGCATGAAAATAACAGCGTCTCGACGACATGGCGACAAACACACTCTACAAACAAAACTCTTCCTCTTCTCTGTGGGAGCGCAACAAGACCACGCCCCCTTTTTTGTGTATTCCTGTGGGCGGAGATTAGTCAAAAAACTGTTCTAGTTACGTCATTAAAAACGGAAGTAGAAGGATGTAGTCCAAACCGGCCGTTCGCTGTAGGCTTTGAAAGGGGACTTCTGTTAAATAAAATATCTCGCTAGGCATTGAACTTTGAGCTTTATAATTTTACAATTATTATTTATGCTCTAACAGCAACATTACACACTAAAGTTTGAAAAACGGAATCGCGAAGAACGGGACCTTTAAGTAAAGATCATGTTCCATGAAGATATTAGTAAATTTCCTACCTTAAATCAAAATTATATTTTTGTATTTGGATGCAGCACAATCGCCAACAGAAATAGAAACCTTTAAAGGTGATTTTTCTCAATGTTTAGATTTTTTTGTACCCACAGATTCCCGATTTCAAATAGTCGTATCTCGGCCAAATGTTGTCCTATCCTAACAAACCCTACATGAATGGAAAGCTTATTTAATCATTTTCATGTGATATATAAATCTCAATTTGAAAAAATGGACACATAAGACTGCTTTTGTGGTCCAGGGTCACATATTTACCAGGGGTGCACTTTATTCTGACCACAACTGTATGTAAAAGTTTGTCGTTTTGAGAAAATTACGTTTATGCATGGTTTGCACTGGATTTACCTCAGGCGGCAGCAATTTGAAGATACGATTCTTATGGCAAGACATGCATTATCACTTATAGTTAGCGTGTTGTTGCATAAATTTCACATTGTACTATTTGAACTGGGTTCAGACTAAATGTATGAAATTGACAGAAACGTTGAAATATTAACTATTTTTCAAAAGTTAGCTTTTTTTAGGCCCCCAAAAGACGGTTATGTAAATGAACGTTTTTATTTGAAAATGGTCTCATGCAAATGCCCCCCTCAATGTTTCAGATAAGAGAGCCAAAGTGCCTGTGCAAAAATCCACACTTTATGTCTCGGCCACACGTGCATGTGACAGGAAGTGCGCAAGACTGTACATTGCCTTAAAACTACCAAAGCTCAGTGCCCTTAATGTCCACACCATCTCGAACAACGCTGTGGTATTCAAGCGTATCCCATCATGCATCGTGTTTGGAGACTTGCATGCCCCGAAACCACAAGATGTTAAGGAACATATGGTAACACTATTTTGATGGTCATTTGCACAGTCATAAAATCGCGTATACTAAATGAGGCAAGGGCGGTTGAGATATCCCCTGATATGATTGTGAAGCAGTATGGGTGTACAGTAGTACAAATGAAAATGCCTCAGTGGTCATGATATTCACCAGGAATTTCTCTGTTAAACAATTGTAACAAACCTTGAGCTTTCACTAGCGGTCTTTAAAAAGGTTCACGATTTAAAACTCCCTATTGAAAAAGTTAATAACTTCAGGAACCCTATGGTTGCATGCTACATGGGACTTGAAAAAAGTACAGGACGACTTTCAGGTTCACCACATTGGCAGAACGAGGCACTTTTTCAAAGCCTAAAGTAGTTAAACCAGACATGCAGCAAAATGACAAGTCGGGTACAAAGGATTGATTTGTCAGTTTTATTAAGAAGCTCTCTTTTGCCCTTGAACCATTACAGGACCAAGTAAGGCCTTGCCTTCCCACTGAATGCCTAGAGAAGAAAAAAGCCAAGTTGAAGCACTTGAATCAAAAGCAACCTTAGAAAGAGCAAACACTACCAACCTCCATAGGGAGAAGCAGCAGCAAATTCACCATCAGGACCACATGTTGAGTCGCAGCAACCACAAACTTGGTTGTTTCCATCAGCAGCAAACCACCTGCAACAAAGACATGGAACCTTCAACATGAGAAAAGTGAACTTAATGCTCCCCCTCAAAAAAATAAAACCCACATACCCATTGGCAAAGGAACAGGATTTAAGCTGAGCGTCACTTGGTGCAGAAGCAATAGTTGCCTTCAGAATACATGTTATGTAGATCTGCAAGGGATGACAGACAAGTCACAAAACCAAAGCAGATGGGAGGAGAAGTCAAGTGAACTCATATTTGTAGTACATACAGAAGGACTGTTGCCCTCCTGGAACATAAACGCCTCCAGCTGGAACTGGATCTTGTCACCCTGGGACCGAGGCATGAAGCGGGAGCTGGAAGCTGAAGCTTTGGCATCCACAAAGCACCTGACGACAAAACAATCACAAAGAGCAACTCATGAATGTCAACTGTAGAGCATCAAGCAACTAGACCTTACCCATGACTGTGGTTACAAAAGGCCATGACCTTACCCGTGATTCTCAATCAAGGAATATCTTGGAAGGGAGTTCACATCAGGTACTTGAGTGGCCACACAGCGGTCCACAAACACACGCAGAGGCACATGATTGTACTGCTTAACAGATGCCTCGATGTTAATAACGTCACCCAGGAAATAGGAGTATGAAGGCCTCTGATAGGACCAATCATCTACACAAGATAAACAATTTAGGCACAGCCACAATAGCAAGGGTAAAGGTTTATTTTATTGAAAGAAAAACATGTACCAACCCATCATGATCTTCAGGGAGAACACCAAGACTTCTCCACCAGCCTCTGTTGAGGCATACGGGACCCATGTTGGCCTCAAGGCATCACTGCTTACACTTTGGAGCCTGCGGTTCATGAAAGTACCCATTAAAATGGTCTCCCAGTTGCACGGGAAAGTGCAGAAAGTCACACAGACCCCCTACCTTTGATAATGGCATTGAACACCAACAATTGCACCATCGGCGCGGGTAATCGGAGTACCTGCAAGCGCCTCAGGGGTGTAGGTAAGAGAGAAGGTGTAGACAAGCTCATCCTCACTCATCTGCAAAAAGACTGTGGTTACCAAGAGGGTCATCCCAAAGACTTCCCATACACCAAGACCATGCACTCATATTCCTATGAATGGGAGAAGGTGCACTGCAATATGGTGGAATTCCTAAAGAGCAAAACCACCACCAACTAGTAAAATTCACCACATGTCACCACAACTGCCCTCAGAAGCTCAGGTGTTTCCAGAGATGGTCAATGTTTTGGAGACATGCACTAAGGATTGAACATTTTGCTGTTCCAGGGTAAAAACTAGCTTTACCACTATTAAGTGTACAAGATTTGTTGTTCTTGTTTCTTAAGCTGCTTTCATACCATTTATGGGATGTTTACATCAGATGTTGGTTTGAAGGGTTATTTAAAGGCAAGCAGCTTGACAACTCAGGATTTACCCAGTCAAATAGGTCTTAGCTAACCTGGCATTGTAAAACCAAGTGAACTGACTTTGCATGAAAAGGTCCTCTGCCTCAAATAACCCATTAAGATGTATCGGTTCTTACCATCAGCACGCTGTTGCAGTCCTGTAATTCATACTCAAAGAAGAGCACTCTTGACCCAGGTACCTGACCAACAACAGGACATCCGCCTAAAGACAGACCAGTTGGCTGGATCAACTGGCCATTGCTGAAAAAGTCCTGCTGGACCTCTACAAGAACCCGGTTCTCGCCACATTGAACCGCTACGCTGCTGGGAGTCACGGGTTGCCTCAACTGGAAGTCCACCGCCAACTCGCTCGGCTCCTCGAGAACGATGGGATACCTCCAATCCAAAGGCTTCACTGGACCCTGCAACAGCTGCTTCTCCTGAAGGCCAAAAGGATCCTGCGCAAGGCTTCTGGAAGCTGGATCTGATTTTGGCCCCATGCTTCTCGGACTATGACTGTACCTCAAACTTCCCAAGACATCAGGCAGATCAAATGCAACAATCACAACCACCACTAAGACAACGTTCAGGAACCCCATTCTAACCAATTTTGACACAAACACCAGCGCTTGGCTTTGCCATTTTGTACAGCTTTGAGTTAAGGTGGCTCCACCCCTTTCACCTTAATTGATTATCCTTGATTCTCCTCTGGACCTGCAGAGTGTATGCATTTTGGGGACGCACCACTCTGCCCCTTACAACCCCTACATCACCACATGTTGTTTGGGAGGGTTCTTCATACTGGCACTTATGCCTACATCTAGCGTGACCTTTCCAACGTGATTACATAATGCCTGGCGCGTCACAGACCACCACATTATGAACAATTGTGGTTAAAAAGTATATACATTTTTATTTTTTTTTAGAAAATGACAGATCGTTTCGCTAGATAAGACCCTATTTCTCAGCTAGGGTCGTGCAGAGCCTTTGAAACGGCATTGATTTGGACTTCAACAATTTGGTTACCGTTGAAGTCGATTGTGTGGAGAAAAATCTTGAAATGTTTTCCTCAAAAAAATTACTTTCTTTTCTGCTGAAGAAAGAAAGATATGAACATCTTGGATGGCATTGGGGTGAGTAAATTATCAGGAAATTTTCATTTTGAGGTGAACTAATTCTTTAAGGGATAAAATGATTGTTGACAGGGGGACTTTAAGCTTTAAGTGTCGGTCTCACTACACTTTTCATTCCATTGACTTCCATACGCATGCAAATGTGGGACCTGGAAATGCAAATTTTGCTGCATTCAAAAGTTCACGAAGAGGAAGATAAAGGCAAAAATATTTAATAAATCCACTGGATAATCCACAAGAACAACAACATCCACGAAACACTGCATTGATTGTCATTATTGCATGTACTCTCATATCTTGAGTGCACTTTGATGCCTAAACACGGCCTTGGTGAGAAACAAATATATGCTGAGTATACTTGCAGCCAGACTAATTCAGTATGCTTCAAGTGTGTTAGTATTAGTTGACTTGAGAAGTGCAATTTTGGAACAACTAATTTTGTACTAAGTATATTTTAGTTGTAATTAATTGTAGTAAAGCATAACTTTAAGTGTATTTAGTGTACTTGTGTGTGCTAAATTGGAACAACTTCAAGTATACTTAGTGTACTTTAAGTGCATGTCTAGGGACTAATTACATGCTTGATTAGTGATATTAAAGTGTACTTTATCTGTGTTAGAAGTACATTACAAATGCATTACGAGTGTCTTCATACAAGCAATATACCATAAGTGTGATATACTTGAGTAAGAAGTATATTGGCTTATTCCAAATACTACAAATTGCACACTTTGTCTTTAATAACAAATACATATTCATAAACAAATATTACTTAGCTATACTTCATGCATTATATTATTGCATACTATAATGTATTTTGAAAGTATACTTTCAATGCATTGTTACAATGATCATTTTCATCACAGTTAAATATATACCTAAAATATATTTTGAAGTGAAGTGCAAATAAATAACAGAATTTTCACTTCAAGTATATTTTTCTAAAATATATTTTCAGAAAATAAACTGAAGTACAATTATTTTAAAGTGTGTTAAAATTTGCATTGTGAAAATAGGTTAACAATGTTGGTATATTGACAATGTACTATTGAAAAAGGGATTATGTTTCAAATATAATAAAGTAGTTTATTGTTTATTGTCAGACCTTCACAAACATGTTTTTAACGATAGGTTTTTATACAGGCAGCAGAAAGAGGAAACCATGTTTAATAAGCAGCAGGTTTATAGCATACAAAGGGTGTGTAAAATAATTAATTGACATTCAGTCTCTTTTCATGTTTTAATCCATATTTGTTTTTGAATTTCACTTTCATTTTTCCAGACAAGAGCATCAGGACACTGGATGTCATTTGTCAGTTAAAGTCCGGTTTTTACACGTTTCATGATGTATGAAGTCATGAAATCAGAGACCCTTGGCTACATTGAACCTTTTTTTTCTTCTTCTCAGGATCAATGATTTGAATTTGATTCTCCAAGCAATGACCGTTTAATTATTCTCGGAATAATATCGTGAGTTCCTCATCTCTGAGCGGCTCTCGTCTAGCGCCGCCTGTCGGACCTTCTGGGCATGCAGGAGAAGATACACAGTTTAAGAATTGTACCATTAAACAATTATGTTCTGATTCCAGTTCTTTAAAGGTTCTATTAAGAATTATTTTTTTTAATTATTGAAAAATAAATATATGGTCGAATGAAATGCTACTTCTTGCATCAATATAAATTCTTATTGCATATACTTCCCTTGGCTGTTGCCATATTATAAATAAAAGTATGCAAATTTTGAGAGGCATAACTGAATTAAATTAAAATACTAAGCAAAATATTTCATTTATTCATTAAATAATTTATGTAGAATGCCACTAATTAAAAAGCTCACAATGCCTTATAATAATAATGATATATAATAATAATCAACAAATGTAAATAATAAACAACCCTCACATAATCTTTAACTTCACATACTTATATAAAATACAGTCAGTATCTACACTGATCTGAGTCTCATGAGCATTGAGTTCATTAACACTATAACAGTTATGGGTTTATGGAGTCAGACATGACAAAAGTAATAACTAGAGGTCGTTAGTGAGTCAGAACAATTCATAACCGCTATGACTGATAGGTACTTTTAAATAACTAAAAAATGCAGCTGATAAAAGTCATTCATTTGTGACTACTGGCCATGCTATATGTTTCTGGAAGCGACTTATTCATAAATAGAAACTATTTATTCATGTTTCAGTCTTGTGGATGCAATATTAAGAGAGTGAGAGGCAGGTCATGTTTCTATCCAAAGTAGTGAATTTAACTTGTGCACAAAATTGGAACATCACATTAAACATTTGTGAATAAAGCAGTGTTTCCATCTCGTGTGTTCAAGAGAACAAAGTCGTCACTTCCTGCAAAACTGGTGCAGAATATCAGTAATAAACTGCAAGTACCTCTTTTCCCTCCATCATAAACGAGTGTGTCTCAGAGCGTCAGAGAAACACAGTAAACGCTGTCATGTTCTCTTTTGGGAACACACTCGTGTGTGTGTGTGAGTGAGTGAGTGAGTGAGTGAGTGTGTGTGTGTGTTAGTGAGTGTGTGTGTGTGTGTGTGTGAGTGAGTGAGTGTGTGTGTGTGTGTGTTAGAGTGAGTGTGTGTGTGTATGTGAGTGAGTGAGTGTGTGTGTGTGTGTGTGAGTGAGTGAGTGTGTGTGTTAGTGAGTGTGTGTGTGTGTGTGTGTGTGTGAGTGAGTGTGTGTGTGTGAGAGTGTGTGAGTGAGTGAGTGTGTGTGAGTGAGTGAGTGAGTGAGTCAGTGTGTGTGTGTGTGTGTGTGAGTGAGTGAGTCAGTGTGTGTGTGTGTGTGTGTGTGAGAGTGTGTGAGTGAGTGAGTGTGTCTGAGTGAGTGAGTGAGCGAGTGTGTGTGTGTGAGTGAGTGTGTGTGTGTATGTGTGTGTGTGAGTGAGTGAGTGAGTGTCTTAAGGTATTTGTTGGCTTAAAAGGTAGCAGAGTCACAGACTGGTCGAAGGAAGAGGAAACACAGAGACCCTGTTTGTCGGGGCTCCAGTCCAGGCTGGAAATGGGTTGTGTGGACAGCGTGACGTTCTGCAGGAGACTCACTGACCCGGCAACACCCATGTCCACTTCATCAGAGCCCTTCTTAGTCCTCTGGGCTGGATACTCACTGGAACAATGGAAAAGCAATGATGTATCAAAAACGCCACACTGAAGAGAAATGATGAACCACTCTTTAGTAGGGCTGTTGGAACGAATCTGAATATGAAAAAAAAAACTATACTATTCGAACCTTTTTTTTATATGCAATCTTGCTTTTCTCGCTGCCTTGGCTTACATGCATGTGAAAATGCAATGCTTTTGTTTCATCTGATGAACAATAACGTTTTTGAATCGTAAAACACAATTGTGCACGTTATCCACGCTGTATCATCATAACAATACTGGCAAAAAAGGTAAATGTTTAACAGCGTAAAAAGCACCCGTGAAGCGAGTGTATACTTTATTCTTCACTTGGATTTCCACTGCTCTGATATGACCATCTGATCCAGGAAAGGTCTTAACTACCTTGCCGACCAACCACATGGCACGTGGGAGTTGTGGGTCTACAAGCATAGGAATAGTTCCTGGGGAAATGTCACTCGTATCTTTACACCACTTGTAGTTTAGTAGCGTATAAAGCTTGACCAAAATTGCTCAGTTAGCACCTGGCTTTGCCTCCATCTCCGCCGCCCCATGACCTCTGTAGCTGGATATATAACAGGGGGTAATGAACTATCAGGCCGCCGCCCCATGAGTAGGTAATTGGGCGTAACTGGGTCAAAGTCAGCTACATTGGAAGATGTGTACCCAAGAGGTTTACTGTTCAAGATCCCTTCCACTTCAATAAGCACTGTCAGGAGCACTTCCTCAGATACTGTCTGTGAGCCGATGGTGATACGAAGAGCATTCTTTACAGAGCGGATCTCTCGTTCCCAGGCACCCCCAAAGTGTGGAGCACTTGGTGGGTTGAAATGGAAAGATATTTTCTGCTTAGGCAGATGTTGTTGCAGTTGAGGGCTGAGAGATGCAAAGGCCTCTCGAAGTTCTCTTTCTCCACCATGAAAGTTTGTGCCATGGTCTGAGAATAATTCACATGGTTTGCCACGACGGGCTACAAACCTCCGCAGGGCCATTAAGAAGGAATCAGTATCTATAGAGGTAAGCAAGTCGAGGTGAACACATCTTGTGGTAAGGCACTTAAAGATTATCCCCCATCTCTTCTCACTGTGTCTGCCAATTTTGATTTGAAATGGTCCGAAACAGTCCATGCCCGTACTAAAGAAAGGTGGTTTCTGGAGTCTCAGTCTGGCTGGTGGCAGATCTGCCATCTTTGGAATGACCGGTTTGCCTTTCCACTTGCGACATTCTTTGCATAGATGTTGCTGCCTGCGGATGGCTTCGCGCCCTCTTAGCACCCAAAAGTTTCGCAGTATTTCCGCAAATACCCTCTCTGGTCCGGGGTGGCAGAGCTTGTCGTCATATTCTTTTATTAGTAGTTTGGTGACTATATGATAAGGATCTAGCACAATAGGGTGGATCACTGATGGCTCCATTCCTTCTGCACGACGAAGACGACCACCAACTCGGATTACCTGGTAAGACTCATCATATTCTGGGGCTAAGGTTAACTGCCGGCTGGTGGAGAGAATTGGTCTTTTCGCTTTGAGCAGTCTGTACTCTTCAGGGAAACTATCAATTTGTGATTTCTGAAAGAGGAGCATTTCTGCAGCCTGGTAGTCCGCTGCAGAAGGGGTTTCATTGGGGTTATGAATTTGAACGAGGTCTTTAACGAGGTCACTCCAGGAAGTATAGTTGGCCGGGTCAGGTTCGTTTCTGTTAGTAATCCACAGAAAATACCCTTTCGCTGTTCGTCTTTATCCATGGGATCTTGTATAGGAGGAGTAACTGGCCATTCCGGTTCGGGTCGGAGCAAGTATGATGGACCTTGGCTCCACCTGTTGGGTATTGATAACTCTGCAAGCATTTTACCTCGGGTAAGGTCATCAGCTGGGTTACTGTACGAGTCTACGTACCTCCAGGTATATCCAGTAGTCAGTTCCTGGATCTCTGCAATCCTCGTCCCAACGAATACTTTGAATCTGCAGGATTCGGACGTTATCCATGCAAGGACAGTTGTGGAGTCTGTCCACATGACCACTTTACTGATTTCTAAAGTGAGTTCAGCTTCAAGGAGTTTAGCAGGTTGAGCACCATTCAATGCCCCACATAATTCCAGTCGGGGAATGGTTTGTTGTCGCTTAGGAGCAACTTTAGATTTCGCCATAATGAAGGCCAACTGAACTTGGCCTTGTAGGTCTTCTGACCGTAGATAGGCGACGGACCCATACGCCTTCTCCGAAGCGTCACAGAATACATGAATCTGTCTGGTAACCGTAGACTGGTTTGATGTCACAAGACAACGAGACAGTGTAATGGTGGCCAGGTTAGGGAGTTCCCTTTCCCAGTTGTTCCAGGACTCCAGGAGATCCTCAGGCATATTAGGATCATCCCATTCTCTCTGCTTATCCCACAGTCTCTGAACCAACAATTTACCCCGTGTGGTGAATGGAAGGATAAATCCATGGGGATCATACTGAGTTGCTAATACTCTATAAATGCGACGCAGAGTACATTTTCCTAGCTTTACATGGCTGGGCTTGTAACCGAATTTGTCAGATTGACAGTACCATTTCAATCCTAAAGTGGATTCCTGGGTGTCATTTCGGTCTTGGGATAACCACAGCTCAGTGCTGTCAGATCGTGCTTCAGTTGGCAAATGCTCAATCACGCTAGGCACATTACTTGCCCACTGACGGTGTTGGAAACCTCCAGTAGCTAGGAGTCCACACAGTCTATCAACTAGTTGTTTGGCCTCTTGTGGAGATGGAACACTCCGCAGACAATTATCTACATAGAAGTTCCTCTCAACTGTGGATCTGACCTCATCACCAGGGTCACTGTGGTCATTGACATGCCACTGCAAAGCATAAATGGCACAACACGGGCTGCAAGTTGTACCAAAGGGTAGCACCTGCCACTCATATGTCCGGAGGCCTGTTTCTGTCCAGGTCACGCGACACAAAGCGAAGGAGATGTTTATCTTTAGGTAGAAGGCGGACCTGGTGAAACATTCCCTTGATATCACCACTCACAGCCACAGTATACTCACGGAAGCGTAGAAGGACACCTAGCAATGATGGACCTAGAGCTGGACCAGGCAGCAGGTAGTCATTCAAAACTTGGCCTCGACACTGAAAGGAGCAGTTGAAAACGACACGGTTCTTGCCATTATGCTGAACTAGATGGTGAGGTAGGAACCATGACTCGCCCTCTTTGCTGATTTCATGGGGGAAAAGTTTTACAGCATAGCCAGCAACTTCCAGCTTCTTTATTTCTTCCTTATATGCAGCCGCTTTGACTGGATCTCTCTCAAGGCACCTTTCAGTGTTCCTTAAATTAGGTAGCACTGCTTCCATTGAGGCCTGAAGGAGTGGCATGTCCTTCTTGCGCAGTAAGGGGGTGGCATATCGATACACTTCATCAACTGATACTCTTGTGGTCTGAGTTTGTAGAAGATCTATAGCTTCTCGGTCTTGCTTTGATTGTGTGACTGACCTCTCTGATTTGATTGGAATGACATCAGCCTGCCAAAGCCTTTCCACATTTTGAAGCAACTCTGCCTGTGAAGGGATAAAAGTGGCATGTAAACACTGCTGAGTGTTAAGCGTTACCTCCAGTACACGAGCCGGACCTTGCAGAGCCCATCCCAGTCGTGTCTTAACAGCTACTGGGCCCCCTGGTGGTCCAAGGAGAACTGGCTCTATTGTGGTGATGAGATGTGGATGGTCAGCTCCGATCAACAACAATGGACGAGCCTTATGAATGGGCTGGAGTGGGAGGCCTTTCAGATGGCTGTATTTCTGCTGTAAGGTTGCCACAGGATACGAGTACTCCGCCAGGCTCAAGGGTTCAGCTGTAAAGGCATTCTGGATTTTATAACTCTTGTGTGGTTGAGTAGGTGTTGATATTCTGAAAGACACTGCTGAACCTTTGAGTGTAGTAAGATCGTGCCTGATGGTTCTTGGTTACAGATGGTACAGAGGTTAAATCCTCTGTCTTTCCTTTGAGTCCTAGCATTCTGGCTGCTGATGACAGGAGGATGGTGCGCTCAGATCCATCATCTAGTACGGCATATGTGTCCAAATTCTGCCCGTTATGCTCCAGGATAACTCTAACCACCTTCAAAAGGACTCGTTTAGAACTTGGAGGTCTGTCCAAGTGCAGTGATTTTGTGGTAGAGCTCACCAGACAAGTACCTTCATTTGCTGTCTTAACGTTGACGTCATGTAAGATCTGTAAGTGTTTGCTATTACACCTGTGTCAGGGCTTCTTTAAAGTACATTGGGCAGATCGATGTGAGCGTGCACACCTCCAGCATCTGTTGTTCCTCTTTATCCAGTCTGTGATTTGGTCTTTAGTGAGTGCTTGGAATATGGTGCACTGGCTAAGATAATGTTCTCTGTTATCACAGTATGGACAGAATCCATTGCTCTTCTCAAATTCATTTGATGGTTGCCGTACTATTTCAGGTGAAGTTGTCTGATCTGTACCATGAAGAATTGTGGCTGGTCTGGACTTCAATCTGGGTTCTCTGTTTAAGTCAACTTTGTGTCTGACTCTGTCTCTCTGGGCTTTGTTTCCCGTAAAGCTATCATGGTCCTGACACCATGACTCAAACTTCAGCCACTTTGCCAGATCATTGAGTGTGTACATGGTACCAGGTTAATTACTGATGCTCCTTCTAAAGGCTGCACGTAGCTCTGTAGGTAATTTAGTGAGAAGTCGCGCCACATGGGAACCACAGCATAGTTCAACCTCTGCCTCTGACCCCAATGTCCTGAGGAGGCCTACTAGTGCTTGGACTTGAAGAGCAAAGCGTTCAAAGCTAACCGTGTCACCAGGTTGGATATCTGCAGAATCCATAACAGTTGCTATCTTGTTTAGAGCCAGTTGATGAGGATGGCCATATCTCTCAGTTAACGCCTCCATGGTGTCTGTATATGGGGTAAGCGAGTTCAAGAACGAGTCCGCTATCAGGCGTGCCTCCATTAGTTTCAAGTGGTCAATGAGCACCTGGTATTTAAACAGTTCATTTGCATCCTCTGGTAACAAATTTCCCAAAGCTAACTTTAGCCTGGTAAATTCACCTGGGTCTCGATGGATGAAGTCTGGTATGGTTGGCTGTGGACCACTATAAGTTGTCTCCTGTCTAGTTGAACTGGAATGCCACGCCACTGGGTTTGCTGGTGGTCTATAAGGTTGAGAAGAGGAAGGAACAGATGGAATAAGAGGAGTAGAAGATGTCAGTTTTGGTTTCACCTGCCGTGAGTCCTGTTGGTTACAAGCATGTTTGAAGGAACATGATTGACTCACTACAGATGAGATTCACCCATCACTAGTAAAGGTGTCTGGGTAATGACTCCAGGCTGGGGGTGGAACGAGATGAGCCTCAATATCTGTGGCATCAAGACGGGAGTCGGAAGTCTGCGTGGGGCTGGTACTGGCTGGACTCGAGGGGCTGGTCTAGGAACAGGTTGCTCAATATCTCTGTAGACAGTTCTAGGTGAAGGTAATGGAGGTGTTGGAGCTAAGGGCTGTGGTTTAGGAAGTGAAGAAGCTAAACTTGTTTGGTTTCTCATTAGCATTTCTTGCATACCTTTCTGAATCTCCAACAGTTGTCCGATTTCCTCTTTCATTGTTTGCTGTGCTTGACAAAGCTGTCTATTCTCTCTTTCAAGGTCATACAATCTTTCCCTGGATTCCCTAGGTATTGAATAGCTCTCCATCTGTAGTGAATAATCATCTCTTTCCCTCCACAGATCTTTGATATACCAGGGCTTTCTTCCTGGGTCTCCTGCATCTAACGAATCAGGTGTTCGGATGCCAGGCTCCTCGTCTATACTTTGATGACTGATATCGTGCCCGTGTGCCATCCTTCTATCACTGTGCTGATAATTTTCTAGCCCATGTGACTGCTGTGCCGTTAGAGAAGCTCTAGTTTGATTTGGATACTGAACTTCAAATTCTTCCAAATAGGCTGGATGGCGGACTGAACGTCTAGGACATGCACCTTGAGTCTGATATTCATCCATTCTGGTCCAGTGTAAGCACAATTATCCGGCTCGAAGGACCAATATTAATGAGTTTGCTTAGGACTGTATTTGCACTGGTTCAATATAGCTGTGCTCGCACTGGTGTGTCGGTCAGAACACAGGAGGCAGGAATCAGGAGTAACAGTTTTAATTAGGTCCAGCATGAATATTTAGCACAATGAATGGCACAGTCAGACCACAGGGCATTGAATGGCACTATCCTATTAGACATGGTATCTGAGGTAGTATGTTGTGTGGTATAGTATCATTGACGCACAACTTAAACATATCCACTTTGACCATGAAAGTAAAGTTAAGTACACATCCTGGAGAAACCCAAGTGGTAGCGTGGTAGGCTCATCAGGAACAGAAAGTGATTGACGCAATGGAGCAACAACTAATCTGATTGGTTGTTCCTTCCCAACACGAATAGTATTATAGAGGAAGATTGACAGCCCTGAACTTTTAACCGGTGTTTTTTGGACCTATGGGGATTTAACACAGGGGTGTCCTGACTTCTGCACACTGTGTTTTAAGGAAGAACATTTATTTATCTATGATACATTATTCATTTACAAAGAAAATTGGTGTCTTTAAAGGTTGGAATTTTTCTCATTTTTTAATTAAGGCATTAAGATCAATTTCCAAAAGATGATTTTTAATTCCTTTTTTTAGTCAACTTTAGCATGTGTGTGTTCACTTATGATCTATTTGTTTTTTGCAATTTCTAATTTTTTATTTGTTCTTTTTTAATTACAGCGTGTTTACTTGTCTTTAATAATGCTTGAAATATACATTAGTTAGTCTAGGCTAGTTGTTCTTCTATGGTGTTTTTAAACCACAGACAGAAGTTCCTTGTGTTAGTGTTCTTTAGCTGTTGATTTCTGTTCATGATATTCAGCTACAATTCAATGTTTTGCAATAAGACTTAGATATCATTCACATTTATGATAAGTGACAATTAAGGTTTCTCTCCTTTACCTTATTGGATTTAAAATTTGGAATTGATAAGCAGTATCGGTATCGATACAATATAAACGATACACATCCCTGCCAGTGTTGGGCGATATGCTCCATTTTCAAATCGTCCTATCGTCAGCTTGAGATCGTGATGGGGGCGGGGCTTACTTATTTGCTCATTAATGTGCTTGTGTTACTACTTTGTTTTATATAAGATAATCTTTTTCTATTTTGCTAAGGTGGAGTGTTTATTAATAGGCTAAATCAGGTTATTTCCTGGTATAGTGAGGTAAAAAAAAAGTTAATTTTACTCAATTTAAAAAAAAAAAAATTGGTATCTATTTCAGCATGTCAGCGGGAAATTTACGGACACGCATTATCCTCTAATGCCGTTACAGATGCAGCCTTTTTCCATTATTTGTGTTTGAAGCAGCTTTTGATTTTCACAGATGGCAGTGTGCGGTGTTCGTGAACTAAAGACTGTTATTAGGCCTATAGTGATTATTATTATTAATAATTTGTAATTGTATTGTTTTTAGTGTCATTAAATGTTTAGTTAATGTGCTATGGAAACAAAATACTGACGGACAACGAGGCTTTTTTCATCTTGGGTCTGTATAAGAATGATGCGTCTGTTAAAACAAGCTCTCTTGACAACTTGTGAATGGATCACCTTGCAATTCAATTTTGATGTGGGATGTAGTTTTTAAAAACATGAGGAGTCCACATACGCGCATGTCGAAAGGGTTAGGCTATTTGGTGATGTCGTTATGAATTTAGGCAAGGCAAATTAATTGTAGTTCCTAATATTAATTTAATCACAATACTAGCTTTATAATAATAATAATAATAATAATAATAATTTAATACATTAATGGGAAAATGAGCCAATTATTGTATTGATATCGTCAAAGGCATCAGCGATATCTCTATCGTCGATACACGATGCTATCGTCTATTGGCACAACCCTGATCCCTACTCTTCATATTTAAAAAATTCCTTACTATTTCCATAAATGTAGATTACCCGCTCCACTAGCCGTCATGAAAATGTCACGATTTTGAGGCAAATGCCTCACTTGCCATACTGTAGACTTGTGAGCCTGAAATACACAACGCAAATGCTAAATAATATTTTTTTAATGAAGATGGCGTTTGGAGTGGTAAAATATTTCCCTGTTCCCTGAATCAAGGGCTTAATTTTAGGAAAACACATCACGTGTAATTCATGCGGTGCGTTCATATTCTGGGCTCATCTACTTTTATGTACTTTATTAATAAGGTGTGTGCAGAATTTGATCTTTTAATTTTTAATAATGTCTCATTAAGTCACGTTAATGGTTTGTCACATCAAGCATTAGAATGTCCTGCTATACTATTTGCTTCAGCGTTTTGAACGTAGAAGTATGATAAAAGCATGATAAACTATAAATATTTTATATAAAATGTGTATCGTAAGAGTTTCAATGTGTATCGCAAGAGTTTCAGTCTAATATACACATTCATAGCAATATGACTTCTTTCCAGTCTTCAGCCTGTCGTGCTCTTGCTCAGACGTGGACCGGCTCTGATCTCTAGTGTGGCGGCTTGAGTTCCTATCAGGATGGGGTTGGACTTCAGGCTTCAGGTCAAGCCTCGAGCTCGAGCCTCCACCAAGGACAGCAAGTATGTTGTTTCCTGTCCAATAACAAAGATTATAAAAGCAAGTCAACTCATGAATTTTTTTTGTTAAGTTGATTTACACAACAGAATTGAATTCTAGAAATTGCATCACTGATTCTGTTATTTTCCTGTTTATTACCAGGAAGCCGCTTTGAAACAATCTGTATTGTTTGAAGCGCAATATAAATGAAGATGACCTGACTATAAAAAGAACATTACAATGAACAAAAATTTGAAAACCTCACTACAAATAATCCAGAATTGAAGACAAAAGCTAATAATCCTACTCTGTCTGTTACACTTCCTCACACCTGGAATCACTGATCGAGTGAATCTCCTGAAGTTCTCCACTCTACAGTAGATCATTTCTAATCCATTTATGTCGTAAGATCTGCTCTAACGTTGGGCGTTTAGTTGGATCCAGGGTTAGGCACTGGCTAATCAGATCACTGCATTCTGTACACATTTTATTAAGGAGAGAGCTGGTTAGTCATGAACATTCGACACTAATGTTGGCATCTATGAAAACAGCATCTGAAACATGATTAATATAAGGTAAAGTGTTCTTTATCTTTACTTTAAAGGTGAAGTATGTACTTTCTGCTGCACTAGTGGCACATTGCCAAATTACAAAATAAAGCATATTTTAAAAAAACTAGCAAACGCCCCTTTCGGGCATCACGTCTTCCCCAACTCAAACATCGCAAACGCAGCTCTTACTGGTTCGTGTGAAGGCATGTTTCAGGTCCAACATATTAGGAATACTTTTAGCTGTGTTGCATTTGTGTTTTTGAACATTTATCTTTCTGAACAGATACATGATGATGCTGTATGGTATTAAAGCATGCTTTGTAGCATCACAATGATCTGTTCACTTTGACCAGTTCATGACCGGTTTAATCTTCGAAATTATAAATGCAGTGAATTTTGGCTTTCACTGCTACAGTAGCCACGCCGCAAACTCTCACTATACGTTTAACTATATATCAAAAATTGTACATACTTCACCTTTAACTGTTTCTGTACTGAGCCTTTGCTTTATGTGTGTGTTTATCAATGTTATCAATATTATTCACTCACCGTCGGATAAGTTGGTGTTCTGAAAAGTAACTTTGGCTTCTTTGATTTCCGTTGGATTGAGAAAAGGAGGACAAGCGTTCACCATCTCGTACAGCAACACTCCTAGAGCCCAGACATTTGCTGGGACGGCGTGAAATCGAGGCTCTGTGAAGACTTCAGGTGGGCAGTAATACAACATTCCTGTAAGCAAGACATTTGTGCATTGTTGAGCAATTTTTTCAAAGCGTCAAATAATCAGTAAGTCACTGCATCCAGGTTTCCACACTCCAGAAATTCTCACCGATGTAAATGTCGCCGTCATAGCCATCACTACTAAGTAGCTGTCCAGAGCCAAAGTCTATCAGCTTGAGCTCTAACGTGTCTTTCTTCAACAGGAAATTGTGCGCATGAACGTCATTGTGAAAAACGTCATGATCGATGCAGTGCTGCACTGCCAGCACAGCCTGTCGCATGATGACCCGTGCTGTTGTTTCGTCCAGTTGAGGATTACGAATGATGAAGTCCAGCAAGCTCTCGCAGGGTTCGGGATACTCCATCACCAGGGTGAATTTTCGAGGGTGTTCAAACCAATCGTGTAGTTGTATGGCGTAGGGGCTTATGGGTTCTTGCCTCATCATTAGCAGCAGAGCCACTTCTGTAATGAGAGGTTCGGGATGCCCAGGCTGGAGAAAAGTAGAAGACAGAAGGTTAGCTGGGTAAAATTCTGAAGAAAACATCATTTTTAAAAGCTTTTTTCTTTGATTTTGGTAGATCCGATCAACAGGGGATTTGTCTATTACATTTACACCTAATGCTTCCTACGGGTGTATTAACTACAGTAATCAGCACTTTAACAACTTTAACACATTCAGCTTTTGGACAACTTACAATATCAAGATAAAGATCGTTGCAAGTCTTGCGCATCCGCTTGATGGCAACCTGCAAAAATGAAAAAAGAAACAGCATTCAATAACAGAAAACCATACTCAAGCGCCTGACCTCACATTACATTTACGATTTGAGCATTCAAGTATTAAACTAAGTGTATTAAATATGTTTTGAAGTATGCAAGAGCAAAATGTTTATACAATTCAGCAAAATTGCTTTACCTTTTTGCCATCAAATTTGCGTGTCCCCTCGAACACTCTTCCGAATCCTCCTGATCCAATCATCTCTCCCGCGTTATAGAGAGACTCAAAGGAGTCTGAAAAACAATAAAGAAAATATGAGAAATATATGAGCTTGCTAGATCCTATGTTTTATATAGAAAACTAATATGAATATTCTCTGAAAACAAGCCTCAAGATATCTTTAGTGGAAAACAAGACGATAATACTGTTTAAAACAATGTTTGAGAAATAATGACTCAGATTTACCATGATTTGGCTCGACACCGGAGTGATCTGGATCAGAATCAGGCTCTGAGTCCAGATCTAGTGGAGGAACGAAAGGCTCCACAACATCCACAGCTTTACTGTCAGAACAGCCGAACGAACTCTTCATAACCGTCCACACGTTCCTGAAGAACGAACCAATTCTTTCCATCTTCTTACGTTTTGTAGGTTTTTCTGAAACAAAGAGGAAAAAATAAAAGCATAAACAAACATTTGAAACATCTCTGACCTCACATTTAACAATGATATTACTTCCATTTTATTGTTAAATTCTTATCTTTAACATCACAAATCCAAAGTAATGCAAATATTTCCAAGTTATCCGCCTGACGACGCCCTATTTCTGCTTAATACCTGCGTAAATGTCCCTTAGGGGTGACCAAAAGTTCATTTCACGATATTATCTATTAATAGTTGTTTATATAACGATAAACGTATTTTCTTTTTGTTTTGTTTTTTTGTTGATCTTTCATTAAAAAGAGAGCATATATTTCCAGGCCTCATTTGGCACAGTTCTGGCAATGGTAAAGGTCTTATGAGCCATCATGTCTTAAAATATATTAATATATTAATATAATAATATATATATAAAGATCACATTTAAAAAACGGGTTTAGACTATTGTTGAATAGAGTTAAATTTCTTTCACATTTCCTCTCAATGTAATTTCTCTTTTGTTTTGAAAGATTGTTTATATTTCTTGTATGTTCTCTTTGTTAATATTGCAATAAAAAAACAGGTAAAAAACGGCCAATTTGTTCAATAACTTTAAGTTTTAGCTTTAAGTCCAACTTACAGACCATACATTTTTTTTTTTTTTATTTTAATGATATTGACAACACAGATTTGTCAAGTTGCAGACATGACAGAATGTAGGCCTATGTCCAAATGAAGAAGAGGCCTAATATATTAATTGTCTAATTTTATATAGTACGTATATTAATAATTCCATAAAGAGAAACTTAAACACATATTTTATTTGAAAAGAGACATGTCCATTGTATAACTAGATATCATCAACACAATCCATTGCGCTTGAACCCCGACGATCGCCTCAAGTTAAATTGGATCGTTTCATTTACCTTCTGTGGCTTTGGTCTATGGGGTTTCACCCCCAGAAATCCACTTTTCTCAAGGTGTAATTTTTTGGCAAGTAATTTGAAAGTTGAATTCAAAAGGGGGGCTAAGATAATACACTCAGCATTTTTAAGTTCACTTATCTGTTCTAAAAATTCGTTCAAAAAATGTGATGACGTCAGAAATTGACACATTTAGCCGTCTAGCTCCATAGACTCCCATTCATTCTGCACTCGCCCGCGATCACCTCCAGTGGAATTCTAATGGAACTGCAACCAAGATGATACACAAAGGGCTGATAGGAAGTGCCAAGGCTCTCCGTAGACGGGCTCTGATATCACACACTCGCTGTTTTTGCCATTCACTTTAACCTTTGCATGTAGCCTATCTGTGTCTGTCCATTGAGGCATAATATACAACTAAGAAAAGAACATTTATTCAGAAAATTTGAATTCAAATTTGGATCAATATATGTTATTAATCTACAAAACTGGATGATTAGGCCTGCAATTAAATAATTGATTTGATATTTATCAGTTAATTACTGCCAATGTTTTTCTTTATCTTTACAAATTTATCTTTTTAGTAAAATAAATTATGTTGGTGAATGTTTTGCAGTGTAGTTTGACATATTTCTGTTCAAACCATTAACGGATCTGAAATGTGTTACCGAGATAATTATGTGCAGAAACCAAATGTAATTAATCAATGCTAAGTGCTGAAACTCATTAATCATCAATTAATAACCCATGACCCGGCCCTGATTTGGGAACTTTTAATATCGGTACCAATTCACAGCCAAAGCATATCAACACCAGTTTTAACCAGAAACCCCAAAACTGAGCCACACATGAGTTTTTTGGTGTTGTTATATTGTTGATTTCTCTTATTTGCTATTAATTGTTTGGTGTAACAATGTTTTGGCAATACTGTATGTCAACAAAATAATGTTAAGTACAAAATTGAAACTCAGCCATTAAACCCACACACCATGTACCTGTAGAACAAATCTAAAAATGTATTCGTAAGTAAAATTGACAAAAATGTACTTTTGGTATGTTTAGATAAGTGCTAAAATATACAATATGTACAATGTATTTCATGGTTTATAATTTTTTTGAGAAAAACCACAGCATATTCATAAAATTTATTTTTCCCACAGCAAACAATAAATATTGGATGGCAATTAATGGTTAAAAGAAATGTTATTCATTTAAAGACTTTAAAGTGTCTGAGATTTTTAAATGAAAGGTTATGATTTCAAATGAAGTAAATTAGTCTTAAACTGCACTTAATTCTCATGTTATTCAATTATGCATTTAATTATCAATTATTTTCTGTACGTTTGCTAAAACGTCCCTATTGTCTCTAAAACAGGACGTATTGTCCTACTTTTTAAACCGTGGAATAACTGCATGCTTGAGCAGCGGCTAATTCAAAGGATGAAACTTTTATATGCTAGTCTTAATTTTAAACCTACATATTTTGAGTGTATATTGGTTATCGTTTTAAACAAAACACTAATATTTATGTGATCTTAAAGCATAAAAATAATAAAATGGCAAAAAGCACAGGATGCATTTGAGAATAGGACGGTAAAATAATGAGGTTTTTGCTCAAGTAGTGACTTAAAATATCAGCTGAATATCAATTCAACATAGAAAACAAACGAGCACAGATGGAAACCAGTTGTTCGTGCCTGTGGGTCAGCTCAAGACCGAGTACTATGTCTCGGTGAAACTCAAAGTTTGAATATCGTGCAAAAGTTATAATGTTGATGATTATGGCTTACAGCTTATGAAAACCCCAAATTCAAAATCTCAGAAAATTTGAATATTACATGAAATCAATAAAAAAAGGATTTTAAATACAGAAATGTTGGCCCTCTGAAAAGTATAATCATGTATATAGTTATATACACTAAATATATTAGTTTCACCTTTTAATTTGAATTATTGAAATACATAATTTTTGAATATCATGCAAAAGTTTGAGTTTCACCTGTATATATGCAAACATGAATTTTCCAAAAAAAAAAAAAAATTCCCATAAATGCAGTTCTAAAACAGACAAAACACTGAATTAAAAGAAAAGAAAGACGATAGTGATACTGGTAACGCATTTATTCTTGAGAAGGAATATAAAAAGAACAGCGGATTCGAAGGATGCAACTGGAGAAAAAGAAAAACAGGCTAATTTTGGCGTCTCAGTCTTTCCTGAGTGGCACGATCTCTTCTCGAATGCCTTCCTTGGTGATGATGCAGATCTTGAGAGCATCTCCTGTGTAGACGTCCCTCTCAGCGGCCGAGATGAAGACGTCCTTCACCAGCTGAACGGCCTTCTCCTGGCTCAGCGGAAGCTGCTCCACATTCTCCATGTTCTTGAAGCCGATCTGAGCATGAGAGGAAATAGTTTAAGCCTTCGAGAAGGAAGGGGAACGTTTTCAAGACAAATAAGCACATTTTCCAAATACTGACATGATACATTGAAATTGCATTTTTTTTATATCCACAGCTCATTATAAAAATTGTTTTAAAAAAAAGTAAAAATGTCAAAACGCAAAATGCTGAATTGTCCTGACAACGATCTTCATTTTATTTAAAATAATTAATGCCTCAAAATAGCTAGAATGTAGGTTGGAGGAGACAAAATATATATATATATATATATATTTTGAGGGGAAACCTCAATCGCTTCACTGCTGCTCTGATGATTTTATAATGTTAACTTCAAATAATACTGATAGTAATTTAAAGATGTGTTAGCATTGGCTCTGGACGGGAAGGATAACTCTGGGGGTTGGAAGGGGTGTGTGTCACGATTCTGCCTTCTCACAGTTTTCAGTTTCATATCGCGTATCGCATATCGTTACAGCCCTAACATACATGTTTGAAGCAGAAACTGATTCAGAAGAAGAAGAGTGGCTCGTCTACAAGTCTTTTTTCATATCGCTCTCTGCAACGGCAGACACATAACGGTAATTAATATGATTAGTCTTTGGCTTGAATACATTATCAAACGACGTGTTGCTAATGTTACACAAACCATTAGCTGGGCTGATTTGTATATTCATGGCTGTAGTTACATTTAAGCGATATTGAGGCATAAGGAAATTATTTTAACTGGGAAAAAAAAAGTTTAAATCAGGGTTGCCAACTTTAAGTTCAGGTTGGAGTGAGATCAAATTTCGATCTTGATTTACTCAATTCACATGTATATAGCCTACTGTACATATATTTTATAAAATATTTTGTTGAATGCAGTTTGCCTTTTTAGCACTATTTTTTACTTGGGTTAAATTCAGTATTTTCTTGCATTCATTAATATTCACTTGCATGTGGTTCTATGAGTATCATTAAAATATAATAGGATACAAGTTACTAACTTTATTAAATATATCATTTGAAAAATCTAGTCCTTGATCATGTCTATTTATTCAAATGCACAAGCAATTATGACCTGCAATACTCTTGAGCAACTAGACTAGTTGATATATGTATATTTATTAAAGAGCCATACAGGCAGCTAGTGGGTGAACATGGCATTACACATGGACACTGTTATTTTTCTGGCCACAAAATGACTGTAATTTGCCTAATTTAAAACCCTTTTCTCCATTTTAACTTTAAATACTACACTAATTGTAATATAAATAATAAAAAAATATTATTTTAAGTTGTCATTAATGCACAAATAGTATTAAGTACCAAAAGGTCTCCTCAAAATATACTTCAATACTGAAATATAGAACATTTCTTTAATAAAAAAAAATAGTTCACTTGCATGACAGACTCGCAGCGGTCGTGACTGTTTTTCAATTGCTTTGGCTTGAAATGAGGCACTACAGTGATCTGTTATGCCACATTAAATGCACCAAAACTGTATTTATTGTTTGAATTTCATATTAAAACTTACAAAATTTGAAAGCTGAGACTTTGCTTCATATCAAAAGCAGGGTTGGCAGTTTGGCGTGAGATTTACTTGGGCAGAGTGAAGCGTGAGAGTTGGCAACCCTGTTTAAATATGTTATTTTGATGATCAAAGATGAGTTTTAAGAGATACAATTATTTACTGCAGGGAGGAAAATTAGAATTTCTTTCTTTTGATTTTTGATATGACCTATTTAGGTGTAAGATTATTTATTATTGACACTTCCCAATTGAATAGCAGCTACAGATCGGCAGCTAGAAGAATAACAAACAGTAAACGGCAAAACTACTTTGCGTATGGAAGTAAAATAATGCCAAATGTTTTTGAAACAAAAAGCCTGTTGAATTGCACTACTTGAAAAAAGTATGCATTGCATTATATGCTTGCATTTTAATGCATTGTATTTTTAGGACTTGCATTTTTTTATTGGCTCAAATTTGACATGGTTGAATATTTAAGCTGTGAATATTTCAATTCAAAAGTTTTCAAACACATTTTCATTATTAAAAAATTAAATAATCCATATTCACCTTTCATTTTTCACTCCCAAAATATTCAAACTGTTTAAAAATACAACCTATAATATTCAACAGGTAATTTTCGGTCCATTTTATTTCGCTTTACAAATTCGCTTCAACAAATTCAGTGGTTCAAATTCGACAGTAAATTCAACATTGACATCCAGGAACTGCAGGAAAAGCAGTGGATTACCGAGCGTAATCTCCATCTGCTGTAAATCTAGCTCACCAGCAGGGGGTGCAAGCGCGTGTTGTTGACGAGGACCGAGCAACAGTTAGAGCAAGCCATTCATTCATAAAAACTCATTTATAGAAATGTAAGTGTATTTGTGATATCTTTCTCTACCGTGAATGAGATTATAATGTTATTCCCCCGATGCTGATGTACAGATCAAATGTTAGGCCTACATTTGAGGTAGACATATTTCTCTTGGTTGTTTAGTAGCCTTAACTTTATATCTTTATATTTGCTGCAGTACTAGGGTTTCCCTCAATACTTCACGATTGCTGGACATATAAAACGCGTAACGTAGCTTGACTAATACAGTGATGTAAAAGACCAAACTCGCACCTTATTGAGAAGGCTGTAGGCTACTATGGCTATAGGCAAGCAGATGGACTCAGAATATGAAATTCACGCGCAAAGTTTCACACTAAGCGTTTCCCAATGATATACTGGCATAGTTGGCTTGACATTGGACATTCGCAAATTTAGGGACCGTCTGTAAAGTTACACATTGGTACACAAGTTTCTAACTTCAATAGCATTGGGAGAGAATGACTTACAGAAAAGTGGTAGGTGTCAGGCATGATGCACACCCTTTTATATTTTTGATATGTATTCAAATAAATGAGTTTGCTACTGAAGTTAGAAACGTGTGTAATGTTTTGTGTAACTTTAGAGACGGTCCCTACGCGCAAATGTCCAATGTCAAGCCAACTTTATGCCAGAAGGATATGCATAGGCACAATTTGCGGGCGGATATTGTCCCCACCACTTTTAAAACCACTTCTCGCAGCACGATGTAGGCCTACATACAAACAAATAGCCTAAATAAAACATCTCCAGTTAACTAGCAGAGCATTCATTTCGTTCGTCTGTTAAATAAGAGGCGATCTAGCGCTGAAATGTGTTGTTTATGAAATCAAGTGCTCGTTGCCACGGCGATCTGTGGTGCGGATACAGTATCTCTTGTGGCTCGCGCACATTCTTAACTCGGACGCGCGCTTCAATCGGTTGCGGAGACTCTCTTCTCTATTCGTTCCGGTGAAATCACAAAACAAACTGCACTCAAACGTGTCCCTGCTTGATATACAGCCACTGATAAATATAATCGGTTTTGATGAGGGGAAAAAACTATACGAGTGCAGATTATAACCCAGATCCTCTCTGACACGCTTGGCAAAAATTCTCGGCACTAACAACATATTAGATCTCATTAAACACCACAGATGAAACCCAATGTACTATTTAAATCGATTGCTGGACATATTAATGTTATTGAACATAGCTACGTTTGATTTATGATTTAACATTGTATTAGCAACACACACACACACACACACTATGCCACTGAGTATATCACAGGAAAACGCTGCGTGAAACTTTGCGCGTTAAGTTCATATTCTGAGTCCATCTGCTTGCCTGTAGCAGTATAGCCTGCAGCCTTCTTTAAGAAGATTACGCTCGGTAATCCACTGCTTTTCCTGCAGTTCCTGGATGTCAATGTTGAATTTACTGTCGAATTTGAAGCACTGAATTTGTGGAAGCGAATTTGTAAAGCGAAATAAAATGGACCAAAAATTGCCTGTTGAATATTATAGGTTGTATTTTTTAAAAAGTTTGAATATTTTGGATGTGAAAAATGAAAGGTGAAAATGGATTATTGAATTTTTAATAATGAAAACGTGTTTGAAAAGTTTTGAATTGAAATATTCACATCTTAAATATTCAACCATGTCAAATATGAGCCAATAAAAAAATGCAAGTCCTAAAAATACAATGCATTAAAATGCAAGCATAGTTAATGCAATGCCTATTTTTTCAAGTAGTGCAATTCAACAGGCTTTTTGTTTCAAAAACATTTGGCATTATTTTACTTCCATATTTGCGCGACAAACCAATGTGTTACAAAACATTAACATATTAGAAGAAATATCAGTTTGCATTGCAATATCAAGCAGCGTATTTATGTACGGTTATGTGCAGCTAAAATAGCTGGAATTGAATGAAACCGGAAGACTAGCATTATTTACATGTGCGCCACTCTCTGTAAAGAGGACAGAGACTGTAGGCTTCCCTGAACGGTGTTACCTGGTTGTCCAGAAGAGGCTGCAGCATTGCACTCGCTGATCCTCCTGCTTTGTAGGAGTCTCTCTGGTAAGAACCAACCGGATCAAAACTATAAACGGCACCTCGACCTGGAATAAAAAAAACAGACTGGCTATTGAAAGACAATACAGGTTATTAAAGGGGAACTTGGCAACTCTATCCATTTCTTTGCTGATTTTCACTTCTGTTGTGGCATGTTTTCTCAGCGAGCTCCCCTACAGCTGTGGCGCGTATATTTCACAACACCGTCGTAAATAAACTCACTTGCAGCACCTCCTCCGCCTTTCTACCGCTGCTCATGTGCATTGTTATTATCGGAGCCGGACAGCTTTATCGTGTGGAGCTTTGTCTACCGAGGTGGGCAATACATCATACACAGTATCATATGCCGTGTGTGTTAATGTCAAATTGCTGTAAAGCAGTTCGTGTAAACTTCTCGCTCGAGACTTCCTATTTCCAACTTACCGGGACGTTAGTCCCCATGTTGCAAGGGTGGTTTTCCCCCTGGGAACGCTGGGGGAGCGGGGAAAGTCACCATCCTCACCAGAACAGGTTCTTTAACCATCCAAATGATTTCTAAACGGTTTTATTAAGTTGAAATAGTTGCCAAGTTCCCCTTTAAGGCAAAAGCATTGTTTTTCATGCACTGGTCAATTTTGTGATTTTGGCCTAATTTGGTTTTCATAACATGTTGTTTCAGACAAGTGGAAGTAAAACATCCAACATCTATTTGCGTCTGTAAATTTCAATGTCAATACATGTTTCTAAAGGCGGTGCGCTTGAGTCAGAAACCTCCATTTTAGTGGCGCCCACACACACCAAACCTTACCGTTTTATTCCTATCTGTATTCTGGAGGTTCATTCATATATCATTCACCTGATTTATAGAACATTTTACTCCTAAAAACATGCTGAAAATGTATTTTATTTCTGGCTGTCAACAGCACTTTCTGAAAAATAAGTGAAGATCCAAAATCCGCTCTGGAAAAACCTTCAACTGGAACTAAATGAAATTGATCCTGGCTTTATCCAATGCGCAATTTCGGTTTAGGAAATCTATGCAAGCTAGTGCATATTTAATTATTTAATGCCTCATTGTATATTCAAACATAACAGAAACTTGTAATACAAAATAATGTATGCAATACAATGTAATCAATCAAATACGATATTATGGTGATATCTATAGTAATTTTTTTTACCCTAACCTAACCTGAGGTGTCTTGCCTTAAAAAAACAGTAACACTTTATACATAAACTAATGAACCTTATTGTAAACTAACATGAACTAACAATGAGCAATACATTTGATACTGTATTTGTTAATCTTTGGTTAATAAAATTCCAGCTGTTCATTGTTTGTTCATGTTAGTTCACAGTGCATTAACTAATGTTAACAAATACAACCTTTGATTTTAATAACGTATTAGTAAATGTTGAATGTAATATTAACTAAGACTAATAAATCCTGTAAAAGTACTATTCATTCTTAGTTCATGTTAACTAACGTAGTTAACTAATGAACCGTATTGTAAAGTGTTACCAATAAAAGAGTGTATAATAAACTCAATCACTCAAATCCGTTGTTTCTTTTTCTCTGACGAGCCTCGACCCCGTGGACACACACACACACACACACACTCACCCTCCTCATCGAGACCCCCGATGATGTTGTACACGTAGTAAGGGAAGAAACGCCTGCCGTACAGAATGGTGGACAGCATGGCTGCGATGGCTCCACTGGTCATGCCCTTATTATTAGAGTGCTTGTACATCTATAAGGGAAAGAAACATAAAAACATACTCATTCCTGAGCCATACTGTTAGTGCTGACTGAACATGATCTGACCAGAAGATACTGCGACATTTTCCTTTCTATGTTGAGTTTGTCAAACGCACCTTAAGTCTCGCCTCAATGATTTTGGTTAGCGTCAAGCAGTCGCCATGGAAACCACTGCAGCCAATCACTGTAGTGTCTGTCCTGTATGGGAACGAGGGTTCAGCAATCTGAGTTTCATCATGCAATTCTCCATACAGTTACAGTTCAATCAAAGCACTGGAGGTCACATATTGTCACTGTCGGGCGGAAACCTTGTATCTCCATATTTCATTTCTTTCATAAATCATTAGTAATGGTCATCCTTTATGACTGTCTGTGGGTTTTGCAAATATTTAACCAATGAAAAGAATTAAAAAGAGCTTGTGACTAAATCTCATAACTTGGATCCTCAAACTGTCAGTCAAACCTCATAGCTCCGCCCACCTCTATCGTGAATGAAGTGCTGTGCGAAATTCTCAGAAATGTATTGGTCAAAAACCTTGTAACTCCATATGTGACCCTGGACCACAAAACCAGTCACGAGTCGATATCTGTGGCAATAGCCAACAAAACATTGTATGGGTCAAAATTATAAATTTTTCTTTTATGCCAAAAGTCATTAGGATATTAAGTAAAGATCATGATCCATGAAGATATTATGTAAATTTCCTATCGTAAATATATAAATAATTTATTTTTGTGAGTGAATACAGCACAATCGTGAACATAAATGGACAACTTTAAAGGCGATTTTCTCAATGTTTCAATTATTTGCACCCTCAGATTCCAGTTTTTCAAATAATTGTATCTCAGCCAAATATTATTTATAGGATAATATATATCTTAACAAACCATACATCAATTGAAAGCTTTTTTATTCAGCTTTCAGATGATGTATACATCTCAATTGCAAAAAATGGACCCATGTGACTGGTTTTGTGGTCCAGGGTCACATATGAGCTTAATATAGTAAAACATTCATAATATAATGCCACATGCAAGTGTCCACATATAATCTTTGACAATGCAGTAATTAATCATTGTATAAATACTGTGTTTTTTCCATTTCCTGAAAAGTAGCATTTTTGTAGATACGAGTTTTCCGCACGATAAAGGAATATTCACTATATCTTTGCTTCCTAAAGGAAGTGTAATCAATCAGTGTCACTAGTTTAACACTTCATGTTGATTTGTATTTTGATGCTCTATGAAAACAGCTCAGGGTTAAACCTCTGTAGAGTTGATAGGTTAGTTAGCTTGGTTTACTCAGTCCCAACCATTTGAAAGAATAGATTCAAAACACTGATACACATATGTGATGTACACAGATGTATCCACATGGCATTCGTCATTCCTGGATTATCTTTAATTAAACTACGGTATTTTATTTTACTGTGCAATTACGTTTGGTTAAAAATACTGATGTATAGGCTATACAATAAGTGAGATTATATACATTAAATATGATCAAAAAGCTAATATAGATTTATTTAGTATGAAGGATTGGTGTGATTACTCACAGTTTGTAGCATTTGGGGGAGTCTCTGCTGTGGATGCTGTATCCCTCGCTCAAGCGCGTGTCTGAGGCCACGAGAGCGAAGTCTTCCCCAGCCACCGCCAGCACAGTCCTGAGGAGACACATACAGTAGTTAACGCACCAGAGTTACACTCTTTACCATTCATAGTAAGGAGGAAAGACACACAGAAAAATATCCATATTTAAAAGTTCATTGTCAATTGCCGTCATTCCGCTGTGCACCAAGGTCGAGTGTTACTCTTGTGGCGTAAGTCGACTTGCGTACGGCCGTCTGTCGGAAGCTAGTTATTTTAGTCGATTAAGCTTTAAATATGGATATTTTTCTTACACGAACGCATTGCTTCACTTCAGAAGACCTTTATTAACCCCCGGAGAGCTGTGTGGAGCACTTTAATGATGGATCGATACACTTATCACCGATGGATGCGCCTTTATCACCGATGGATGCGCCTTTATCACCGATGGATGCGCCTTTATCACCGATGGATGCGCCTTTATCACCGATGGATGCGCCTTTATCACCGATGGATGCGCCTTTATCACGGATCGATGCGCCTTTATCACGGATCGATGCGCCTTTATCACCGATGGATGCGCCTTTATCACGGATCGATGCGCTTTGATGGACTTCCAAAGACAGACACCCATTCACTGCCATTATAAAGCTTGGAAGAGCCAGGACATTTTGTAATATAACAACGATAGTATTCGTCTGAAAGAGGAATTTAATTTACACCTAGGATGGCTTCAGGATGAGTAAATCATGGGCTAATTTTTTTTTGGGGGGGGGGTGAACTATCCCTTTAAAGCTGCAGTCCGTAACTTTTGGTGCTGTAGCGGTTAATAAAGAAAACTGCACGAGTCTTGGGGAAGAACATTGTGCGCGGAGCTACTTTTCTCTGTTTCTGTCTATGACGAGTCACGCAGGCACTGGGCAGCTGTGCGACCCCAACCCGTCTAAAATAGTCCCAATACAAATTATTATTGTAGTTACAGCCTATAACTTATAGGTGTACCTTAGTGATTTAGGATAAAGCAAAAACACGGTTTGGAAAATGGATTCATGATGTACTCGTTCATTATATAAATTCTGAGCAGAAAAAAAGTTATTGACTGCAGCTTGAAGCGTCAAAGTGGTAGTTGCGTGTCAATGGAGGGTAGGGCTGGGCGATAAAACGATAACGATAGTTATCGCGATATCATGTTTCTCGATAAAACGATATCAAGTGTTCGATAAATGTTCGATAATGTTTGTGCGCCAAAAGCGGAACAAAACTCATCTGAACCGCGCGCCTCACGGACCGTTTATCCGCTCGGCTCAAAGTCCAAACGGCAGCGCAGCGCGAGCTCACTAGCAGACGCGTTTACTCTGATCGTCTCGTCACGAGATCCAGTGAGAAGCGCTTGAGTTCAGCGAAGAACACAAATGTCTCAGTGATTTAAACCAGTTTAAAGGCAGATGAAACAGCGCTGACGAACAGGAGGAACACTGCGCGCAACGATCCAGTCAGAAGCTTTTCCGGTTGCAAACTCCCATCATTTACCATGGATTTACTGTAACGTTAGCCTACTAATATTAACTGCACTATGAAATGTGGGATATACATATTGAATTGTATTATATTATTATTGTAGACAATGTATTAAAGGACTAATGGAATATAATTACAGTATTTAATAATGTATTTAGGCTACTGTTTTTTTAACGGTTGTGGTTATCATGATCTAAATGCATAATGCTGGATGACCAATGGCTAATTTTTATTAAACTCAGTCAGAATATTACATTTTACCAAATAAAAATTAGCACATGCAGAAACTAAGAAATATTTTTTGCTATTAAGATATTTATTTTGTTAGGGAAAAATTACAAAATGTTTGAATGTTCTACCTCAGATTTGTTTGTCATGATATGTTCTGACAATAAGGAGTAGTTTAAAACCACAATTAACACTCTGGTTTCTACAACTTTCACTTAGGAGCAAAAATCTGCTTGAAAGAAATAAAGATTTGACGTTTATCGTGATAATTATCGGTATCGACTGATATAAAAAAATTATCGTGATAATTTTTTTTGGCCATATCGCCCAACCCTAATGGAGGGACAGAAATCTCTCCGATTTCATTAAAAAGATCTTTATTTCTGTTTCAAAGATGAATGAAAGACTTAAGGGTTTGGATTGACATGAGGGTGAGTAAATTATGACAGATTATTAATTTTTGGATGAACTAAGCCTATCCCTTTTTTGGTCAGTTCAAGAATAATTTATACAATTTTATATTAATTGTCTGAAAGAATTAAAAGTGCTGCAGTTTCATGTCTATCCGTGTATTGTTCAACTGGTCGAGGTTGGTATGGGATGTTAAGGAATGCAATAGCTTAGGGCTGCACAATTAATCGAATTTGTAATCGCAATTACAATTATAGATGGCACAATTATGTAATCGTTCAAAGGCACAATTATAAAAAGTCCACTTACATTATTCTGTTTGCTGAAGATGATGTTTTTTTTTCTTTCTACAGCTTATTTTAAGTTATTCCCCCCATTGTTTTAATTTTAATTAGTGTAACATTACATTGTTATATTTTTACTTTGCTTTTCAATAGCATTAAGCCTCAAATGTCAAATTATTTAAAGAAACCAAACCAATTAACGTTTTTCAGGAGTAGTTTACAGCTGGTTTATTTTGATATAACTATATGGGATAAAGCTGTCCAAAAATCATTCAATGTAAATTGTGATAATCGTAATTAATAATCGCAATTACAATTTCAAGGCAATAATCGACAATTATGATTTTTGTCATAATCGTGCAGCCCTACAATAGCTAACGTTACATTTTAGAAAGAGTAATTAGAACAGTTATCTACATACACTTTTGATTAGCAGCTACTAAATAAGTTAATAAGGTTTTTAGATAAACGTATCCAACACTGCATGTGAGTATATGTACATATCCCATAATAATAATTCTTATTTTCACCAATGAAATGAAATATACATATCATATTATTAGTGCAGATATCAGCAATTTATACTTATATTTTTGACTTTAAGAAAGTGTAAATCAGTTGCTTTTATTGTCCATCAAATGCTGGAGTTATGATAGTGAAAGTAAAAAAAAGCACTCCCTTCTACCAACTTATTATGTACCATTACGACTGAATTTAATTATAGAATGTCAAGCTTAATATATGGATACAATAACAGAAGCAGGAGTCACTAAATAGACTTTATAAAGAGTTTGTGAGAGGATTTCTGCAGTGAAGCGAACTGTCATGTTCGGCGCGTATTAAGAAAGATGAAGACCAGACAGAAAATCCTTCTTACCCTCCGTTGAAAGCATAAGGAGAGAATTTATGCTCCACTGGACCAGAGTAGTGATAATCATTCATCTTTCCATTATCACCGTAAACTTGAGAAGAAATCATGATGAAGCTCCCTCACAAAAACTCGCTGTATCACCGCAATATGGCCACCGGAAGTTGACAGGTCCTTGCTTCCTGTCCGCTTACGTCACAGAGTTTGTAGTCAAATAACAGCTAGCTTAGAGCGCCGTCTGCTGGTAAACACATTTGTTCACATGCCCTTCTGTGTAATTTGAAGCACTAGCGCAAAGTGGCCGTGCAAAATCAGTTTTTGTGTATGTTTTTAGTAATTGTTGGTGTGGTGTGTTTGAGTGCTCATTATTACAATTACACAGCAAACAGTTCAGTCAAGTCACATGTGCAAGTCTCAAGTCTTAAACTTCAAGTCTCAAGTCTTAAACTTCAAGTCTCAAGTAAGTCCCAGGTATTTTTTTCTTGGGCAAGTCAAGTCAAGTCCTGTAGTAGGTCAAGTCCAAGTCAAGTCACCTTATTATTGTAATTTTACCTGCAGAATCTGATCTTAATAAAGTGAGAAGACAAGATATAAATAAAGTAACTGTCAGTAAATTACAATACTCATGTTCAGTAAAATACATTATGGAATCAAACAAAATTGTAACTTCTTAAAATTATTTATATTTCACTTCTGCCAACCGTGTTTGAAATGTTTTAAATTTTCATCATCCAAACAAACTTTATATAAATACACTTTATTTTTTACCATGAATATAGCCTTAAAGCTGCCATGTTGTGTAAAAGAAATCGTTGCCATGCATTACAATAATTTATTTATTAAAAGCTGAATGTTATGTGACTGCACATTAAATTATTACTGCCTCACATCAATGTATAGGTTTGTCGACGAATGATGCAGATTAAACATAAATTGTAACCATTGATCTCTAAGCACAGCGTCCCTAGGAAGGCCAAACAAAGGTGAATTGACTCCGGCATGAAAATAACAGCGTCTCGACGACATGGCGACAAACACACTCTACAAACAAAACTCTTCCTCTTCTCTGTGGGAGCGCAACAAGACCACGCCCCCTTTTTTGTGTATTCCTGTGGGCGGAGATTAGTCAAAAAACTGTTCTAGTTACGTCATTAAAAACGGAAGTAGAAGGATGTAGTCCAAACCGGCCGTTCGCTGTAGGCTTTGAAAGGGGACTTCTGTTAAATAAAATATCTCGCTAGGCATTGAACTTTGAGCTTTATAATTTTACAGGTATTATTTATGCTCTAACAGCAACATTACACACTAAAGTTTGAAAAACGGAATCGCGAAGAACGGGACCTTTAAGTAAAGATCATGTTCCATGAAGATATTAGTAAATTTCCTACCTTAAATCAAAATTTTATTTTTGTATTTGGATGCAGCACAATCGCCAACAGAAATGGAAACCTTTAAAGGTGATTTTTCTCAATGTTTACATTTTTTTGTACCCACAGATTCCCGATTTCAAATAGTCGTATCTCGGCCAAATACTGTCCTACCCTAACAAACCCTACATGAATGGAAAACTTATTTAATCATTTTCATGTGATATATAAATCAATTTTAAAAAATGGACACATAAGACTGCTTTTGTGGTCCAGGGTCACATATTTACCAGGGGTGCACTTTATTCTGACCACAACTGTATGTAAAAGTTTGTCGTTTTGAGAAAATTACGTTTATGCATGGTTTGCACTGGATTTACCTCAGGCGGCAGCAATTTGAAGATACGATTCTAATGGCAAGACATGCATTATCACTTATAGTTAGCGTGTTGCATAAATTTCACATTGTACTATTTGAACTGGGTTCAGACTAACATGTATAAAATTGACAAACGTTGAAATATGAACTATTTTTCAAAAGTTTGCTTTTTTTAGGCCCTCAAAAGACGGTTATGTAAAGGAACGTTTTTATTTGAATATGGTCTCATGCAAATGCCCCCCTCAATGTTTCAGATAAGAGAGCCAAAGTGCCTGTGCAAAAATCCACACTATGTCTCGGCCACACGTGCATGTGACAGGAAGTGCGCAAGACTGTACATTACCTTAAAACTACCAAAGCTCAGTGCCCTTAATGTCCACTAAACCCACACCATCTCGAACAACGCTGTGGTATTCAAGCGTATCCCATCATGCATCGTGTTTGGAGACTTGCATGCCCCGAAACCACAAGATGTTAAGGAACATAGGGTAACACTATTTTGATGGTCATTTGCACAGTCATAGAATCGCGTATACTAAATGAGGCAAGGGCGGTTGAGATATCCCCTGATATGATTGTGAAGCAGTATGGGTGTACAGTAGTACAAATGAAAATGCCTCAGTGGTCATGATATTCACCAGGAATTTCTCTGTTAAACAATTGTAACAAACCTTGAGCTTTCACTAGCGGTCTTTAAAAAGGTTCATGATTTAAAACTCCCTATTGAAAAAGTTAATAACTTCAGGAACCCTATGGTTGCATGCTACATGGGACTTGAAAAAAGTACAGGACGACTTTGAGGTTCACCACATTGGCAGAATGAGGCACTTTTTCAAAGCCTAAAGTAGTTAAACCAGACATGCAGCAAAATGACAAGTCGGGTACAAAGGATTGATTTGTCAGTTTTATTAAGAAGCTCTCTTTTGCCCTTGAACCATTACAGGACCAAGTAAGGCCTTGCCTTCCCACTGAATGCCTAGAGAAGAAAAAAGCCAAGTTGAAGCACTTGAATCAAAAGCAACCTTAGAAAGAGCAAACACTACTAACCTCCATAGGGAGAAGCAGCAGCAAATTCACCATCAGGACCACATGTTGAGTCACAGCAACCACAAACTTGGTTGTTTCCATCAGCAGAAAACCACCTGCAACAAAGACATGGAACCTTCAACATGAGAAAAGTGAACTTAATGCTCCCCCTCAAAAAAATAAAACCCACATACCCATTGGCAAAGGAACAGGATTTGCGCTGAGCATCACTTGGTGCAGAAGCAATAGTTGCCTTCAGAATACATGTTATGTAGATCTGCAAGGGATGACAGACAAGTCACAAAACCAAAGCAGATGGGAGGAGAAGTCAAGTGAACTCATATTTGTAGTACATACAGAAGGACTGTTGCCCTCCTGGAACATAAATGCCTCCAGCTGGAACTGGATCTTGTCAACCTGGGACCGAGGCATGAAGCGGGAGCTGGAAGCTGTAGCTTTGGCATCCACAAAGCACCTGACGACAAAACAATCACAAAGAGCAACTCATGAATGTCAACTGTAGAGCATCAAGCAACTAGACCTTACCCATGACTGTGGTTACAAAAGGCCATGACCTTACCCGTGATTCTCAATCAAGGAATATCTTGGAAGGGAGTTCACATCAGGTACTTGAGTGGCCACACAGCGGTCCACAAACACACGCAGAGGCACATGATTGTACTGCTTAACAGATGCCTCGATGTTAATAACGTCACCCAGGAAATAGGAGTATGAAGGCCTCTGATAGGACCAATCATCTACACAAGATAAACAATTTAGGCACAGCCACAATAGCAAGGGTAAAGGTTTATTTTATTGAAAGAAAAACATGTACCAACCCATCATGATCTTCAGGGAGAACACCAAGACTTCTCCACCAGCCTCTGTTGAGGCATACGGGACCCATGTTGGCCTCAAGGCATCACTGCTTACACTTTGGAGCCTGCGGTTCATGAAAATACCCATTAAAATGGTCTCCCAGTTGCACGGGAAAGTGCAGAAAGTCACACAGACCCCCTACCTTTGATAATGGCATTGAACACCAACAATTGCACCATCGGCGCGGGTAATCGGAGTACCTGCAAGCGCCTCAGGGGTGTAGGTAAGAGAGAAGGTGTAGACTAGCTCATCCTCACTCATCTGCAAAAAGACTGTGGTTACCAAGAGGGTCATCCCAAAGACTTTCCATACACCAAGACCATGCACTCATATTGCTATGAATGGGAGAAGGTGCACTGCAATATGGTGGAATTCCTAAAGAGCAAAATCACCACCAACTAGTAAAATTCTTCACACGTCACCACAACTGCCCTCAGAAGCTCAGGTGTTTCCAGAGATGGTCAATGTTTTGGAGACATGCACTAAGGATTGAACATTTTGCTGTTCCAGGGTAAAAACTGGCTTTACCACTATTAAGTGTACAAGATTTGTTGTTCTTGTTTCTTAAGCTGCTTTCATACCATTTATGGGATGGTTTACATCAGATGTTGGTTTGAAGGCTTATTTAAAGGCAAGCCGCTTGACAACTCAGGATTTACCCAGTCAAATAGGTCTTAGCTAACCTGGCATTGTAAAACCAAGTGAACTGACTTTGCGTGAAAAAGGTCCTCTGCCTCAAATAACCCATTAAGATGTATAGGTTCTTACCATCAGCACGCTGTTGCAGTCCTGTAATTCATAATCAAAGAACAGCACTCTTGACCCAGGTACCTGACCAACAACAGGACATCCGCCTAAAGACAGACCAGTTGGCTGGATCAACTGGCCATTGCTGAAAAAGTCCTGCTGGACCTCTACGAGAACCCGGTTCTCGCCACATTGAACCGCTACGCTGCTGGGAGTCACGGGTTGCCTCAACTGGAAGTCCACCGCCAACTCGCTCGGCTCCTCGAGAACCATGGGATACCTCCAATCCAAAGGCTTCACTGGACCCTGCAACAGCTGCTTCTCCTGAAGGCCAAAAGGATCCTGCGCAAGGCTTCTGGAAGCTGGATCTGATTTTGGCCCCATGCTTCTCGGACTATGACTGTACCTCAAACTTCCCAAGACATCAGGCAGATCAAATGCAACGATCACAACCACCACTAAGACAACATTCAGGAACCCCATTCTAACCAATTTTGACACAAACACCAGCGCTTGGCTTTGCCATTTTGTACAGCTTTGAGTTAAGGTGGCTCCACCCCTTTCACCTTAATTGATTATCCTTGATTCTCCTCTGGACCTGCAGAGTGTATGCATTTTGGGGACACGCCACTCTGCCCCTTTTTTATGCGCCTGTCCAAATACCCACACTCGCTGTCTTTGTACTTCATCACTTGTCTACTTCTGATCTTTGATCCATGTGTTCAAGTGGGCTTGAAGACCGCAAGTGTGTGTAGAACGTTTGACTACCCAATGGGACACGCTTTTAGTTTAGCAAAAATGCAAGTTTACAGAGCTTTATTTAGACGATTTCACGTACTTTCCATTTTAAATTAAACTTATAAATGGCTGTTCAGTAGTCTCTATGTAACAAAAGACACAATTTAAAAATTGTGATGTTTGTCCCTCTGGGGTCTGAGGTGTTTTCTGGGCCCTGGAGGTGTTCTGACATTTGTGCTTATTTCTGTTACTTGTAACATTTTCATTGCTAAAGTCTGATTACACTGTATTCAGCACAAACTCTGCTACAATAATATGTGAGCAGCATGTACAGTTGTGGTCAGAATTAATGGCACCCCTGGTAAATATGATCAAAAATGACTGTAAAAAATAAATCTGCATTGTTTATCCTTTTCATCTTTCATTCAAAAGATTAGCAAACATCTAACCTTTCATTGAAGTAAAAGAATGGAAACTGGGGGGGAAATCACATTATGAAATAAATGTTTTTCTCCAAAACGCGTTGGCCACAATTTTTGGCACCCCAAGAATTTTTTATGAGTAAAATATTTCTGAAATATATTCCCATTAATAATGACCTTTTTTTTTTTTTTAGCACACCAGGGTGTGTAGGAACACGAAATTGTCAAGCTATGACTTCTTATTTCAAAGACTTCTAAATATGAGGAAACACAAAGGCCAAATTCCCTTAATCATCCATCACAATGAGTAAAACCAAAGAATATAGTTCTGATGTGCAACGAAAGATTGTTGAGCATCAAGGAGCTGTAAGAAAATAGCTGAAGAATTGAAAATCCCCATCTTGACCATCAGGGCAATAATTAAGAAGTTCCAATCAACTAAAGATGTTACGAATCTGCCAGGAAGAGGACGTGTGTCTATATTGTCTTAATGCATGGTGAGGAGGAAAGTTTGAGTGGCCAAAGACACTCCAAGGATCACAGATGCAGAATTGCAAAGATTACTTGAGTCTTGGGAGTCAGAAAGCCTAAACAAATATATCAAACAACCCCTACATCACCACATGTTGTTTGGGAGGGTTTCAGTTGTCAGACATGACTGGAACTTCAAAAGGGACCGGATTCTATGGTCAGATGAAACAAAAAAAGAAGGTATTTTTGGCAGCAAACCCACCCGATTTGTTCGGTGCAAACATGGATAAAAAGTACCCCATGCATACGGTTAAAAATACAGCTGGATCTTATATGTTGTGGGCCAATTTTTTTGCTGGAGGTCCTGGACATCTTGTTCAGATACATGGCATTATGGATTCTAGCAAATACCAACAGATAAAAAATCTAAACCTGACTGCCTCTGCTAGAAATCTTATAATGGTCCCTGTTTGGATCTTCCATCAGGACAACGGTCCAAAACAAACATCAAAATCAACACAAAAATGGGTAACTGAGCACAAAATGGCGCTTCCGCCATTACCGTCCCAGTCCCCTAAACTGAACCCAAGAAAATGAATGGGGTGAACTGAAGACAAGAAGCGTCGACATGAATTTGTGAATCTGAAGGATCTGGAGAGATTCTGTATGGAGGAATGGTCTCTGATCTCTTATCAGTTGTTCTCCAAACTCATCAGGCATTATAGAAGAAAACTCAGAGCTGTTATCTGGGCAAAAGGAGATTGCAAAAGGTATTTAATAACAGGGAGCCAATAATTATGGCCAGCGTGTTTTGGAGTAAAGCATTTATTTCATAATGTGATTTACCCCCCACTTTCAATTATTTTACTTCAATGAAAGGTTAGATTTTTGCACATTTTTTGAATGAAAGATCAAAAGGATAAACACTGCAGATTAATTTTAAACCCATTTTTGATCATATGTGACCCTAGATCACAAAACCAGTCTTAAGTAGCACGGGTATATTTGTGGCAATAGCCAACAAAACACCGAATGGGTCAAAATGATCAATTTTTCTTTTATGCCAAAAATCATTAGGATATTAAAGGTCCCGTTCCTCGTGGTTTTTTGAAGCTTTGATTGTGTTTACAGTGTGCAATATAACATGTGTTCATGTTTCGCGTGTAAAAAAAACACAGTATTTTTCACACAATTTACTTATCTGTATACCGCTGTTTTCACTGACCAAAAAACGGCCCGATGACTTCCTTGTTCTATGAGCTCCCTCCTTCAGAAATACGTAACGAGTTCTGATTGTGCCAGCGGTTCCTGTGTTGTGATTCGACAGCAGCTTATCGCACGTTGCCCGGAAAGGTCACGCCTCTTACCATAAATTGGAGATGCATGCGCTGATTGTTATTGTAAAAATGTCAAAACATATTACCTTATCAATTTGAGCCGGAATCAGACCGGAGAACATAGATGAAGAGAATCGATTAGAACCTGTTCAAACACGACTTTTGCAGGATGTTTCACAGTGGTAAGCTGTTTATTTAGTAGTTGTCATACTTTTAATTGGTTAAATTGTAATGTTAAATGTTACAAACCGTTATGAAAGCTTGTGGTATATGGTTTTGTCCGTGTGTCGAATTAACGATGGTGTTGTTGATTTTTTTAAATAAGTCCATTGTTTATTCCTACCTTAGTTACGCGTGTGCACGAGTTTTGATTAGTAATATATGTTTTATAGGTGTACATGTGGTAACTGTGACAAAATGCCAACGGAGGTTGAAAACATCTGCTGCAAAGAAATACAAAAAGTACTGTAACACCTCCTGATTAAATATTTTTTCGTTGTGTATAGTTCTTTTGAAATTGTTTTCATCCAAACAACTTTATATAAATACACTATTTTTACCATGAATATAGCCTTAAAGCTGCCATGTTGTGTGAAAGAAATCGTTGCCATGCATTACAATAATTTATTTATTAAAAGCTGAATGTTATGTGACTGCACATTAAATTATTACTGCCTCACATCAATGTATAGGTTTGTTGATGAATGATGCAGATTAAACATAAATTGTAACCATTGATCTCTAAGCACAGCGTCCCTAGGAAGGCCAAACAAAGGTGAATTGACTCCGGCATGAAAATAACAGCGTCTCGACGACATGGCGACAAACACACTCTTCAAACAAAACTCTTCCTCTTCTCTGTGGGAGTGCAACAAGACCACGCCCCCTTTTTTGTGTATTCCTGTGGGCGGAGATTAGTCAAAAAACTTTTCTAGTTACGTCATTCAAAACGGAAGTAGAAGGATGTAGTCCAAACCGGCCGTTCGCTGTAGGCTTTGAAAGGGGACTTCTGTTAAATAAAATATCTCGCTAGGCATTGAACTTTGAGCTTTATAATTTTACAGGTATTATTTATGCTCTAACAGCAACATTACACACTAAAGTTTGAAAAACGGAATCGCGAAGAACGGGACCTTTAAGTAAAGATCATGTTCCATGAAGATATTAGTAAATTTCCTACCTTAAATCTAAATTTTATTTTTGTATGTGGATGCAGCACAATCGCCAACAGAAATGGAAACCTTTAAAGGTGATTTTTCTCAATGTTTACATTTTTTTGTACCCACAGATTCCCGATTTCAAATAGTCGTATCTCGGCCAAATACTGTCCTATCCTAACAAACCATACATGAATGGAAAGCTTATTTAATCATTTTCATGTGATATATAAATCTCAATTTGAAAAAATGGACACATAAGACTGCTTTTGTGGTCCAGGGTCACATATTTACCAGGGGTGCACTTTATTCTGACCACAACTGTATGTAAAAGTTTGTCGTTTTGAGAAAATTACGTTTATGCATGGTTTGCACTCAGGCGGCAGCAATTTGAAGATACGATTTTAATGGCAAGACATGCATTATCACTTAGTTAGCGTGTTGCTGCATAAATTTCACATTGTACTATTTGAACTGGGTTCAGACTAAAATGTATGAAATTGACAAACGTTGAAATATGAACTATTTTTCAAAAGTTTGCTTTTTTTAGGCCCTCAAAAGACGGTTATGTAAAGGAACGTTTTTTTTGAAAATGGTCTCATGCAAATGCCCCCCTCAATGTTTCAGATAAGAGAGCCAAAGTGCCTGTGCAAAAATCCACACTATGTCTCGGCCACACGTGCATGTGACAGGAAGTGCGCAAGACTGTACATTGCCTTAAAACTACCAAAGCTCAGTGCCCTTAATGTCCACTAAACCCACACCATCTCGAACAACGCTGTGGTATTCAAGCGTATCCCATCATGCATCGTGTTTGGAGACTTGCATGCCCCGAAACCACAAGATGTTAAGGAACATATGGTAACACTATTTTGATGGTCATTTGCACAGTCATAGAATCGCGTATACTAAATGAGGCAAGGGCGGTTGAGATATCCCCTGATATGATTGTGAAGCAGTATGGGTGTACAGTAGTACAAATGAAAATGCCTCAGTGGTCATGATATTCACCAGGAATTTCTCTGTTAAACAATTGTAACAAACCTTGAGCTTTCACTAGTGGTCTTTAAAAAGGTTCATGATTTAAAACTCCCTATTGAAAAAGTTAATAACTTCAGGAACCCTATGGTTGCATGCTACATGGGACTTGAAAAAAGTACAGGACGACTTTCAGGTTCACCACATTGGCAGAATGAGGCACTTTTTCAAAGCCTAAAGTAGTTAAACCAGACATGCAGCAAAATGACAAGTCGGGTACAACAAAGGATTGATTTGTCAGTTTTATTAAGAAGCTCTCTTTTGCCCTTGAACCATTACAGGACCAAGTAAGGCCTTGCCTTCCCACTGAATGCCTAGAGAAGAAAAAAGCCAAGTTGAAGCACTTGAATCAAAAGCAACCTTAGAAAGAGCAAACACTACCAACCTCCATAGGGAGAAGCAGCAGCAAATTCACCATCAAGACCACATGTTGAGTCACAGCAACCACAAACTTGGTTGTTTCCATCAGCAGCAAACCACCTGCAACAAAGACATGGAACCTTCAACATGAGAAAAGTGAACTTAATGCTCCCCCTCAAAAAAATAAAAACCCACATACCCATTGGCAAAGGAACAGGATTTGCGCTGAGCGTCACTTGGTGCAGAAGCAATAGTTGCCTTCAGAATACATGTTATGTAGATCTGCAAGGGATGACAGACAAGTCACAAAACCAAAGCAGATGGGAGGAGAAGTCAAGTGAACTCATATTTGTAGTACATACAGAAGGACTGTTGCCCTCCTGGAACATAAATGCCTCCAGCTGGAACTGGATCTTGTCAACCTGGGACCGAGGCATGAAGCGGGAGCTGGAAGCTGTAGCTTTGGCATCCACAAAGCACCTGACGACAAAACAATCACAAAGAGCAACTCATGAATGTCAACTGTAGAGCATCAAGCAACTAGACCTTACCCATGACTGTGGTTACAAAAGGCCATGACCTTACCCGTGATTCTCAATCAAGGAATATCTTGGAAGGGAGTTCACATCAGGTACTTGAGTGGCCACACAGCGGTCCACAAACACACGCAGAGGCACATGATTGTACTGCTTAACAGATGCCTCGATGTTAATAACGTCACCCAGGAAATAGGAGTATGAAGGCCTCTGATAGGACCAATCATCTACACAAGATAAACAATTTAGGCACAGCCACAATAGCAAGAGTAAAGGTTTATTTTATTGAAAGAAAAACATGTACCAACCCATCATGATCTTCAGGGAGAACACCAAGGCTTCTCCACCAGCCTCTGTTGAGGCATACGGGACCCATGTTGGCCTCAAGGCATCACTGCTTACACTTTGGAGCCTGCGGTTCATGAAAGTACCCATTAAAATGGTCTCCCAGTTGCACGGGAAAGTGCAGAAAGTCACACAGACCCCCTACCTTTGATAATGGCATTGAACACCAACAATTGCACCATCGGCGCGGGTAATCGGAGTACCTGCAAGCGCCTCAGGGGTGTAGGTAAGAGAGAAGGTGTAGACTAGCTCATCCTCACTCATCTGCAAAAAGACTGTGGTTACCAAGAGGGTCATCCCAAAGACTTTCCATACACCAAGACCATGCACTCATATTGCTATGAATGGGAGAAGGTGCACTGCAATATGGTGGAATTCCTAAAGAGCAAAATCACCACCAACTAGTAAAGTTCTTCACACGTCACCACAACTGCCCTCAGAAGCTCAGGTGTTTCCAGAGATGGTCAATGTTTTGGAGATATGCACTAAGGATTGAACATTTTGCTGTTCCAGGGTAAAAACTAGCTTTACCACTATTAAGTGTACAAGATTTGTTGTTCTTGTTTCTTAAGCTGCTTTCATACCATTTATGGGATGGTTTACATCAGATGTTGGTTTGAAGGGTTATTTAAAGGCAAGCCGCTTGACAACTCAGGATTTACCCAGTCAAATAGGTCTTAGCTAACCTGGCATTGTAAAACCAAGTGAACTGACTTTGCGTGAAAAAGGTCCTCTGCCTCAAATAACCCATTAAGATGTATCGGTTCTTACCATCAGCACGCTGTTGCAGTCCTGTAATTCATAATCAAAGAAGAGCACTCTTGACCCAGGTACCTGACCAACAACAGGACATCCGCCTAAAGACAGACCAGTTGGCTGGATCAACTGGCCATTGCTGAAAAAGTCCTGTTGGACCTCTACGAGAACCCGGTTCTCGCCACATTGAACAGCTACGCTGCTGGGAGTCACGGGTTGCCTCAACTGGAAGTCCACCGCCAACTCGCTCGGCTCCTCGAGAACCATGGGATACCTCCAATCCAAAGGCTTCACTGGACCCTGCAACAGCTGCTTTTCCTGAAGGCCAAAAGGATCCTGCGCAAGGCTTCTGGAAGCTGGATCTGATTTTGGCCCCATGCTTCTCGGACTATGACTGTACCTCAAACTTCCCAAGACATCAGGCAGATCAAATGCAACGATCACAACCACCACTAAGACAACATTCAGGAACCCCATTCTAACCAATTTTGACACAAACACCAGCGCTTGGCTTTGCCATTTTGTACAGCTTTGAGTTAAGGTGGCTCCACCCCTTTCACCTTAATTGATTATCCTTGATTCTCCTCTGGACCTGCAGAGTGTATGCATTTTGGGGACACGCCACTCTGCCCCTTTTTTATGCACCTGTCCAAATACCCACACTTGCTGTCTTTGTACTTCATCACTTGTCTACTTCTGATCTTTGATCCATGTGTTCAAGTGGGCTTGAAGACCGCAAGTGTGTGTAGAACGTTTGACTACCCAATGGGACACGCTTTTAGTTTAGCAAAAATGCAAGTTTACAGAGCTTTATTTAGACATTTTGATTTCACGTACTTTCCATTTTAAATTAAACTTATAAATGGCTGTTCAGTAGTCCCTATGTAACAAAAGACACAATTTAAAAATTGTGATGTTTGTCCCTCTGGGGTCTGAGGTGTTTTCTGGGCCCTGGAGGTGTTCTGACATTTGTGCTTATTTCTGTTACTTGTAACATTTTCATTGCTAAAGTCTGATTACACTGTATTCAGCACAAACTCTGCTACAATAATATGTGAGCAGCATGTACAGTTGTGGTCAGAATTAATGGCACCCCTGGTAAATATTTTTAAAAATGGCTGTAAAAAATAAATCTGCATTGTTTATCCTTTTCATCTTTCATTCAAAAAATTAGCAAACATCTAACCTTTCATTGAAGTAAAAGAATGGAATGGAGTAAAATATTTCTGAAATATATTCCCATAAATAATGACCTTTTTTTTAGCACACCAGGGTGTGTAGGAACACGAAATTGTCAAGCTATGACTTCTTATTTCAAAGACGTTTAAATATGAGGAAACACAAAGGCCAAATTCCCTTAATCATCCATCACAATGAGTAAAACCAAAGAATATAGTTCTGATGTGCAACAAAAGATTGTTGAGCATCAAGGAGCTGTAAGAAAATAGCTGAAGAATTGAAAATCCCCATTTTGACCATCAGGGCAATAATTAAGAAGTTCCAATCAACTAAAGAAGTTACGAATCTGCCAGGAAGAGGACGTGTGTCTGTATTTTTAAAAAATGGACACATAAGACTGCTTTTGTGGTCCAGGGTCACATATTTACAAGGGGTGCACTTTATTCTTAACACAACTGTATGTAAAATTTTGTAGTTTTGAGAAAATTACGTTTATGCATGGTTTGCACTGGATTTACCTCAGGCGGCAGCAATTTGAAGACACGATTCTTAAGGCAACACATGCATTATCACTTATAATAGTTAGTGTGTTGTTGCATAAATTTCACATTGTACCATTTGAACTGGGTTCAGACTAAAATGTATGAAATTGACAGAAACATGTTGAAGTATGAACTATTTTTCAAAAGTTTGCTTTAGGCCCCCAAAAGACTGTTATGTAAATGAACATTTTTATATGAAAATGGTCTCATGCAAATGCCCCCTCAATGTGTCAGATAAGAGAGCCAAAGTGCCTGTGCAAAAATCAGACATGGGGACTTGTGACTTGGTGACTTAGGCATGTTTGAGGTGAGCGAAATCTGCGCAAAACCGGTCACCGCAAGATGCATGTGTCCGAGAGCGGTCCGCCTTGCTCTGATGTCATGCTGACGTATGTCAAAAAACTCTCGCGACCGCAAGGCCCTGTCCCAAATGGCGCACTTCATGCGGACATTCGTGGACTTAAATTGCGCGTGCTCGCCGAGTCTACGAGTCCGTAGGCCGTCCCATTTAGCATTTTAATGCTCTGAAGTGTGCTCAGCAGCGCCCCCTTTGTAGGCTACCCTTGATTCTTCCGCGAAGCCCGCATAGATGCAGGCTCCACGCACTTTAACTTCCCAGGATCCTTGCGAAAAGCCAGTCAGAAAACGGATGGGAGGAGATTTCGCTCAAAAAAGCCTAATGTGAACGCGTTGAATCCACCTTATTCCTGACGAGTTTACTGCGTTTTGAATTATGAGTGGCACTTCCGGTTTGGGGAATTTCCATTCAAAAAGACTGAAACGAATAATTTCAAATCATAAGGTTTCCCTGCCAATAAAGCTGATCTATCAGTTTGACTGGATGAGCTGTCAATTTCCCTTCATGATTTATTTTCAGACATCATGAGAATAACGTTATACTTGGTATTTTAACGTGACTTTGGTCACTCAGTGTGCAGTGTGAGAGAGGGCGTGGCCACTCAGTGTGGCATGTGAGAGGGGGTGTGGCCACTCAGTGTGCAGTGTGAGAGGGGGAGTGGCCACTCAGTGTGCAGTGTGAGAGAGGGAGTGGCCACTCAGTGTGCAGTGTGAGAGGGGGAGTGGCCACTCAGTGTGCAGTGTGAGAGGGGGAGTGGCCACTCAGTGTGCAGTGTGAGAGAGTGCTATATAAAATAAATGTATTATTATTATATGATTTGAGCAGTTTAGTCTAAATTTTCTGAAGAGACTTGATCGCTGTATATGATGAACAGAATGAATTTAGTTTTTATTCACATAAACATTGATCAGCGAATATAAACACAGATGATCAACCAAATAGCTTTTTGTTTTTTTCGACGCTCCAGAATGAACCTCATTGGTTCTTGCAGAAGCTCAAATGTGCTGCGTAACACAAGAATGAACCTCATTGGTTCTTGCAGAAGCTCAAACGTGCTGCGTAACACGAGAATGAACCTCATTAGTTCTTGCAGAAGCTCAAACGTGCTGCGTAACACGAGAATGAACCTCATTGGCTCTTGCAGAAGCTCAAACGTGCTGCGTAACACGAGAATGAACCTCATTAGTTCTTGCAGAAGCTCAAACATGCAGCATAACACGAGAATGAACCTCATTGGCTCTTGCAGAAGCTCAAACGTGCAGCGTAACACGAGAATGAACCTCATTGGCTCTTGCAGAAGCTCAAACGTGATGCCTTATACAAGAATGAACCTCATTGGTTCTTGCTGAAGCTCAAACGTGCTGCATAACACGAGAATGAACCTCATTGGTTCTTGCAGAAGCTCAAACGTGCTGTGTAACACGAGAATGAACCTCATTGGTTCTTCCAGAACCTCGAACGATGCTGCGTAACACGAGAATGAACCTCATTGGCTCTTGCAGAAGCTCAAATGTGCTGCGTAACATGAGAATGAACCTCATTGGTTCTTGCAGAAGCTCAAACGTGCTGTGTAACACGAGAATGAACCTCATTGGCTCTTGCAGAAGCTCAAACATGATGCGTTACACAAGAATGAACCTCATTGGCTCTTGCAGAAGCTCAAACGTGCTGCATAACATGAGAATGAACCTCATTGGTTCTTGCAGAAGCTCAAACGTGCTGCGTAACACGAGAATGAACCTCATTAGTTCTTGCAGAAGCTCAAACGTGCATGCGTAACACGAGAATGAACCTCATTGGCTCTTGCAGAAGCTCAAACGTGCATGCGTAACTCGAGAATGAACCTCATTAGTTCTTGCTGAAGCTCAAACGTGCTGCGTAACACGAGAATGAACCTCATTGGCTCTTGCAGAAGCTCAAACGTGCTGCGTAACACGTGAATGAACCTCATTGGTTCTTGCAGGAGCTCAAACGTGCTGCGTAACACGAGAATGAACCTCATTGGCTCTTGCAGAAGCTCAAACGTGCATGCGTAACACGAGAATGAACCTCATTGGTTCTTGCAGAAGCTCAAACGTGCTGGGTAACACGAGAATGAACCTCATTGGTTCTTGCAGAAGCTCAAACGTGCTGCGTAACACGAGAATGAACCTCATTGGTTCTTGCTGAAGCTCAAACGTGCTGCGTAACACGAGAATGAACCTCATTGGTTCTTGCTGAAGCTCAAACGTGCTGCGTAACACGAGAATGAACCTCATTGGTTCTTGCAGAAGCTCAAACATGCTGCGTAACACGAGAATGAACCTCATTGGTTCTTGCTGAAGCTCAAACGTGATGCGTTATACAAGAATGAACCTCATTGGTTCTTGCTGAAGCTCAAACATGCTGCGTAACACGAGAATGAACCTCATTGGTTCTTGCTGAAGCTCAAACATGCTGCGTAACACGAGAATGAACCTCATTGGTTCTTGCTGAAGCTCAAACGTGCTGCGTAACACGAGAATGAACCTCATTGGTTCTTGCTGAAGCTCAAACGTGCTGCGTAACACGAGAATGAACCTCATTGGTTCTTGCTGAAGCTCAAACGTGATGCGTTATACAAGAATGAACCTCATTGGTTCTTGCTGAAGCTCAAACGTGCTGCGTAACACGAGAATGAACCTCATTGGTTCTTGCTGAAGCTCAAACGTGCTGCGTAACACGAGAATGAACCTCATTGGTTCTTGCTGAAGCTCAAACGTGCTGCGTAACACGAGAATAAACCTCATTGGTTCTCACTTGTCAAGCGAACATGCTTGAGCTTCCGTTTACCACAACTGATGATGTGTGAGTTGATGAACGTTTAGATGTGAACTAAATTCAATCTGTTCATCATATAAAGCGATCGAGTCTCTTCAGAACATTTTGACTAAACCACTCAGGTTTAGTTTTATGATGTCTTTATTAACTTTTTGTTGCGTCAAAGGGTTAGTAGTGTAGCTGTCAATGGAGCGACAAATCTCTCAGATTTCATTAAAAAGATCTTCATTTGTGTTCTGAAGATGAACGAAAGTCTTACGGGTTTGGAACGACATGAGGGCGAGTGTTTAATGACAGAATTTTCATTTTTGTGTGAATTAACCCTTTTAACATTTCAATCATTAATCCAAGATAATTAATAATAATCCAAAGAATCATAAAATCTTTATTTATATTATCCAGAGTGAAAAGATATCCATTGTAACGACTTTAACTTGCCCATTTATTTATTAGCCTATAGCATGACATAAATGAAAAGATCAAACAAGATTTCTCAACATTTCTGAGGGGAAATCTATTGAACCAATCACAAAACCCAAGGGACATGGTAATGGAAAAATATATAAGATGGGAGGGAAAATTATGTCAATGCTTTTGTGTTTTCTCCCAAATATTTTGCGTTCTTTGCGAGCGCACTCAAAGTTTATCGGGGCAATGCAAGTGTTTGCGAGGGACTGCAAAAACCATTGAAATAGTGTTTTTTTGCTAGCTTTTCATATATTTTTCATCCCCATCCCTGTACGGGCTTCATGTTGTGGTATCATGTCAAGAGAATGTCTCAGGGAAACTGACACTTAAACAGACACGTTTATTCAAAACAACAAAAGAGAACACAAGCAGAAGCCATTATATAATTATATACAAGGAAGATCATCCCAAATTATAATCTAATAGATCAATAAGCAGAAGGCTAGCCTTATGAAAACAACCATATTTCGTCATTTGCACATGCAGTGAAGTTCAGCATTGGGTGTGATGTGGAAAAAAATGAAATGCTCGGGTCGGCCCTGCCCGCAGGCACCTGTGCTCTTTCAGAACCGGTCTGTCCAGGGAGTGTGTTAGTGAAGTGCAAATGCTTCCTGAGTCATTCAGTCTGTAAATTAGCTGATGTCTCTAGAGCCGTGTCTCATCAGCTGGCAGTGAGAAAGCCGCACCCTCCAATGCTCTCCGTCAACTCGTCAGTTCCCGGGAATCAGACAGCACTGTCTTTTCTTCACGGGCGTATGAAAAGGGCGGACCTATGATTTCCCTCGAATTATTCTGATTACAGGACTTCATCACACCCTTTGATTCATGCAAAGACTGCAAAAATCACTAAATTAGGCCTATATTGCACAATAGTATGTCTCAGAAAAGATTGTTTATGTGCAAGATTAGAAGGTTTTGCAAGCCAGTCACGTTTGTTCATTCACACAGTGCATCTGTTTTTACACAGACTGTATATTTTAGGGAGAACAGAATCAAAGGCCCGTTCATACGATAACTATAACCATAAAGGTAGGCTAGCCTATAGTCAAAATCGTTCTAAATATAAAAGAATAACTTTTCCCACCACAAATAACGATAACGGCACAGAGAAATCGTTGAATCACCTTCAGAACGATTATTTGCAGCTGATGAATGATAAAAACATTGACAGCCGGTCAGAATCGATCCTGCTAAGCGTTTGAGCATTTAAAGCGGCAGACGACAAAATCGCAGCTTGTGCGTTTTATTAACAGATCAATATCATTCGCTGGTGTGGACGCTATTATAGTTATTATCGTTATAGTTATCGTTCTTGGTGTGTATAGGCCTTTAGAAAGACCTGCTGTTTTTTTCTTTAATGCTTTTTCACACCAATGCCATTGAAAAAGTTCGGTAACACTTTATTTTGTTGGTACCTTAACTAACTCTAGTAGAGTATTAGTAGACTGTCAGCTTAATATCTGATAACACTTTATTTTGATGCTCAACAACAGATATTCTACTGACTATAAATTTGCAAATACGTCAACTTATTACTAACCCTAACAGTCTTCTGATACTCTACTAACACTGTAATGACAGTTAGTCATGTAGGTGTAACATTAGTCAACAGAATGGGTTAAAGGGACCATCAAAATAATGTGAAACCTCCTGTTCTTCTAAATTAATCATTTTTTTCTTAGTGTGTGGAACATTTTAATAATCTAAAGAACTTTTGTTTGAGAAGGATCTATGGATGTTAAAGGTTCTTCATGTTATTACGTTATACAAATGGTCACATATCAGTACATAATTTGAATATTACATGAGATTATAATATAGAGGTTGACTGAATATTGCTTATTTAATTGCAGAGACTTGAATCATTAGAAAATGAAAGAATATATTGTCTTTCTATGTTAATTATTCCTGATAGTATGTGGAATGTAAGATGACAGTTTTTTTAAAGGTTAATATTAAACATCTTTATTTTAGAATCAAACTACAGACATAAACATGAAAAATGTAATAGGTTTGAAAATCCACAGACTCAGGGGAAGAATGACAGGGGTCGCTCATCCTTAATAAGAGATTCATGTACGGTTATTGAGAGATTAACCACCTTAACCCATTAATGACCTTTCCTTCAATTACGTTTTCTGATCTCATAATTTCCTATGGTGTTCTGATGTGTTTATGCCTTAACATGTATAGCTATACAAATCTATAGTATTAAAATGTCCATCGATTTAATGAAACATTTGAATGAAATTAGCATTTGTCTTGAATAAAAGTCCAGAGTAGTTTTATAGTAAATCCAAATTTTAAAAGAACAAAACAGTTTTGAAGGACCCTTTCTGTGTCAGAAAGTTTGTTTATCGACAAAACCTCCACAAAAAATAACTAGTATACAGTATATACATTCACAATTTATGACTCAAGACCCAGCAACAACATCATGAGATTGTTTTCCACAACATGGGCTTCTCTAAACCATCCACGTTTACATAAAAATATATTGTATACAGCTGGGAGTAACTTAAACACTATGTTTTTGCAAACAGTTATATTGCAAATTATTATTATTAATGTTCAAAATAACTATTACTAATACATTTACATATTTACTGTGACAGCAAAGCTATATCTTGTGAGACAAAAGCAAAGTGGATCTAACCAGGACAGACCTCATCAGAAACACACAACTATCAGTGCAGCACAACTGAGGCCCGGGGAAACTTTGCATGAGTGGTGAGTGAATCACCAGCAACAAAGGTGTGATAAGATTTGCTAAAGAAAAAATCTGCAACCCATTTTTTAATTCTATAGAATTTCACCAGAATATAACGCCATGAAGAAAGTCAATCATCTAAATCTGACACTGATAAGCACCCACATAAAGTACTCATGACCATGCACCATTACAATATTTGTAGACGTTATTGTAATAACACATTTACTATACAGCATATAGTTGATAGGCTGCTACTATAGAAAGTATAGGTTGTACAGAACTATAGAAAACGATATACATTGGCAATACTGACCCATATGGTATATTACTTGTGATTGACAGCTTTAACAACTGTCACAATTACAAGAACTACATATTTAAAAGTGGAAGTACAAATTAGATTCAAGAGCTTTAAAGTCTATACCTTCGTGATTTATGGACCAAGCTTGTTTTCTCATTATGTGTAAAATGTGTTCTGTTCTAATTGATGATTGATATTAGGAAAAAACTGGCTTTTTGATAGTATCCAAACAGATTGCATAAAACATTGATGAAATGAAAAGCATTTTCAATAGAAGAACATTCCTGACCAACTATAAAAGCAGAAGTTTTGTCAGTTTGCTGGTATTCAGGTGTGTGTTAACACAATGCTAAGAAGGAAAGACATCAGCAATACTCTTAGAGAAGCAACTGTTGCTGTTATGACAACATGTGTTTTTACATTGCTTTAACTCATCAAAAATAAGTTAAGCAATTTTCTACTTTTTTAATGAGTTATATGACATTCAACTAATTGTTTTAAGTCAGTTTAAAGAAATTTAAGTTGAAATGACTTAAACATTCATGTTGACTGTACTTAAAAATGTAAGGCTTTTTTTTTTTTTTACAGTGTAGTGACATTAGACTTATAAGTTAGACCTGAGTTTGAGCTGTTGAGAAGTTTGTGAGAGAGACATTTCCCTATGGAAAACCATCCCAGAAAGCATGGGAAGAAACTTCACCTTAATATCTTAAAGGAACCGTATGTAGGATTGTGGCCAAAACTGGTACTGCAATCACTTTAAAAATACCATAGAGCGCTGTATCCCCCCCCCCCCCCACCCCCCCCTGACTCAAGGTCGCCAGATAAGCTGCAGGATTCAGCAGGAACGTAGGCTGCTTCCAATGGCAAGTGACGACGAGACGTACACAATACGTTTTTTTCTGTTAATTACGTTTATGCTTCATGAGAGATATTAATTGTCATTAGTTAAATATAATCGTAAAGCTTTATGCTCGTATGTGACAGTATAATCGTAAAGATGTATGGTCGTATGTGATAGACAGAACGGTAGCTGTTAGTCTAACTTGTAACGTTATTTATCTGTCATTAATGTAAGGTAAGTAAGTAGGCTAACAAATAACCAAAACATTTGCCACAGCAATTATACCGCGGGACAAATTCAATATCACCATGGCTATCACAGGGTTGTTTTCAGTTCATCATAAAATATCGTTAGAGTAACTAAATTTCAGAGCTGCCAACTCTCACGCATTGGCCGTGAGACACCCGCATTTGAGTGGTTTCACACGCTCACACGCCACACCCCCGATTTCTCACGCTGAAATGTCAACCCAGTCGGTCACATGCCTGAAAGATGAGTTCATCTATAGATTTACCTGTTGAGCCACTCGTGATCGACTAGTTATGCAAATTAGTTAAAATGTCCCGGAATCTAGAGCGAGCGCACATGAGACAGAGAATCCGCATGGCGCGCGCGGCAGAGGGAAAGCGAGCGAGAGCCCGTGTTGGAGAATGCCATCGTCCATCAGTTGAGGGCTGCAAGTCCGCTTTTTAAATGACAATATCTTAGCAATACTACTGTTGTCAGTGATATAAGTATATGAAATGAACATGATTTCTTAATGCCTAGTGACACATCAGGGCCTTTTTATGATTAATTGAAATACATTTCTTACATACTGCTCCTTTAAGAATCTGCATGCAAAAGTAATTTTGGTCTGTACAGCATTGCTTTCTTAAATAAAACACCCAGTAACCCAAAATACACTATTCTCTACATTAAAATACTGCATTTTGAAGAGGTTTACTGTAAAATAAAAGCAGGTTAGGTCATCTGAACACAGTACTGTAAATACAAATAAAACAATTCATTGTTAGGCTACATTCTGGCAACAAATAGGCCAATATGGTAAAATGAGTGTCAATAGATGTTATTTAAGATTGATTTTTACCTCTAATTATTTGTTAACAAAGGTGAATTACCGGTTGAGTGAATTCAGAATAATCTTTTTAAGTCAGCAAATCTATACAGCACAGCTCATTCACAAAAACTCCATGGAGATGCCATTTAATAACTGCATAACTTTTAAGGTATTGTAAAACTTTACAGTCAATTAAAAGTGAACTTCGTGTGTGTGTGTGTGTGTGTGTGTGTGTGTGTGTGTGTGTGTGTGTGTGTGTGTGTGTGTGTGTGTGTGTGTGTGTGTGTGTGTGTGTGTGTGTGTGTGTGTGTGTGTGTGTGTGTGTGTGTGTGTGTGTGTGTGTGTGTGTGTCAGAGTCATTGAAGCCCAGCCCTAAAGGATCCATTGTAACAGGTTGAGCCTCTCCAGATCAGGTTTCACTATAGGGTGGAGCACAGAGAAAGTTTCAGATAAAGAGTGGCACGAAAACATTCCGAGAGCTTCTTCACACTCGCTTAGGACACACAAAACAGCACAGCTATCCAAAATGTTTCGTTGTGGAATCGCGTATCCAAGATGCAGGTGGATCCTGCCTCTCCTTATTCTGTTCGCGATCATTTTCGACATCGTCGCCATCGCGGCGCAGTCTGGATGGGTCGAGGACGAGGACGCAAAAACACACTACGCCAGCATGTGGACGCAGTGTCGAGGCCGCAGCGGCAACTGGAACTGTAAATCTCTCATGGAGTACTGTAAGTATTGAGTTCAAGTCCTTCTAATCGATGTTTAATGAAGTTTTAGATATTTACGTGCAGGTCAAATAAAAGCGTTCCCCAAAAAAGAAATGAATCAGGCGCAAAAGCTTTTCTATCAAAGTGAACATGTTCTCCCAGTTTCGGTAACTTAATAGAATTTGTGTTTAAAGTTATCTGGCCTTTAATAATGTTCTCAAAAATGTTAGCACTAAAACATTATTTATATGTCGTTCGTGGAACGTTTTTTTTCTCTTCTTAAACGTTTTAGTTGGACGTTCATCTGTCATTTAAAAAAAAATTCACTAGTTTCAGAACGTTCAGAGAACAATCAAAAGTAACGTTCCCTAATGTTCGCGGAGTGATAAAATGGAATGTTCCCTTAAAGGGGCAGTTCACCCAAAAAATGTAAATTCTGTCATCATTTACTCACGCGCTAGTTGTTCTAAACCTGTATGAATTTCGTGCTTCCGCTGAACACAAAAGAAGATATTTTGAAAGAATGTCGCTAACCAGAAGGTTAATAGGTTGATACTGTTTCTGTATTCTTTTTTTCCTCCATACCGTGGTAGTCAATGAGGCCCATCAAATGTTTTGTTTCCCTTATTTTTCAAAATATCTTTTTTGTGTTCAGCAGAAGAAAGAAATTCATACAGGTTTGGGACAACTAAAGCGTGAGTAAATGATGACAGAATTTTAGTTTTCGGGCGGACTATCATTGTTATGATCGCATAACCAAGAAAAACGTTTTTGAACCATTTCACTGGATGTTTGAATGTTCATTGAACATTCAGAAATAACGTTTTCATAACTTAATGGGAATATTTTGCACAGCATTGTTAGAACATTTATATTTGTTAGCTGGGCTAAGTTGATCAGAAATAAAAGCCCATAAAATAATAACATTTATAAAAACTTTATTCTCTGGGCAAATGGAAATAATTAATGTAACTTTCACAGACGTTTGCAAATGGAGCCACATTTAACCAGTTGAACCAGTTAAATAAATTAGATGAGAAAGTTGACAGCTTAAACCTCCAGGGAAAACCTGCCACTTTTTTGTTTGTGTAGTCGTTTACCTCGCGCGATTTTTTTTCCCAAACCACTTCAGCGGAAATCCCGCCCTGCAGCCGATTTCATTGGTTTAGGTTACATTGACGGGTAGGTTTAGGGATCAGTGTTTGGTGTAGGCAATCAGTACAGTGATTAACATGACCAATGAAAACTTTAGAATCGGCTGCAGGGCGGGATTTCCGCTGAAGTGGTTTGGGAAAAAAAATAAAACATGTCTAAACTAAGGCCTGACAATACATATCTCTCCATTACTGTTTATGTACCACACACAACCCTCTTTATGAACAACAATGCGTCTACATTATTCATAGATGGAGAATATTATATGTTGTGATGCACTAATCCACTTTGTAGGTTAGCACTTCATATTTCTTTAAGCTCAAGTCAAGCAAGTGCCATGAAAAATAGTGATGAGTTGACTAGATTTGGAGTCAGACCAAAAAATACAAGTTGCATAAATCATAATATTCCTCAAACTCGACCACGCCCGTCCTCCTGGGGTGTGACTGTACTCTCAGACTTCTTGGAGCAAAAACACATTCCTCTATTGAGCGTGAAGAAGCCAAGCGCTGTCTCTACAAGTCCTGAAACTGATTCAGAGTGAAACTAGTTAAGCATTGCTGTATGTCTGTTAATGTGTAACCATCCACATTACAACCTAGCACTGAAAATCGCCTAGTGTTTTCTCTAAACGTCCTCATGTTGATTGAGTTGTTTAGATTAACCATGCCTCGTATAATACATGATGCCTTTGTATAATTTGTTTTAAAAAATGTTAAAACCAGCTCCTAGCGTGCTAATAGGTTTTGTGTCGTTTCATTTTTACAGTTTTCGAATAGTGTGACCGTATGAAACCAATTACCCATGTCATAAAATTCACACATGTTCTAATGTGTTACACTGTTTATTTAAATTTAAGTTAAGTTATAATATTTTCTTCTATTATTATTATTCTATCTATTCCAAGCATTGGCATCATTGTATTATTTACAGTTTTGAGTTTGAATAAAGTGTTGTTCTGGTTGTCCCTCCAGCATGGGCTCAGGCGGTCGCTGCTCTGATGATCATAGGCCTCATCATCCTCATCGTCGCCTTCCTCGTCTCACTCGTGGCTCTCTGCTGTACGCTCAACATCTCGATGCTGCCTTTGATTGGAGGCATGCTTATTTTGGCTGGTAAGAGACTCTCTTTGCTTTTTAGTCTATTGGAAATCAAGGAATAAGGGCTGAGGACACCTTCATATTGGCCAAAACTCAACAAAATATGAGTTGTTTTTTTTCACGTCTCCAGTCCATGTGGGTTTGAGTCTCTTTCCCAGGAAGTTCCACATCGGGATCATTTCCTTCACTTTGTCTGTGATGAATTGAATGGTTTCTAGATAATGCGTGGATGTAGGGCTGGGCGATATAAAACTAACGCAGCAGTGTTATTTTAGTATCATTGAGATACTACTACAGTTTTTATTCATATTTTTATTTTACTATCTTCTATTTTCATTTATAATTTGGTTACCATTTCTGTTTTTGCCATTTTTTATTTTATTATTATTTTTAAATATATTGATGTAGTTTTTTTATTAATTTTTATTTACGTCTTTTTTTTGTTATTTTAGTGCGTCAAGATAAACTAAATGAGAAAAGTTGCATTAATTTTACATTTTTGTTTGCATTTTATTTGATAGCTATTATAACCTGGACCACAGAAATGTCTGTAACGCTTTATTTCAATTGTTCACTTTAGACATTCTACTAACTGCAAGTAACTTTACTACATGCCAACTAGCAGTCATTAGAGTATTAGTAAACTGCTAAATATCTAAAAACTCTTTATTTTGATGCTCAACAACAGACATTCTTCTGACTATAAGTAACTTTGCAACTACATGTCAACGTATTCTAACTCTAATACTCTACTTATACCTAGAGTTAGTTGACATGTAGTTGCAAAGTCACAGTGTCTAAGTGAACTATCGAAACCATTAGAGGTTCTTCTATACTGAGTTTACTTTAGCTCAGAGTTTAAAACAATACAGAGCAGAAATCATCTCAAATAAGTTAAGACAAGTAAGAACTCCTCATTAAGGGGTGGAGAGTTTAAAGACGTATAGCATTGCTTTGTACTGGGATGTAATTCTGGTCTTTCCGCTCTCTACTATGTGCTTTTGTTTTGCTGTTGCTATGGATCGAGTGTCAGTGTGTTGCGATCACAAACCACGCTCTCGCCCTCCCCCATCCTATCCACTCGTTCACTTGTTCATTTGTGTTCAGGTGAAAGTTTAGCGCCGCTGTCAAGACTAGGCAGGTTTGCTCTGCGTCTCTAATTCCTCACCAGACTGAATCACAACCTTTTCTTTTTAATGTTTTGTGATCTGATGTCTTACAACGAGGTGCTTAATGTTGACTTGGAAAACAGAAATCATAAATGTTTGATTTAAAACAGGATTATAATAGTTAACTAAAACTAAAACCATTAAAAAACCCTGTAACTTGAAATAAAATAAATGTCAACTGATAACTTAATATTTAATAACTTTTTTTATTTCAACTACGCCAAGGCAACATTTCTCATTTTCAAGTAATTTACGTTGATGTACTAAAATAACTAAAAATAAAACCAGAAACCAATACAAATGACAAAAACACACAACAAAATGATCAAAACTTTAAATGAATTAAAAGGGAAATTAAAAAAAATGCTATTATCAAAATATTGATAAAAACATATATTAGTATCTCAGTGATACTAAAAGTTTACCATAGTGCGGTGGCACATACTCAGTGAAACAATGAAAACTCTGTGAACTGCCGGTTTGAGCAAGAGTTCATTCCTCAGCTTGAGATTAGATTTCAGTATTGTGGCTTGAAGCGTCAGACACAGCCCTGTGTGAAAGTTTCCACACACCCAAACAGGGCTTGGCTTCACTCGCATGTCTCTGCAACACTCAGTTACGCCCGTGCCTCCCGTAGATCATGGCTTTATTGAGCTGTGCTTTAAGCTACTGATTAAACATGTTTATGGCCAGAAACAGATTGCTGCCAATTTATATGAGGTGCAGTTTATCAAAAACCTGTTGGAACACTTCATTTTTTTATGAATTTTTTTTAATTTATTTTTTATGTACAGACTACGATGTTGTCAAAACAATCCTCGTTCACATGGATTCGCGAAACCGACTAAAAACGCTGTATTCTGCTGTCAGGCCAGTAGATGGCGATGTCTCTTAGTTAAGAAACGCTACGCACCTATAGACTGAACACTTCATATGCATGTCTTAGTTTTCACAAATCCCCATTTTTGTAGTTTACATAGAGAGGATAATGATATTGTTTTCAAAAGCGTGCACTTTGTAATCGTTTTTAGGCCCCCAAAACTGCATTGTCTTTTAAATGAACGCATAAAGTTTTCTGCTTTTAGTTGAAAACAGTGTCGCGTAAACGGCCCTGGATCATGACTGGCGGTCAGCTCATCTTTTCTGCATTCCTCAAACTATTCTATGCTTCAATTATGAATATTAGATGCCTGTAAATCAGACGAGGTTATTTCTGTTCTTATCAGTAGATAAATTATACACACACACACACACACACACACACACCAGATCAATCTAAGCAACTTAAAAATCCGGTAAATCAATATACACCTAATATTAGCAAATCTGTCATAAAGGCTACATATAATTACAATGAGAACATTATGATTATGGGTTTGGGACATGGCTTTTAATGGTGAGACTTTTGTTTTTGTAATCAGGCTCTCAAAAATGATATAAAAAATTTGGAATTAGATTTATTGGCCAATATATCAGTTATCGGCTTTCAAATATAAAGAATTATCGGTTATCGATATCGGACAACATGTTGGTGCAAGAATAATGACATTTAAACATTTTGAAAGGGTATGACGTAAGTGTCCAAATACTTTTCGGGTCACTGGAACTGAAGTTGTGTTGTAAAGTGTGCAGTGCACATCTGTTGTGCCATTGAGTGACGATGCTTTCTCTCATTACAGTAATCGTGCAGATAATCGCTCTGATCGTCTACCCGGTCATGTTCAACCAGCTGATCTATGAAGGTTATTATAACTACACGTGGGCGTACGGTTTCGGCTGGGGCGCAACGATCCTGATGCTGGGGTGCGGGATCCTCTTCTGCTGCCTTCCTCGCTACGAAGATGAGCTTTCCGGGATTGGGAAGACTGAATACATCTACAGCTCTTCCTGAACGCCCCAAACCTCTCATAAAGGACAAGGTTAAGTCACCCAAGACTAAAGCTCAATGCTACCAGATCTCCGCAAGCATTGTCATTTCCCCACCGCAACCGTAGGACACTTCTGACTTTGATAAAGGCTGTGATGTGCAGCCACACTGTGGTCGTTTCTCAAACCTTCCGGTTAATGCAATTATCTTTTAATTTCATTTCTTATTCATTCACAAACTGATTTGAAGCTTTGTTTTTAATGTCACTGCACAGATTGGTCATGAAAACCACATTTTCTCTATACATTTTAGAAAGTTACATTGTCCATCACGTATTACATATAAACATAATTAATTATAGACGTAATCAAATTAAGCTCAGAAGGTTATTGAAAGTAGGTTGCTTTCTAATGAATTTTACACTGTAACTTGAAAAATTTAATGTATTTGTATATTTCTTGAACATCTCTGCATATCAACATTAAGTAAACATTTTTACGATGTTACTGTACTTGTATATTAATGTGTCATTCCTTGATGCCTTCCCTAAAGTGCTCTTACTGTCAGCTAAGAATGTGTGCTTTGTGCTTGGCTGGCCAAAGTGTATGTGCAGAGCTTCGGTTTCACTTCATTTGGATGGTCCCTTTAACACATTCTGTTGGCTATAAGTAACGTTGCACCTACATGTCTATAACTCTCATTAGAGTGTTAGTAGAGTATTAGTAGACTGGTAGGGTTAGGGTTAGAATAAGTTGGCATGTAGTTGCATAGTTACTTATAGTCAGTAGACTGTCTGTTGGAAGAGCATCACAATAAAGAGTTATCAGATATTAAGCAGACAGTACACTAATACTCTAATAAGAGTTAGTTGACATGTAGTTGCAAAGTTACTTATAGTCACCAGAATGTTCAAATGGACCATCAAAATAAAGTGTTACCAGAGCTTCATATAGATATTTTTACAGCACAATAGGTGAGCAAGTGGATACAGATGCAGAACTGCATGCATTTGGCAGTAACCTGGTGCTTTTCTTTGCTTTGCTTAGAATTTTTGTAGATCTTGATGCATTTATGCCTTGTTCAATTCAATTGAGTCAGCTTGGTGTGTATGCAGAAAAGAAAATGAATAAATAAAAAAATATACTTTGCTGGTAAACCTATGCAACATTGTAGGGTTTTTTAAGCATTTTACTTCAGATTTTTCACTTTGTCATTTTTGGTTCTTTGTGATATGAATTGTAAACTAATCTTCAATAAAAGGGAGTATTACTATTAAGACAAATCTTTTTTTTTTCTTTCTTTTTTTTAAGAAATGAAAGCTAGTTCTGCCTGTTTAGGGAGCCAAGCACAGGAAGTGTGTATGCACACAGGGCTGGGTGTCTTTGGATTGAACTATTCTGATCCTTCGATTCAAATACAGTTGGAAAATGGATCATTCACATTTATTCTTTTAGTCTTTTATTAAGTCTTTTTGCAAAACATTGCATTGTAGCTGAATACAAAAAATAAACAGGCTGAAGAACACTTACACAAGGATTTAAAATACCATAGCAAAAACAACTATAAATTTCAATCACTATTAAAGACAAGTAAACATTCAGTTATTAAAAAGAACAAACCAATTAGCAATTGTACATATAGATTCAACTGAACAAAGATACGATTTAAATAAACAGTGTTTTAAGATTTTCAGGGACAGAATCTAATCAAATGTAACATAGTACTGCACGTTATAATAAAATATACATTACAAATATAGTTCAAACACTTGGTCAGACAAGAACAGCGAGTTAATTTTCTTGTTGTCTTTTGATGTTTGATTGAAGTTATTATAGAGATGGCAGCAGGAATTTTAGGCTGCTGTCACTTTAAAGGGATAGTTAGGGATAAGGGGATACAATTAGCCCATGATTTACTCATCCTCGAGTCATCCTAGGTGTAAATGACATTCTTCTTTCAGACGAATACAATCAGAGTTATCCATCATCTATCCATCTATCCAGAGATCTATCCATCATAAAAGTGCATCTATCCATCATAAAAGTGCATCTATCCATCATAAAAGTGCATCTATCCATAAAGTGCATCTATCCATCATAAAAGTGCATCTATCCATCATTAAAGTGCATCTATCCATCATAAAAGTGCATCTATCCATCATAAAAGTGCATCTATCCATCATAAAAGTGCATTTGTCCATTATAAAAGTGCATCTATCCTTCATAAAGTGCATCTGTCCATCATAAAGTGCATCTATCCATCATAAAAGTGCATCTATCCATCATAAAAGTGCATCTATCCATCATTAAAGTGCATCTATCCATCATTAAAGTGCATCTGTCCATTATAAAAGTGCATCTATCCTTCATAAAGTGCATCTGTCAATCATAAAAGTGCATCTATCCATCATTAAAGTGCATCTGTCCATCATAAAAGTGCATCTATCCATCATTAAAGTGCATCTGTCCATCATAAAAGTGCATCTATCCATCATTAAAGTGCATCTATCCATCATTAAAGTGCATCTATCCATCATTAAAGTGCATCTATCCATCATTAAAGTGCATCTGTCCATCATTAAAGTGCATCTATCCATCATTAAAGTGCATCTATCCATCATTAAAGTGCATCTATCCATCATTAAAGTGCATCTATCCATCATTAAAGTGCATCTATCCATCATTAAAGTGCATCTGTCCATTATAAAAGTGCATCTATCCTTCATAAAGTGCATCTGTCCATCATAAAGTGATGGATAGATGCACTTTTAAATGAACAAAATGTAAGATTATCCAAAGGGGCCACCCACCTATTACTGAATATAATCTAATGTGCTTTGAACTGTTATACAAAGATATAATACAATTATTTAATGAAATGTATGCTCTTCATTATATTGTATAGATTTTTTTTATTAGAGATCTATTCCTATGGTGCAACTAAAAGATTTATAGCATGTGTAAATAACAATATCTTTATGGAGAGAGGGTCGGGTGAGGGTGTTATAATAATAAAAAAAACCTTATTTTATTAGAGAGAATAACCACTTGTCACCCAGATTGACGGTGTCACTGATATTTTAGGAGATTTCACAGATTTGGGGGGGGTTGCACTAGCCTACGAAATGTCAACAACTCCAATGTCGTCATTGGTTCCACTTCCAACACATCCAGTCTCTCTCCGTTTAATGCTACGACCTCCTGGGATCATGTCTTGAAAAATTATGAACATTCATGCATGAGACTTATCCCTTTTTCTAAGAATAAAATACATAATTATGGAACTTTTAGATTCTTTAGAGTTAGATACTTAAGACTTAAAAAGTTAACTGAGCTGTATTATCCAATATCACAACTAGTATCATAATACCACTAGATGGCAGCATATCATATACAAACATCTGCAGTGATCTTTCTTTGTGTCAGGAGTATTGCCCATGGATGATGTCACCTCATCTTTATCTACCTGTTGACTAGCAAACATCACTCCTCTTTTATTTTCCCTTTACTTACGCAAACTGCTGTGAGCTCAGCCAGTCACAAAAGTGCTTTATCATCAGCTTTAAATAGCTGGTAGTGAAATCAAACTGGCATATGTGTTACAGTCTTGTTTTTAAAGTAAATTAAGATGATATGAATTTCAATGGAAAAGGAATTTTGCGAACACATGAAATGCGTGTGAGATCGGCCGGTCACACTCTTGGACTGTATCTCAGCTCTTAAGGAAGAATAAACTCGTAGTGCCACATCCTGTCTCTCCACAGCTACAAGACATTTCAGCATTGTTAAATTAATTAAATTAATTAAGTGAGCATGAGATATATCATTCATAACTGATTTCATTTCATTTGAACACCATTTGTTTTAAAAATATCTGTTGTATTTCTTTATAACTCTTGTAATATGTTCCTAATCGAACCCCTAAGTAGACATTAATGACTGATGAATGACGTTTGTGATCTTCTGAGCTATTGAAGGGTCTGGAGATCTCCTATCCCAAACAGAACATGATCATTTTTAACCATTCCAGTAAAATAGGTTTGTATTTTGAGTTACAGGAGGTTAAAAGGTTCTATTGAGCCACATTCCACAATATGTATCAATTCTATGCAATGAAACACTGTTCAGAATGTTTAGAATTTTGTCATCCAGGTAATTCCATCCACGTCTGTGTTATGAAATCAAAGCATTTTTACCATTGATGCCTTTTGAACATTGTCTAGCTCTTTAGCATGATGGGCGAGTGGGTTTTTGAATCATGAGTCAAAACAGTAACTTACTGAAAAGTTACAAAAGAAAAAGAAAGAAAAGAAAAAACACCTGAGAAGTGATTTCCCCTTGAATGTTTCCTATAGCTTCTTTGAGTACACACCCCCACTTCAGCTCGACGCTTTAACTGACTTGACTCCAACTCAAGCCTGTAGTTTTTGGGGGCAACCCCTGTGGGGCTGCTAAAATCACTACTCAACGATGATGAAATTTACGGGATCTATCCTATAGATTGCTGGTAGAGAATGAGTCAGCACATGAACTGAGGGCACAAAAGGTTCACAACATGACGTGATCATGCAAATCACACTTATTCCCATCAGGCCCTTGGCCGCTAAACACGTGAGAAACTTTCATCACATGTCTGAATTTGACATCACACTACTATCAAAGCTTTTTACTCTAAAGAGACCAATGAATTGGTATATATACAGGTCCTTCTCAAAAAAATAGCATATTATTTTCCATAATGTAATGATAAAAATTAAACTTTCATATATTTTAGATTCATTGCACACCAACTGAAATATTTCATGTCTTTTATTGTTTTAATACTGATGATTTTGGCATACAGCTCATGAAAACCCAAAGTCCGTGCCTCAAAAAATTAGCATATTTCATCTGACCAATAAAAGAAGTGTTTTTAATACAAAAAAAGTCAACCTTCAAATAATTATGTTCAGTTATGCACGCAATACTTGGTCGGGAATCCTTTTGCAGAAATGACTGCTTCAATGTGGCGTGGCATGGAGGCCACGTGGTTTTGGCACTGTGAGCAAGTGCCAGGTCGTGCTGAAAAATGAAATCTTCATCTCCATAAAGCTTTTCAGCAGGTGGAAGCATGAAGTGCTCCAAAATCTCCTGATAGCGAGCTGCATTGACCCTGCCCTTGATACACACAGTGGACCAACACCAGCAGCTGACATGGCACCCCAGACCATCACTGACTGTGGGTACTTGACACTGGACTTCAGGCATTTTGGCATTTCCTTCTCCCCAGTCTTCCTCCAGACTCTGGCACCTTGATTTCCGAATGACAGGCAACCACTGAGCAACAGTCCAGTGCTGCTTCTCTGTAGCCCAGGTCAGGCGCTTCTGCCGCTGTTTCTGGTTCAAAAGTGGCTTGACCTGAGGAATGCGGCACCTGTAGCCCATTTCCTGCACACGCCTGTGCACGGTGGCTCTGGATGTTTCTACTCCAGACTCAGTCCACTGCTTCCGCAGGTCCCCCAAGGTCTGGAATCGGTCCTTCTCCACAATCTTCCTCAGGGTCCGGTCACCTCTTCTCGTTGTGCAGCGTTTTTTGCCACACTTTTTCCTTCCCACAGACTTCCCACTGAGGTGCCTTGATACAGCACTCTGGGAACAGCCTATTTGTTCAGAAATTTCTTTCTGTGTCTTTCCCTCTTGCTTGAGGGTGTCAATGATGGCCTTCTGGACAGCAGTCAGGTCGGCAGTCTTACCCATGATTGCGGTTTTGAGTAATGAAACAGGCCGGGAGTTTTTAAAAGCCTCAGGAATCTTTTGCAGGTGTTTAGAGTTAATTAGTTGATTCAGATGATTAGGTTAATAGCTCGTTTAGAGAACCTTTTCATGATATGCTAATTTTTTGAGACAGGAATTTTGGGTTTTCATGAGCTGTATGCCAAAATCATCAGTATTAAAACAAAAAAACACCTGAAATATTTCAGTTGGTGTGCAATGAATCTAAAATATATGAAAGTTTAATTTTTATCATTACATTATGGAAAATAATGAACTTTATCACAATATGCTAATTTTTTGGGAAGGACCTGTATATATACATATAGGCTATAATATATATACATATATACGGTGTACGATGTGTGTGTGTGTGTGTGTGTGTGTGTGTGTGTGTGTGTGTGTGTGTGTGTGTGTGTGTGTGTGTGTGTGTGTGTGTGTTTTATAACAGTAAATTGATACTTTACTATTACTGTTTACTGTGGAGTAATAAAATAACACGTTGAAAAAGTTTGTAACAACAAAAACAAAAAAAAGAGTTGTAGGTTGTCCGTCATTTTGATAGCCTTGAGCCTTCAGGAAACTTTTCTGGAATGCACCCGATCTAACAGATCATCTTGGAACTTTTCCTGTTCTACAAAAATGACTCATGGGATTGAGTCAAACACACCTTTATAAATGAACAGATGTGGAATTCCCTCTTCATTCCTGCCAGACAACAGCAGAAACTTCCAGTTAGATGAGTAGATGAGAAAATAAACTGTAGGATCCACCAGCATCCTGGTTTTAGTTTTATTTTCCCTTTTTTATCTTTCCTGGCTTGGTGATTTCCTGAGTTCAGTTTCTTTATCACTCACTCAAACACACTTAAGATTCATAATTCAACAGTTATGGGAATGATAAGTATCGTCTATAGTGGCCAAAAGTGATGTCTGAAAGGGATATTTGTTTTTAATGACCCTAAGTTTGATTAAACCATCAAAATATGGTATTATTTATAATTTTTTAGATATTTTTTTTCATTATGAGAGAAGAACAAAACACTAAACTTGGTTAATGTATTTATCCGACAAAATTATTTCCAAAAAAGGAAAACTATCCACCGCATTTATTTTACTATGCAAAATTTTTTAGGTGAAAAAATAAAACAAAAAGCTCAAAGGAAAAAGCATACATGGACTACAGCCTAACCGTTTTTTTCATATTTTGTTGGTTCTCTCTTGTTTTTGACAGCCTGGCCAAATATTATGTCCGCACAATTTGGCATGTTTCATTGCATTTTCATCACTGATAAAAACAACCGACTGCACAATATACTTACAAAATCTCACATCAGTGTTTATATCCGAACTATAAACTTTGCTGATACTTTATTTTAAACTGTCCTGGTTACAGTAGGCTTCTATAGTAATAACAGTAACTAATGTAGTAATTAATAAGCTACATGTAGTTGCTTAATATTAGCCTACTCAGTAGCTTACTTAATTACACAGTAACATCTTAAAACAAGTGTAACCAAATAAAGTGTAACCTAAACTTTTATCCTGGTACTTGTGTGATAATATTTGTAACACAGAACTAGAAATATTGTGTCTTTTCATACTTAGACATGACAACTGTTCTCTGGCGGCAGAGCCAAAACAGTTCGCTGTGATCCTATCAAAGGTTATGAGATCGCGTGGGTTTTTGAAGCTTGATCGCCATGTTTTAACGGTTAGCTTAAGTAATCGTGCAGCTCTAACATAGGCTTTAATCTGTTTTAAAATGTAAAAATGTTTAAAAATTTGTGTTTTTGGTTTTTTTACATTTTATTTTCAGCAACGTAGGGTTTTAAATGACTTGGTTTTTGTTTTAGCTAACAATAACAACTCTCGTTTTAGGACTAGAACTGACTTTTGTTGTCGAATGCATCACAATATTTTGTGTTCTTCTGACCGAAACATTTAGTGCACCGTAATAAAATGCTCAAGTTGTGACAGAATCACCGTGTATAGGCTGCACATTTTATTGCGAGCATGACATTTTGCATGCATGCTATTTTCAGAGAGCCGCACTATAGGTTGTGCGTTAACTTTCCGCCCACACTGAAGCGGTCCCTTCCCCCGTATCACTGAAATGTCACCTCTTCCCCACACAAAATATCCCCTCCCTCTCTCATACACTCTTTCCTTCCAGCTGTGAGTCACTAGAGTTCGTGAGGGGGTTTGGGGGTTGCCTACTTCTCGAGCTATTTGAGTGTTGGCCACTGAAACGACTGCGAGTTGACTTTCAAAATCACATTATTAGAAAGAGCCATAAAGTTTTCAGCAGTCAAAAAAGACAAAGATAGCGATGTTGTAGCCTAACTCACAACCACAAAACTTCCTGTGACGGAATAGCACAATATGGCACAAAATTCACCCTAGGTTTTTGCAAGGTTTTACCAGCCTCTATATTTAGAGTCAGGCAAAAATGATACTATAGGTATTAAAATATATTATTTTTTAAACTCAACTCTGAGTGTTGAAGTACAAAATGGAGACTATAAATTATTTATCAAACAACATTTCAGCCATGCTTTTTTTTTCTTTTTAAAAAAAAAATAATTCTCACTTGGCATCAGAATAGTTTAGAAATAAGCCTATGTTTCTGTTTCGTTCCTCTTGATAGTAAGACGCAGAGCTAAAGACTAGTGGATTTTTTTTTTTTTTTTTTTTTGCTTTATGATAGCTGAGGCCTGTTATAGTATTTATAAATAGTGGTTCTAGTGGACTTCACAGGGTATTTCACCATCTGAAGTGAGATTCCAATCCAAAGGAATCATACATGTTCAGTGCAAAAGGCATAGGGAATAAAGGAACATCGATACATGACTTCACAGGAAGTAGAGCGGGACATTTACCCACCACTCATTGCTATAGTTAAAGTACCCAAGCTCATTTACAAGTTCATAATATTCCTTTTGGTGTCTGCTTGAATATATGTGCATGATATATAGTTCAGGAAACATTTTTCTCATACTGTACTGCATCATCTCTTTTCACCCTCTATTTTAGTTCATGTCTCTTTAAAGCCCACCTTTCCGAAAAACACAGTCTGCTCTGATTGGTCAGCTGTACCAGTCTTATTGGTCAACCACTTAGAGTGTGTGTCAGAAGTGTAGCGTTCCTTACAATAATCGGCTTTCGGCTCTCAAGGCCTTGGCAACTGAGGTTTGGTATTCGAAGCAGCAAAAGAACAGTATCTCCTCGATGTAGCCAAATCATTTACTGAAATGTACTTTGAGGGCGGGCCAGAGCAGCCAGTAGACGGGTTTTATGCAAATGTGTGTAACGGATGTAGGACAGTAAGAGTTGTGCGTGTAAAACTCACTCCTCTGGCCTCAAGAGGCACGCTAGCATTGTAACCGTGCCCACCTTCGCCCAGTTTGAATCCCATTTGGAGCGGGTCAAGTAGGACTGGTTACATTTGGTGCCGTGACCTGGATTGGAGTGAGGTTTAGGGGGGTGAGTGTAACGGACAAAGTCCAGTAGGAGCCGTGCGTGTAAACTTCACTCCCCTGGTCTCAAGAGGCATGCTAGCACTATTAGTGCACCCGCCTTCGCCCAGTTCGAATCCCATTTGGAGCAGGTCAAGTAGGACTGGTTACATTTGGTGCCGTGGCCCGGATGGGAGTGAGGTTTAGGGGTGTGAGTGTAATGAACAAAGGTCAGAGCTGTGCTTGTAAACCTCACTCCCCTGGTCTCCAGGGGCGTGCTAGCATCTGATGCTAGCCGATGCAGTCTTTAGCGTCCTTGTTAGTGCTCACTTCCCACTTCGAAGACCCCAGTTTGAATCCCGCTCGGAGCGGGTAGAGTAGGACTGGTTACATGTGGAACATGGTGACATAACTAAGTCACGGAAATAATGGCAGGACTACAAACAAGGCTTTTCAGTCAAGTCCTAGCATACTACCATGAGCAAGGTCTGACACACATTGACAGTTTTCCACCTGAACCATAAAGTTGGCACAAAGAACCTTAGGTTTCTTACCTAAGAAGTATTGTTACCTGGTGTCTACCATGACTGGTTAAGAATGGTACATCTGGGTTTATACAATCAGGTGGCGGTTATTTGCGTGGATGCCTCCATTGCGGGAAACTTTACCAAAGTCCCTTTAAGACAAGTCATTTCGGCGGACATCTTTGAAACGCCTCTCGGGCATGCAAGTGCAGCTCCTATCTCTTTGAATTGGGAAACATCAAATTCTCCAAAAATGTTTGCCAAGCTTACGATTAAATTTCATATTTGAAATCACCAATGAAACAACAAATGTCTCATATATTTTGTTTATAAAAGCTCAAATCATGACAGAATTTTTTTTTTTAGGCTGGATCAAGCTAAAGTGCAGTGGAAGCGTGCGTCTGACTGTTTCTATAGTAACCGGAGCTTCTTACGGCTGCAGTGACGCGATGACTGATTTTGAAGGTGGGACTTATTCCACCATATTAAGCGTTGCACTTTTCCCCATTTAAAACAATATGAGTGACGCGTCTTGTGTTATTCTATAGTCTTTGACGTTACATAGAACCTTCATGTGCAAGAAGAAGGAGCTCCTTGAGGAACCTCGAATGATCAGCCAGGAAAGCCTCAGTTCTCTCTACTCCTGAAACCCCTGGTAGGCCGTCCATGGCAGCTTTCCCTCAGGGATAACCTTGTGTTTCAGACTCGAGTGGTTGTGTTTGGCACTCAGACTCAGCTGCAGCTTTGGGTTTGGACCACGGATTCAACCCTTGCTTTTGCAGTACCTTGCAGTTGGTCACACCATTACCAGGGCCAGAGCTATGGGTGCTTCTAATTTCTTATTCTTTGTGCATCCTCGTTTCCTTACCTCGCTTCTCAGCTCCACCTCCTGTAGGATGCAAGGGAAGGCTGCAAGGACAGAAAATGAGGATGGAGTGCTGGAAGAAAAACTTAATTGTATATTGGAATATCCTTGATCACTCGAGCGTCAGTTCAAAGCTTCATCAGCTGCACTCAAAGGATCTGCCCTTGTGTTGTTAGAATTTGGTTAATTAAGAAATTCATAAATAATAAAGATAAAGCAAGATAGACTGTTGATGTATGTGTGATATATGGTTTATTTAAACTGCAAAGGTAAAGCATACATTATTGTGACAGATGTGAAGGGGGAGGATCATTTATACGTGAGTCAGGTTCCTCGACAAGAAAGACTCTTCCCTATAGGATACACATGTGCCTCCTCATTCCTCGCGGTGCAATTAGAGAATTGAGATGTCCTCAAAGATGGCTGAATTCGTTTGGTTTCCGGGTCATGGAGGAGAGAGGAGCGAGGGAACGTGAAAGCATCAATTTGAGTATTGAGAAACACCCTATATCTCCAGTTAGAAATCTTTCCCTTCCTATTGTCACGGTGGGTAAATCCTATGTCTCATTCATGTCTCGTGTTTCTGTTGTTTCATGTGTGTATGTGCTGATTAGAGGGGCGTGGCTGCTCATCAGAGCTCATTCAGTATCACTCATCACCAGCTGCAGTCTATCATCCCGGTCTATTTAATCTCACCCATTTCTCATCTCCATTGTCAGATCGTTGTTTGTGATGTCCGGTGTTTGTTCCTGCTACGTTCCAGTATCCTTCGTTGTTCCTGTCTGTTCCCTGTGGATGTTCTGGATTCGTCTTGTTGATCGTCACCTCACTTCACCTGCACTGTATCCGTCTGACCATCGAGTCCCTGCGCCACTTATCTGCCTGTCTGTGGATCGTGTACTGAGTTCTCTACCTTGCCTGTCTGTGGACTATGTTCTGAGTTTTGCAATAAATATTGTTACTTGCAATTGCTTCCGTAGTTCTTACGTTACACCTTTGATATTTTGGATGTTGACAGCAGCCCTTATGTAGAGATCTCAATTGTCACTTCATTAGACCATTATTATTTTATTTTTTTTGCATTCTAATGTGGTTTTCTTGGCTGACATCTGCACTGCTTCCACCTGGGATTCTCTTTGGCTGCTTTCACAAGGTCAATTCTGCAGTTTTTCCAGAGCAGCCTTGACTACATTTTCAGGTGATTGTGGAGGAATGAAAGAGGACAGTAGTTGTGTAACATGGTTCTATGATTTCCGGATAGCTGCCAAAGTTTGTTTTCTTTGGCCAGTAATCCTCATAGCTCAGCCTATGTCATTATGTGACTTTGTTGGTGTATTATTTCAACCTGTTCGTTTGGCACTGCGATCATCCACTTGTTCAGTGTCGCCTGTAGCGGACATCAGGAAATCACCCAACCACAGTTACCCAAATAGTTGTTTAGTGGAAGACATTGGCATGGTAACGTTGTTTTGCTAACAATACCAAAAACAATGTTACTTTATTAATAGACAATACAGTTGCTTTTTAACTACAGATGCATTCCCATTTTGGTAACACTTTACTTGAAGGGGTGTGCATAAGACTAAAATGACACCTTCATAATCAAGACATGACACATGTTATGAATATGAAGGAAGTTTTATGCATGTTTGTGACAACTGTCATTAAGTGTCATTTGCTCAATTATGACATTTTTAATGCAAATATGACATTGTTTGAGATGTCTTTGACACCTTGACATAAACCAATACATCATAACCTGTCTGTGTCTTTGTCATGACAACTTGACATTACTAAGACAACACAACCTGTCATAAACATTACATAGCAGATTAATGATCAAACTTAAGAAACCACTTAGCTTAATTGGTTAACATTTCATTAAACTATCATGTGGTTGGTTTTGACATTGGCTGTCATGAAGCCATTATAACTGTTTAATGACAAATTCAATTTGTACCACTGTAGTTGAGGTCACGAAAAATATTCATGACACAGTTATTATGGACTGATGACAGCCAATTTCAAAACCAACCACATGACAGTTTAACTTAATTTAATGTCAAGTTGTCATGACAAAGACACTGACAGGTTATGATGTTATGGTTTATGTCAAGATGCAATAACAAAGACATCTTAAACAATTTCATATTTGCATTCAAAATGTCATAATTGAGCGAATGACACTTAATGACAGTTGTCATTAACATGCATAAACCCTACTTCATATTCATGACATATGTCATGTCATGGTTATGAAGGTGTCATGTCAGTCTTATGTACACCCCTTCAAGTAAAGTGTTACCAAATTTTCAATTACAGATGCACTGCTTAATAAGCACTTTCTAGTGCTTCTTGTTTTAACATGTATTTCAAACTCCAAAAAAGCAGATTAAGGTAAACAGACACAGGAAACTGGTTTTTGTTTTACTATTAAAAATAATTTATTCCAGGACCACATATAAATAATTCTTGAAACACATTACAGATAATATTTGCTGTGAATAAATACCAAAACAAACCAAAAAACAAGGCTTTTCATACAATACTCTATTTGAAAGGTTGCACAAAATTTCTATCTTGTCATCTATATTCCTCTAGGTCTATAACTGGAATGTCACTAGTAATTCAGGAGTACCGTTCCTAATTCCAGAGCAGCTTATTAAGTATTGTGCAAGTTTGTGATGATCTGAACTGACTGAACAGATCCAGTAGTTGAAGAGTAGACACTCTTAAATTTATGATTCGATTTTTCTGTGTATCATTTATCCAAAGCACATTTCTGTATAGGCCCACATTAAACTACTTCTCAAGTAGACAAAGCTAAATGTGGTTGCACAATATTGGACTTTAAATATGGGAATGTTCAACACAGACAGTTATTTCTTTATAAATTATGCCACAGAAGCTAACTCTATCTTTTCTCGTTACGTCTTTGCAGATATTTTCGGAAATATTCAAATAGAGAATGTCAGTTTGTGCATACTAAACATATGCAAAGGATAGACTGAGGCATTGTGTGTATAAAGGAGAGTAGTGCAACCAAAAGAATGTGGCTGGGCAAGAACAGCAAGAAACAGGGAGTTCACAGATCTAGGAGAGGGGCGTTTCCTACCTGGGTTCGTTTATGTTATGTTACTGATTAGTTTTCGCTTAGCTGTTTATCCCGACGGGAATTTCAGACATCTCAAAGTTTTTTCTCGTCAAATTTTTTTACGTCCTTATTTTGGCACGGCAATTCCCTTCAGCTTGATGTAATTTCATCAGCTCTATTCATCGGGGAGGTGTCAAGTATCTGGTTTTCATTGCACTTAAGGAATTTTTCAGCCACAGAAAAATGAACATATCCATTCAATAGAACAGACCAAGTCACATGAAGTTTGGCAAGGCAAGCAAAAGTGAAAAATAGTTTCAAGAGCAAGATGGACTTGCGAAAAAGTGATCAATGGTAAACAAAAACATTCTCAAAGGCAACAGATTCGTACTGCTTGCAGACATCAAATGGTGCAGCAGGAAATGAAATTCGAGCTCTGCTTAGCGAGCTCTCATTGGCACTTAACCTACATTTTATGAATAAACTATCAAATGCTGTCCTTCGGTGGTCTCTGCATACCCTGTTGTACGTCTCATTCCTGTACTTCCAAAAGGCCTGTTGGCTTTCTGCAGTCCACAGTGGCGATGCACATTGGCTTAGACACTTTCAGTAAATTAACTTTGGTCAAATTTGTTTCTAAACTGATCAATTCTTATACATGCTCACGTAAATTTTTCAAGAAAGTTTGCAATTAATTACCCTGTTCAATATAAACAGCAGACGCCAAAGGTGTGTGACTAGTCGTCACTGTGTATCATATTTCTGTATGCTAGCATCTCACGTAAGTCCTATACACACACATGATACAAATGACCAAAACTTCATTTGAGAGGTAATCACCAATTCTACAGCACCACCGGGCTTTTTAGGCCCTGCCCAAGACAGGTGGAGGATTTTGGGCACAAAGTTCCTTGTGTAAGAGTGTTCGCCAGCATGCACAAGAATGCACGATGAACTAGGCCCTTTTTGACATTGAACTGGTTAGTCAGCCTCGGTAAATCTGCTTGAAGTGGTCACATTCGTTACAGTAGCCTTGTTTCTCTTGATTGGCGTAGTGATCGCAGCCCTGCGTCTTGCAGCGCTGTTTGCTTTTCTCTTTGGGCGCCTGGGCACGCCGACCCTCTCGTTGGCCTCGGCTGATGCAGTCCGGGCACAGGTCCGTGCAACCCGGGGACAGGTTCTTACAACCGCTACGCCGACACTGAGCCTGGGTGAGCACTGGTGGTGGACGTGGTTTCGAGGCCCGCTGGACAAAAACAACAGAGCTTGTTGCTTTATCAGTTCTTCAACACTTCCCCAACAACTTCCCCAACAACAGCAAACAAGGACACTTACCGTGACAAGAGGTGGGGAGTCAGAGCCCCTGCTAGCAGCTTGGTTGAGTCTAGCGCTTTGCTCCTTCACAAAGCACTTGTTGCAGTAACCCTCCAGCATGGCCTTTCCCTCGGCTCCGCATCCCTGACCTCGGCACCGTGGACAGTTCTGGAAACCCGCCTCGGACGTGTGCCTGGGCTGGACGATAGCAGGTGTGGCCTCTGTACAGACAAAAATCACACGTTTGCTCCTGTGGTCGACGTCACAATGTCTATGAATTGCTTCCTGAACCCAAAAGGAAGTGGACTTTATAACCAGGGTTTAAAATTCACATCCGCCAACCCGCGGGTAAAAATCAACTGTGGCGGGTAACACTGTCAATCAAATCACTAGCCAATTTAGCGTGTTACTTATAATGTTTACTCTGCTGGGGAAGTTCATGTAAGCCAAATTTGTGCAAGTTTAGCGCAAATACTTGACTTGTGAGTCTTCATGATATATTAAATACAGCGTATTTCGTAGAATATTTATAAGCTGTGAAGTTCTGAATGGCCGGTAATTCACATTTCAATTCTATTCACATTTATTTGTATGGAGCTTTTCACAATACACATCATTTCAAAGCAGCTTTAGCAGCAATTTAGAGGGATCTCTTATCAGAGGTGACTGTCTTAAGTTATGTATTTCAGAAATGTACATATACAAATCACAGTTAGCTGATTTTAATTAAATTAATTTAAACAATGTAATAATTTAAGGCAGGAACAATGAGCTCATTGAAGTAATGAATACTTATATGTTAACAAATGATTATGACATTTAGAAAAATGTGGCATTGTAGGTCACTTCAAAATGTAGTGACCAAATTAGCCGGTGAGTGAAAAAGTTAATTTCAAACCCTGATTATAGTTGAGAGATGATATTTCCTTGTTCATTAGAGAGATACTACAAGACTTTTGAGAGAATGCAGAATAGCTGCACTTACGGTGATTGGTCTGGTAGTCTAGATAACATATAGTGCAGAATCCCAGCTTCTCTGCCGTCCCGAAGAACTGGCAGCCGGAGCGTTTACACGGCCGGGCGGCAGGCGTTTTCCAGGTGTGTCCGGTGGTGCCGGCCTCCCGATGCGTTGCCCACACCGAGGCTTCAGTTGAAGGCTCCTCTTGCTGGGCATCTCCCCTCTCGGAAACAGCAGTCCTCTGCATGCAGGGCGGGCAAAGACCATTGAATATCCTAAAAACCTCCTGTCGACACATAACGCATCTCTCTGTGTCCCTTTCTCGTTCTCGTTCCCTCTCCGTTTCCTTCTCTCGTTCCCGGCCGCCTTGCACCCACTGACCGTGGCACCATCCGTGAGACGGTCTGTTGGCAGCGGACCGGTTTTGCCTCGCCGTAAAGCAGCGTTCACACAACCCGTCGTGCTCCACGCTGAGTGTGAACAAGCATCCGGGTGTCTTGCACTTCATGGCATGAGTCTCACTGTAAAGGCTTAGACTTGGGGCCGTAGGGGGAGCAGAACGAGGGCTAGGAAGGACTGAGCGCTCCAGTCTCCCTCGGCTTTCCGGGTCCGAGGATGACGATTGGTTTGAGCTGGGAATGGCCTCTGGTTTACGACCCGCCTGCCGCTTCTCAAAGCACTCGTGACAGTGGGGTTGAGTGTCCACCGAGACGTAGAAGGTGCATCGGGGTGTGGCGCAGCGGATCTCGATGAGAGAGAGTTGGGAGACTGAGAAAGGAGGGGGACGCTGGGATTGAGGGGCCCATGATGACTCCTTATCCTCTTGCCAGCGCTTATATTCATGGTTTACCAGTTGTAGGTAGTCCTCCATCAGGTTCATATCCTCAGGTAGGTTGCCTTCATCAAGTCTGATGGAGGAAGGATTCAACCTTTATTGATATAGTGCTTTTTACAATACAGATTGTTTCAAAGCAGCTTTACAGTGATAACAGGAAAATAATGCAACAAAGTTTGTTTCTAGAAGAAAATAGCGTCACAGTCCAACTTAAGTAAGTTCACTTTTTGTTGTTGTAAAAAAGGTATTAATTTAGTTCATTCATAGCCGCTCTGGAGAAAACCGTGATACAAAAAGGCACATGACAAAGTGCTATAACTTTTTTGAACAACCAGCAAGACTTCAACAAAAAGTGTATTTAGCTCATACCTGGCCGCAGTGATAATCTGTGTGGGATCGTAGCCCAGGCCAATGACAGGAATTTCAATAAGCATTAGGTAGTCTTTTAGCAACTTCTCCTTCTGTTGCTGCTCCTTCTCTGTCAGGAAATGCAACCGAAGCTCCTCAAATCCTCCCCGTCCCGGGTTTATCAACGGCACCGCACGGATCTCTGAATGGGTCAGAAACATCAAATATTCAAATACATTGGGCCGACTAAGAGAGACGGTCAGTCAAAAATTTAGGGGATTTTTTTATACTGAATTATATTTACGCTGTATTTATAATCCAATAATAAATGTATAAATATAATACATTTCCAACTTAAACTGTCGTAAATCGTGAATGCTTTAGAGCACAGACTTAAGTTTGATCTTAAGTTTGAAGTTTGATTAAGTTTGATCGACACTTGGAAGATTATTGCTGAAGTGAAAAAAGTGTAAAAAAGTAAATTTAAAAATGAAATATATAATTTAAAAATTACGCTTTACTCTAAAACTGCAAGAAAATCAAAGCCATTCTTTTAAACAAGTTGTGTTCCAAATTTGAGCTTATATCTAAAAAAATTAGCTTTAAGTAAGATTTGTTTGGCTGCAGTAACAAATGTTTTCACTAGATAAAATTTGTCTTCCATTAATTTCCAATGCACTCATTTTTGACCGCGAGGAGCACAAGTGTGACTATTTTAACAGGACCATTTAACCTTTTCGAATCATGTTCCTGATTTTTTGAGTGTGTGTTCACATAGCAAGTGTCAAAAGCTTTACCAAGTTTAGTGCCATTCCGATGAAGTAAAAAAAAAGTAAACTTTTTCAAACAACAAGAGTAGTCCAATGTCCAGTGACGTACCTGGGCCACTATCTATGATTGTGATCAGGGGTGCAAAGTGCTGGGAGTCATATCCAAGCACTATGGGATATTTGTAGCATTCTCCTGGAGGCCAATGCAAAGGCAGGTATATGCCCCCCACATTGAGGGGTGAAAAGGAGGAACCAGACTTCATACTTCTAAGTACTTGGTCTGTTGAGAAGAAAAAAAATAAAATCAGTCATATATTATGGTCATGTTGATGCACTTGTGTTTGTGCAATTCTATTGAAATGCTCCTGTATTACGGATACGTACCTGCAATAACAATAATTGGCCTCCGTAGAATATTTGAAAGCACAAATATGTGAATATCCTCTAAAGAGTCAAACTGTAGGCCATTACTGCTGGACATTGGAGAAGCCATTTCTACAATCTTAACCCATTCCTCCTCCCAGTTCTGAGAAACAAAACAAATTGCAAACATGCATGAGTTATACCCTTTTCATATCCAAAGGAAAATGTTAAGATTTTTTGCCTGGCTGTTTTGGACAATTTTGCATGTTCGTCGTGAAGGTGGACATGCTTACCAAAGTGCTATATCTCAGGCCAGTCTGGGTGAACTCCTGCGAGTGCAGAAGCTCTGTTTGAAAGCGTGTCCTAAAGTTACTAGTGTCTGTTTCCTTCAGTACTGCGTAAAGAGCCTTTCTGAGCACCAGGTCTGTGTCCTGAACCCCTAGAAGATACTGAGAGGCTGCGTGAAGCAGGCAGTTCCCATCACCTAAACCAAACCACACAAACACAGATTATATCTCTGGGTAGCATTTGCATTTAAAAGACGTATAATAGTCGTCAAAACACGTCTAGGCTAAAACAAGGTAAAATTTGGGCTCTCTTCAGTGAAAATTGACTAAAAAATGGTCTAAACCATAACCCAAGAATAGACTAGTCATCATTTACATAACAGATAGATTAAATGAGTGAAGAAATGAAACCAAACACCTTGTAATCACTGTTGACTTTTGCTTACATGATGGAATATCATACATCTCGCAAGTTATTTTGTCAAAAACAACGTTTCCAAATTCAAGGTCATTTTGGCTAGAAGTGGGTTCCTCATAGTCGGCTATATTGGGTTTATAGTTAACCGAGGCGGTGAAATGACGTCTATTGTTGGCTGGGACGGTGCGTGTTCTTGTGGTGCCATCAGGACATTATTATCCTGAGGCTCCAGAGGAATTATTCACAAATCTACACTCAGTTTCTGCAAACATGGCAGCGTGCAGATCTGCATATACAGTCAAACCAAATATTATTCAGACTCCAGATATCATTTTTGATATTTTTATACGAGTGGGTGCAGGAAACTTCATTTATGTAAGTGATGATAGCAAAACAAAGTAAAGTGTGATCATTTGAGAAATTTTGAAGTTATCTGAATAAATTTTGGTTTGACTGTGCATTGGATTATGGTGCATTATGATACAATCACATTTGCAGACAGGTTTTACTTTGGAAAAAAACTCAGGTCATGAAAGTTCACAAAGGAGATATTCATGCATTCACAAAAAAAAAGGCATATGGAACTTGCAGTTCCTGTTTGGACTTTCACAATCATCAAGATTGTCATAACAGTGAGCCTTAGCAACCGGTTGGCATGCATTACATAGCTACAATACATTTAAAACTACATATACAATCTTTGCTTTGTTGTTGCATACATTAACAGAAATATCCTTTACACCTAAAGGTTAGTTCAGCTGTATTTGTCAAGACGCAAGATTAAGGATGAGATAAAAGGAATTCAGGGGATTTCCACAAGAGTTGTTAAAGCAGTTTAAAGATATCGGTTTCATCCAAACTGTGTGCATTTATAAAACAGAACATGTGACCATATCTCTGCAAAAGCAATGAAATCAACTCCTCATAACAACCCAACAGCAGTTTGACCATATCGGGCAAACTATAGGGAATTTTTTGCAGTCTCAAAACTATATACTTTTGTAAATCAATAACTTTGCTGTAACCTAACCATTGAGTAACTTGAACACTAAAAAAACAGGCATGCTCTGCAGAAGTTTGTACATGGCCTAGATTACGTGTTCTTTCTGATGTTGTGCAACATGTGTGTTCAAATGCATTCGTACGCATTTGCATGTGTGCGTGAGCTTGTGTGAAACAACTGTGAGGAATTTCCCTAGTATGTGATTCTCTGATTAAGCGCCGTAAGGGCTTCACTTCAACTTTTTCTTTCCCTTGACTCCTCTTGACACCAGAGCCATGATATAAAGCATCTGGACTTTCCAGAGAGGAGGGCCGATGGTGTAGAGGAATGCCTGAGCCGTGCCCATGCCATCTCTAGGGCCGATAAGGGAAGTCTGAACATATGATCTAGTTCCTGTTCTTTAAACTTGTGCTATTGTCCAAAGCCATGGTTTGTGTCTGTACCTGCTATCAACACAAAAGACCAAATGTTTCTAAGTAGAGGGACGTTTTAACCGGTCTATGGTTTATATGGGAAATATTTGTACACTGCATAATATACTGTGTTTTCTTTTTGTTACACAAGAGTACGTTTCTGTATGACTTTCAACTCTAGGTAAAGAAAACGACAAATTCTACATCACCTCTAAATCATACTCTCCTTAACATAAAGAAATGGATCTGAATTGATAACATTACAACATTACAAATAAACACCAACTATCTAAAAGTAGCACTGCTAACTTATAACAACAACTAACTTAACCACATTTTCCAAAAGCACTTTTCAAAAATAAGTAGTTTTTCCAGTAACAAATTGTTAAAGTCCCCCTGTGGTGAAAATCCAGCTTTTAATGTTGTTTATAAGTCTATGTGGTGTTTCTAATATGCTTTAAGACAAAGCATGTGTAAGTTCATAAGTCGACAGCATTGCTGAGTATTTTCTGCTTAAAACTGCAAAGACCAATCAGATCAACGTGTGATCGTCAACCAGTGGATCCGAGGAAAAACTTTTAAATAGGCCTCTGTCATTTTTGTGATGAAAGATGAGTTTTAAGGGATACAGTCATTGACTACAGGGGGACTTTAACAAGTTGCGGTTTATGGTCACATTGCTTGACAATGCAGATTTACAGCAGATTGAGCTTTATATCCTCTTTAAAGTACATTATTTTAAGTGAAGCAATTAACTTGGACTTTCTATCATAGAAGATTTACCAATTTGTCCTTGCACATTTGGTCTCAAACAAACCATTACATTTTTTCTTATTAAATGTGATGTTTCTGATCATCACCGTTTTGGTTAAATTGTGTTCTGTTCAAGTTTGATTCATTTTCAGTTACATACAAGATATTCCCTCCTCAAATACTTTCATAGTCAGCTACTTTTTGTTAATAGTTTGCAGTGTAGCTTACCATCTGTATCAGCTTGACTGTATTTAAACACTTTACTGTAAATTATGTGAAACTTGTCATTTGGGAAGTTACAGTTTCAAAGCAGTAACCCCGCAATGAAGAACAGAAAATGAACACACAAAACCTGGATACAAACAACATCTGCTATACAACCACATCCTTTTCAACACGTTCAGCAATAACGGTCACAGGAGAACAGTGTGGCCTCAAGAAAATGATTGAAGCATTGAGTAAATATGATAACATTGTCCAGTTCTCCGGTTTTACTGTCAGACACCAGCTAAAGCAGAGTAACTGATGTACACATAAACTATTTAACCTAAAGTTTGTCATTTTGCCTCAGACATCTTTGTCTTGTCAGCAGTCATTCATTATCAATATCAATAAGTCCATTCGTTACTCATGTTGCATAACTGCAATGGGGTAAATTAATAAATACTATATTATTTACAGGTGACACTCGAAAAATGTGAATATCGTGCAAAAAGTTATAATGTTGATGATTATGGCTTACAGCTTATGAAAACCCCATATTCAAAATCTCAGAAAATTCGAATATTACATGAAATAAATTTAAAAAAGGATTTTAAATACAGAAATGTCGGCCCTCTGAAAAGTATAATCATGCATATGTATATAGTTATATATACTAGGCCTAAATATATTAGTTTCACCTTTTAATTTGAATTACTAAAATACGTGAACTTTTTCGAGTTTCACCTATATATATATATATATATTTATATACTAAATCTTATTGTACACACTAATGGTAATCAATACAATTTAGTCCTGTAGCTCAAACAGTACAGCAATGGTGCCAAGGTCATGATTCAATCCCCAAGAAATACAAAAACTAATAATAATAGTAATATTGCAATGTAAGTTGCTTTGAATAATTGCATAAATGTAAATGTACAAAATACACCATCAAACTTTAGACGAATCCTCTGCTTTAATAGCACCAGACTATTAATCAAACTACTTGACTAAACTTGAAATCGTAAAGACACACTTTATAAACCAGTCAAATACAACAGCAGTCTAAAATCTACCGTTCATGCTAACAGGCAACAAGTTGTTATATTCATGCGGAAGGGCTTTTTTAAATATTCCTAACAAATCAGGACAGAAAATGAAGACAAACACAGATACAAGTTTTGAAGGAAACATAAGCCTAGCACACCTAAAATGGCCATTTTGGCTGCATTGTGCGTTACGTTATTAGCGGTGTTACATTTGAGCGTTACACTTATTCCAGTTCCCCTCTATATTCTACTACGGGTCTCATCAGCGGAATCCGTTTTAAACAACATGTTCCAGTCTAATACTTTCATAATCCTGTGTGATTTAAAGCAGGAAATTCCTGTGTCATTATGAGGAAAAATATGTGCTGTCCAGAATTTTTTTTTTTATGCAAGAAATTTACCAGAATACATAAACGAGAAGCTATCAGGAAGTAGACATGGCAAACTGACATACATAAAATTATGAAACTAACAAACAAACAGCACTAGGTTGTTGACTACTTCAGATAAATGGTAATGAAGGTAATGAGTAAATGAGATGCGTGTAGTCTCTGTTTACCTAATTTCAGTTACTGTAAATAGTGACTGTACAATGGAGCAACAATGGCAAGTACAGAGAAGTTTCCCTCGCAGCATTACTCATAAGAGAAGAGCAGCGCGACCTGACCCTGAGCTAGCGAGAGAAACACCAGAGTCACACACACACACACACTCGCTGGAGCCCAGCATCACGGCACGGCCCCTCACAGCAAACTGAGGGGGAAAAACATCCGTGTGACAGACAGTGCAGGATTTTCCCGTCTGCCATGAAGCACTGGCTTTTTTTAAAGTGGTCTAACGATATAGCTTTTTTAATGGTAGACGCGATATCTTTAGATGTTATCATTCTGATAACAACAGCATATAAAATCACTGTGATGAATTTAATCACTTTTACACTATCAGAGAAGAATCCCTTTTGGGTTACGCTTTATATTAAGGTGTCTTTGTTACACTGTAGTTATACATTTAAATGCCGAGTAATATTAATTAACTACTTGTACTTACTATAGGGTTAGGACTAGGGTTTGGTTTGGTTTGGTTTAGGGTTAGTTGCATGTAATTATGCATCATTTATAGTTATTACTACAATAACTGCATGTAACATATGTAACAATGACTCTGTCAATAAAGCGTTACCCACTTTTGTTCACTGACCGAGAAAATATGATTATCAGCCAAAAAAAAGGGAAATAGTGATTAATTATTTGTATGTATGTAATGTATTACTAAGTAATTAAACACTGTCATTTTAATTACTTTTCCCTTGAAAAACTTAAGTAAGGAATTACTCTTAATTTTCTGTATAGTAATACTGTATAGACCATAGAACAATTTTGTATAAAACATTAGTGGATTTATTTAACATCAACATTTAACATCTAATGTTCAAATATATGTTTTAATGTAACCTTACGCCTTTGAATACTTCAGTTCAAGAATAATTTGTGATATTATTTATTTGAAAGAATTGAAGCAGTTTTATGTATATCCATGTATTGTTGATGGTTGATTTGGGATTTAGAATGTAATTATTAATAAGTAATGCACAGTCACTAAAGATTGTAATTGGTAGCTAGTAATTAATTACTTTTTAGAGTAACATACCCAACAATGAGCATTTCCCAAGAAGAATGATCTTAAGTGAATGATAGAGCATTTGCATAGAGTATAAGACCATTGATGTATAATTAACTAATATAAACCAATACAAATGGTTTAAAAGTAACTTTAACGTCGCCGTTTCATTGGAATGAAGCGTGACTTGTGCTCAAGCTGATAAAATCACAGCATAGTTACCGTTGGTTCTCAGCGGCACCAGCTTCTTGACCTCACGGCACCAGTTCAACCTCTTCTCCTGTTCCAGCGAGCTTTGCATGGCCCTGTCCAAGATGGCCGCCTGGATGACCTCGCGGAAGGCCTGCGGGAACTGGCTCATGCGGATCATCTCCAGGGTGTAGCGATGCATGCTGCGCAGATGATGGATCAGGCCGCTGCTGGACGAAGGCTTGACCACGTCATTGGGAACCCGCTCTCTGATTTTCACGGCCTTCAGTAGGTTACTCACGAACAGGAACTTGGGGAGGAAGTTCTGGCCCTGAGACATGGTGATCTGGAGTGGGAGACCAATCTATCACTGCGAAAGAAGACATGAAACAACAACACCATTGTCAGGAGCGCTCAACCCACGGCCATGTGCAGCACACAAGAATTTCCCCTCATTTCCCTCCACCCTAAAGGTGAAGAACTGAAAGACTGATGGTGGCCCCTGAAAGCTAATGGTGTATTCCAGTCTCATGGTAAAGGGCCCTTGAGGTCAGATGAGTGAGCGAAGATATTTATAAGCCCGCCCCCACAATCAATCTTCCAAAACTATCAGAACGGGCGATAATAGATGGGTTCAGACAAAAATGCAATTGACTGCAAGGGCACCATTTATTTGTCTCGGCTGCCAGGGTTCTTTAGGGACAACTTATTCAGACAGTGTTCACTTAAATACCTCACATGAAATATTCGTGAGGAAAGCGACATCCAGTTTTATTAAACACAAAGCACAACGGGGACAATAGAGACCGACGCGAAAATATTAGGCTTTAACATCAGTTGCTGACGCTCGAATTACGTAATTGCCTTGACAGAAGCCGTTAGACAATGGAACACTGTAGCACTCGAACGGAAGCTATATGTCCCCATGGCAACAATAGAACCTTTTCTCCGTTAAACGTTCTTAATCGCTGATAAGTGACGTCTTCGCAAACAATGGCTGTCAAAATCCGTAGCGTTCAAGACTGTATCCGTCCGTACAAGACAGCCTGGCGTTTGAGCTTGAGACAATATGGGAGAAATCAAGCTCGCTTGCTTTAGGAAAGAGTCAAAACGCGACATTAGAGAGGCGAGGGAACGGGCAGCGATGAATCGGACAACTCTTACCTGTTCAATATGTCGGTATCCACCAACAAAGCCCATAAGATGCTCTGGCTCTGCTGCTACTTCACTCAGTCCACTTTAATCGTCCATATCGCTTTAAGAGATCCACTGGATTTCACTGCTCGCTTGAGACGCGTCCAAAACACGGCAAAGTCTACGCACTAGTTCAGACAGCCCGATTGAAACCAGTACATAAAAGCCAGTAGGGGATTTCCATAAGGTACTTTCCACTTTCACAACCCATTATAAGCCTTTTGTCCTCGTCTTGTCCGCTAGGGGGAGTCAGTGCGCGAGTGACGCTGAAACGCTTACGTTACGGCCGAGTCGATGACGTAAAGCTCGACGTTTGATTCGCCACACCCATAGCTGGCAGTTCTGTGAGATATGGAAACATAACAACACTGGAAGTCCCAGCCTGTGCATTTTACACGCATGTATGTTCTAGTTCCATTTAATGTAAAGAATGAATGTGCATCACAAGAAAGGATTTTTTTAGTCACATGACTCTTTATGGGGTAACACAAGGGTCATTCTGTGTGAATTTCTCATGAATGAGACTTTTAAAGTAATTCAATCAAACAAGGGTTACACTATTTTAAGGTGTCATTGTTACAGTGTAATTATATATTTAAGTACCAAGTAATATTAAGCAACATGTAGCCTAGGCCTACTTTCTATGGGATTTGGGTAGGATTCGAATTTGGTTGAGGGTTAGTTGCATGCAATTATGCATAATTTACTGTTATTACCTGTAACATATGTAACAAGTACACTAAAATAAAGTGTTTCCCAAACAAATATAATGTTTGTGTTCATGCATGGCATTATGTCATGACTTCAGAAAGGTAACAGGGTTGACAGTAGCCTAACAACCTAACAGGGAACGTTTTCAGAAATAATGTTCTCTCAAAGTTATGATCAACATTCTTATAGTCACATTACCAGAATGTTTGTTCAAAGTTCTGATCTTTAATAATGTTCTGAAAACGTTAGCACAAAAACGTTATTACAATAAGGTTCATTAGTTAACATTAGTTAACTACCTTAGTTAACATGAACAGAGAATGAACAATACTTCTACAGCATTTATTAATCTTAGTTAATGTTAATTTCAACATTTACTAATACATTATTAAAATCAAAGGTTGTATTTGTTAACATTAGTTAATGCACTGTGAACTAACATGAACAAACATTTTTATTAACATTAACAAAGATTAATAAATACTGTAAGAAATGTATTGCTCATTGTTAGTTCATGTTAATTCATATAATTAACTAATGTTAACTAATGAACCTTATTGTAAAGTGTTAGTTTTTTTCTTAAATGTTTTAGTACGTTCCCTTTTTAAATGTTATAGGCCTACTTGTTTCAGAATGTTCAGAGAACATTCTAAAGTAACATCCAATGATGTTTGAAGAATGATAAAATGGAATTTTTCTGTACGTTTTGCAAATTCATAGAGCATTCAGAATAACTTGCTGTAATGGAAACGTATAAGTGAAGCGTTTTTAGAGCATATTTTTGTTAGCTGGGAAGATTGACAGTTTAATTCAATATTACAAAGCGCAAGGCTGTGAAACTGGAAGGTGCTCCTTAGAAAGAGAATTTAATGCTGCTATTATACAAAAGTTCATATTTCAATTGTTTACACTAAAATCTTGGTGAGGGTTAATATAGGGTATATAACAAGCTTGAACTTGTTCTTGAAGAGTTTGTTCATTAGATGTACCAAGGTAAAAATGTATATAGAATGAATAAAGACTGCTATCTTATATTCTGTATTACATTTTTTTTAAATCACACTTTATGATATAAGGACGCCTATTTTCCAGAATGACGAGGCAGAATTTGCTAGGCGAATTATGAAGATTAATATAGGGCATGATGACGATGATGTGGGTGTGAAGTTTAGAGTGCATGTAATTCAAGAGAACTTGATCAGAAGTTCCCATCCAAATAGTGCAATAAAGAGTGACTGACATTTCATTTCTTGCCGGGGTCATTCATTCTTATATTCCATACATTCAACATTTCTTGGCAACACTGGCTAACACCTTTGATTAATAACACGAACAAACATCTTTAAATTAAGCTAAACTAGTGCTGACCTACTTTCTCAATACTGTAAATCCTTTGACATGCCCTGAATTCATTGTGTTTGACAGAAATACTGCAGATTTATATTTCTTAAGGGTCTACACAAATCAACTATAAGAGATTTCAGCCATAAATAAAAGAACATAATAGAACATATTAAATTAAGTAGAAATACATTTTTAAAGACCTGACACCCTGCAGTGCCTCAAACCCCGGCTTTACTTCATTTAAAGTTACCATGAAATCTGAATCAACATGTCTTATTATTTCATAGAATCTTCCAGTATTTATTATAAATTATTTATCCGTGTAAATGATTATTTTTAAACAAACTCTCACTCACATGAAACAATTGCAGCAAACAGCAAACGAATGCGATCCAATCAATTTCTGATGGTTTTCCTCATTCGAGAAGCTTTACGTCATCGGGAAGAAAAGTCGGTCATGGACTCTGGTTCATGCCGACTTTAAAGGGAACTAAATGTGTAAAGTGCACATGCTGTTACCCAATGAGAAATATACAGAAATCCCTCCAAAGGAAACGGAAGAATGACGGTTATTGCATTAGTTCTCTTCCATTCAACACCACATATGATGCATGTATGGGAAAAGCATTGAAAAGATAACGTTTCTTTTGATATAAAGATAAACTACTGTAGAAAATACCATAACAGCTGAGGCCTTTTAAATATGAATGACTAAATAACTGTTTGATTTTTGATGTTGAAATCTTCTAATCTATATTTTGATTTATTAATATCATACATTTTTGCTAACACTTTATTTTGATGCTCCCTAACAGACATTCTACAAGTAACTTTGCAACTACATGTCAACTTATTATACTAACCCTACCAGTCTCTAATAAGAGTTTTATAAGAAACATTACTTATAGTCAACAGAATGTGTTAAAGCGGACCTTCGAATTAAAGTGATGTAATGTTATTCTGACTTCACCTTACAGAGGTGGGTTTCATACTAGTTTTTAATGATGTAAATGTCAAGGGATTTTGTTATTGTTGAGATTCACCATTTTCCATCTGTGCCCTTCAAGCTTTCCCTCGTTGAAGCGTCGGCATCATCGCGTCACTGAAAAGTTTCCCAGTAGGAAGAGAGCAAGAGAAGAAGAGCACCATCATTCCCACGGGTCCTTCAGCTTCACCCGTCTATTACTGTGTCCAAACATAGATTACATATACAAATAACAATTCTTCATTTTCATAATTGAAATTCACTTACAGTATTTATCGTGGCACTTAAAGTGTCTAAATTAAAGGTAACACTTTACAGTAAGGTTCATTAGTTAACATTATTTAATGTATTCACTAACATGAACTAACAATGAGCAATACATTTCTTACAGTAGTTATTAATCTTTGTTAATGTTATTTAATAAAAATACAGCTGTTCATTGTTCATGTTAGTTCACAGTGCATTAACTAATGTTACAAATAAAACCTTTGATTCTAATAACGTGTTAGTAAATGTTGAAATGAACATTAAATAAGGTTAATAAATGCTGTAAAAGTACTGTTCATTCTTAGTTCATGTTAACTA